>OU896718.1:997500-1008107 GCA_918026855.4 Phaedon cochleariae | reverse complement strand
AAATTGCAAAAATCGCAAAAATTCCTAAAAATTGCAAAAATTCCTGAAAATTGCAGAAATCGAAAAAATTCCTGAAAATTGTAAAAATTGCAAAAATCGCAAAAATTCCTGAAAATTGCACAACTTGCAAAAATTCCTGAAAATTGCAAAAATTGCAAAAATTCCTGAAAATTCCAGAAATTGCAAAAATTCCTGAAAATAGCAAAAATTGAAAAAATTCCTGAAAATTGCAAAAAATCCTGAAAATTGCAAAAATCGCTAAAATTCCTGAAAATTGCAAAAATTTCGGAAAATTGTAAAAATTTCTAAAAATTCCTGAAAATGGCGAAAATTCCTGAAAATTGCAAAAATTGCAAAAATTTCTGAAAATTGCAGAAATTGCAAAAAATCCTGAAAATTGCAAAAATGACTGAAAATTGCAAAAATCGCAAAAATGCCTAAAAACTGCAGAAATAGCAGAAATTGCAAAAATTCCTGAAAATTGCAAAAATCGCTTCGTTAATGATATGAGCGAAGAAAATTGTACTTGGCATCTTTGAATTTCGCGAAAATAATTAAATGAAAAACACCGATTTGTAACTTCAACGCCCTGTATCTCAGAATCTGTTCATCAAAGAACTCTACTATTCCAGATTTTTCACTTACTGTATGATAGAGTTCATTAATCAATTAATCAAATGAAATTTTTTTGCAACAGTGATTGAAGTTAGGATATTATTCCGGCAAAATTTCAATGAAAAATGTAGACAGATTTTGTGAGAAGTGAAACAAACTTTTCAATACATTTGAAAATTTGAAAGAATATAATATGAAACTTACATTTTTCAAAGGGCATCTGAAGTACTGGATTTCTCGACAGTATACTGGGTAATACTGGAGACAGCAAGTGTTCTTCAAATTTGGCATCTGCAGGTTTCAAATGTGGCAACATACTGCTGCGACTGGAAAAAATCATACAGGGTGATAGTTTTAAATCAATCAAATTCATAGCCTAGTAAAATGATATCAATTCTGCAGAAAAAACAAGGGTGTTTAGGATTTGTAGTGATGAAAGCCTTGTGAAAATATGAGAAAACATTTCAAACAATTTTTTTTTAGTGAGTTTTCATTAGAAACTCAAAAACGCTTTATCCAAATTCAATGAAATGTTCACGGTTTATTTAAACATTCATCAGACATCTACTAGACCAATTAGATTCGACCCAGAAGCTCTATTTGATCTTATATTCATCCTTTTTCCATAAATAAACACATTGTTATGAATTTTTGAATGATTCCTACGCATTTCCTTTCTCTTTATACAGGGTATGTCATTAAAAGCTTACACTATCTTTATATCGAGAATCAGTCGGGAGAAATCCATGAAAATGTGCATAAACTATTCATTATCGGTAACAACGGCTCACATGTCCCAATCTCAACTTTTGATTCACTATTTACTGATATTTAATCGGAACAGATACAGGGTGGTTTCAAGATTCAGGATTCTGATCACCCTGTATCTGTTCTGATTAAATATCAGTAAATAGTGAATCAAAAGTTTAGACAGGGAAATGTGGGTCGTTTTGGCCGATAATAAATAGTTTCGACAAAAACAAATACTAAAGTTGAAAAATCTCGATTTTGAACACCCTATATCTCTGTAATCATTTCTGATAGACCCCAAATGTGATGTCAAAATGCAATAAAATTCAGGGTATTCTATTCGAAATAACAAAGATGTTGCTACTTTTCTATACAGTGCGTCCATAAAGTAACGCAATAAATCATTATTGGCTAAATGAACAATACAATTAGAAATTCCCCGAAACAGGTCGATTTTTGATTTAATTTACTATTGTTTCAAATCATAATATAATATACAGGGAGAACCACTTTCGTGTACTGACCGAAATGATGTGTGAAAGATGGCGCCGACTAGCAAATCGCAAGAAAGTTCAGCTCCTTCAAAAACCCGTGTAAAGGTGCAAAACAATTGCATTAAGTGGTATGAAATGTGCTAAATGTGATACTATCAGTCACAGCAGTTGTGTGAAACATATGAACAAACGTGATTTCAACTGGAAAAACGGAATAATTTGTTGTGCAAGTGAGCTGCCAGCAGATGGTGATGCAGATCTTTTCGATATAGTGGACGACAACCAGGAGAATAAGGTAGAATCTCAAGTATATGGATATATTATAAAGCAAAAGGATTTATTGATAAAGGAACTTTATGACAAGATCAACATATTGAATAAGCAAATTGAACTGCTTAATGAAAATAATTCGTTAAGATCCAATCTGCTATCAATAAAAAATTGCCAAACACCTGCAGAAAGTATGGAAACAAAAACAGTATCATCTAGTCCAACAAAAACACTAGTGAACCACAAATCTGATAAGAACACAGGGAATTCCCAACTGCATGATAAAGCCGTATCAGCAGGGTATTACAAACCACAAACGAAACTGCCATGGACAAATACATTCATCTACAGGATGGAGCAGATCAGCTCAAAGGAGAAATGCCTCTGCGTAATGAGGTATTGGACGTTAGTCGAAAATAAGAAAAATAAAACAGCAAATAATCAGAGGAAAAACCCAATTAGAAATACAAATCGTGGTTGGAAATAATACTACGTCCATCAAGTTCCCTCAAAGGTGTTCCCAAACAAGTGGACTTACATGTTTTTAGAGGTAGCACCCAAGCACGGAAGTTGAAAACCATCTCAAAGTCCCTAAAAGAAACTTTTCCTGAAGTCACCTGCCAAGCTCTGGTTCCCAGGCATCCTGATTTGTATTCATCATTCAAAGTTCGAATTACGAAAAAAATATGGAGAAAGCTATGGATCCAGCAGTTTGGCCAGAAGACGCATGTGTGAGGCCTTTTTTATACAGAAGAACGAACAACAGGATCAACTTGCCTTAAATGAGAAAAACAATGTTGCTGTGAAAAATAAGGACTGTTTCAGGAATATCTTGAAGCATGACACGATGAATTTGTTTCACATAAATGTGCAGGGTCTTGCAAATAAGGTAGATAAAATAAATTTATTTCTTTCAGAATTTAATTTCAATATATTTTGTATTTCTGAACATTGGCTATCAAAATCTGATATAGAAACTATTAATATCAATAATTTTTCGCTCGCAACTTCCTTTTGGTAGAAATTCTCGTGTAGAGGTGGTGTGTGTATTTATGTAAAAGATTGTATAGATTTCTAAAACATTGCTGTTTCAAAATTTTGTGAAGAATTACATTCAGAATTTTGTGCAATCAAAATTCCAAAATTGAAGGATTATTATTGTAGCAACTTATAGATCATCGGGATATGGTGACCTTCAGAAATATTTTGAAAATTTGGAAAGAATTTTGACAGATCTATCACGAGGGGGATTTAAAATCATACTTGTGGGGGATATTAATATAAATTTCAAAATACAATCAGTAAATCTATCGCAATTTTTAAACTTATGTAGTTCTTTTGGTTTAACTCCCACTATTTGGGATTATACTAGAGTGACTCAACAAACAGCTACTTGTATTGATAATATCGTTACAAACATCGATGAAAAAAATCGGAAAGTGGGTGTCTATGAGCCTTGCATAGCGGATCATAGAGGACAATACTTAGTATTAGATGAAAAAGTGAACAACAAAAATCTGGTAACTAAGAGAATCGTGACTGATAGTGGTTTGCAAAAGTTCAGATCATCTATTGACACCAATACTTGGTCTGATTTTTTCGATAATCATAATGATATTGATAGAATGGCAAATTGGTTGGTTAATTTATACAAAAGTACTGTTGAATATTGTTTTCCATTGAAGACACGTAATTCGAATAACTGCCCACCTGTGAAATGGTTTAATCAAAAATTGATTAACAAAAGGAATATTTTATCCTCACTAAAAATTGTATGTGATGTGGATAGGGATCCTCTGAAGTGGTCACTATATAAAGAACTGAAGAAAGATTACGAAAAATCAGTTATTATAACTAAAAAAATGGCATATGATAATTTTATACAAAATTCCAAAAATATGAATAAAGCATGCTGGAGGGTGGCGAACTTTGAAGGTAATAAGAAATCTATTCCGAAAATCAGTTGTACATTGAATTCAAATGAGTTCAACAATTTTTTCAGTACCATAGCTGATAATATAATAAAAAATATCCCCCTACTTTCAACCAGTAATTATGATTACTTGAAATCACTGACCCCCATCAATTGTAACTTTTTTCTATACAAGACAACCACTTATGAGGTCCGTGAAGTAATAAACAAGTTGAAAAAATCATCAACTACGGATGCTTATGACCTGAATGATACTTTTCTCAAAGAATCGATAGACAGTTTGGTTGAACCCTTAACATATTTGATCAATAACTGTTTTTATCAGGGTAAATTTCCCAGTGCCTTCAAAATCACGAAAATTTTACCCTTTCATAAGAAAGGTAATTTTGAAGAGGTTAATAATTACCGGCCAATATCTATCATTGTTGTTTTTTCCAAGGTTATTGAAATTCTACTGAAAGTTAGATTATTAAGTTATTTCGAAAAGTTTGAAATACTGCACTCTGCACAATTTGGCTTTCGAAGTAAAAGATCCACAACACATGCTCTGCTTCAAATTATGGAAAACATAGTCGAAGATCTGGAGGGACATGAACATTCATTGTTGACCATGTGCGACCTCTCTAAGGCCTTCGACTGTGTTTCCCATGAACTCCTGTTAGAAAAACTCTCATTCTATGGAATAAGAGGCACACCATTAGAATTGTTCAGATCGTATCTAGAGGGTAGACAACAATATGTACACCTGAATAATAACTCTAAATCTGAACTGAGAAATGTGCATCATGGAGTTCCTCAAGGATCCGTTCTGGGGCCACTGCTCTTCATCATATACATTAATGACCTCTGCTATCATATGATGAAGAAGTGTCAAATTGTCCTTTTTGCAGATGATACAACCTTGATTAGTTCAAACACTAATATTTCACTTCTACTAGATCATGCAGAAACTTTAATGACCGAAGCTGAGGCTTGGTTTTCTGCGAATAATTTACAGCTGAATAGAGAAAAAAATCAGAATCTCATGATTTCCAGCAATAGTCAAGTCACGACAGGGAACCATTGTAAATTGCTTGGAATTATTTTAAATGACTCTCTGAATTGGTCACATCAGGTGGATTCCCTTAGTACCAGGCTAGCCAGTGTTTTATTTCTGCTGAGACAACTCAGACAATGCTTGCATCAGACGATGTTGAAACATGTATATTTTTGCCTTTTTCACTCTTTGATCAGCTATGGCACTGTTCTGTGGGGTAACTCAGTTGAAGCTATGAAAATTTTTAGGTTACAAAAACGAGCAATAAGATTAATAGCAGGGGTTGGTTTTAGAGAGCACTGCCAACCTTTATTCAAGCAGTTAGGAATCTTACCTCTTCCATGTATTTACATCTTTCAAAATTTGAGAGAAATCCATTCCAGAAGGCTGAGCATTCCAAAAGTTTCTAGCCTTCATCATCACAACACACGGTCTGCTGATGCAAATGATTTACGTGTGCCTCGATATAGATTAGTCAAAACTGAGAAAAATTCGCTGAACTTTAAGCTTTACAATAAATTACCAAATCAGGTCAAATCTATGAATGAAATATGCTTCAGAAATACTGTGAAGAAACACCTTCTCAGATATTGTTTTTATTCGGTTGATGAATTTAATCAAACTTCAATTTTATGAATTTTATGTACTTGTGATACGATCGAGGATGCTATCTTGTAATGTTATGTTTGTTTTATCTTTGTATTCTTTTCATTGTGTATTTCAGCGTTCTGTTCGTTTGTCTTTATATAATATTTCAATACATGTGTGCTTTTAAACTGACTTGCTATAAACCATTTTTGTATGAGTTACATAGTCAAATAAATCTATCTATCTATCTATCTATCATCACCATTTTTTTCAAATGGAACCCCCCCCCTTTTTTTTCAATTTCCAAATTGCCTTTGCTGAGCTGATTCCAAAAATGTATAATATGATGCTTCAAATTGGTACAGGGTGGGCAAAAATGCAAAAATTTACTTACAAAGTAATAAAAATAATGAATAAACGTAATAAACACATTAAATGAAATTACGTATTGTTATACAACTACTTTGATAAACTATCAAGAACCAGCATTATTCTTAATAATTGTATCTTACAGCTTTTATTAGTGATCCAAGCCCGTGAACTATAAAAATCTTTTTGTTTGGCATTATCTTTTACCATTTTTTCAATTTGACAAAACTGTCAAAAACAAGAAATACAGAGCATAACACCCGCTATGCTGCAGAATCTTAGAGACGAAAGTAATGCACGGTACAGTCATTGTCTAACGGTCAATGGAGAACAATTTGAACATTTATTGTGAATTTTCGTTTGTTTGTTTGTTTGTTTTTGGAAGTGTATCACATTAATTGCATAACTACATAATTCCATTTGATTTGTTTATTACATTCAGTAACGTATTACTTTCCATAAACAATTTTCATATTTTTTTTTTTGAATTTTTGCCCACCCTGTACCAATTTGAAGCAACATATTATGCATTTTTTGAATCAGCTCAGCAAGGGCAATTCTGAAATTGAAAAAAAAGGGGGGTTCCATTTGAAAAAAATGGTGATGACGTCATTACACGAAAGTGGTTCACCCTGTATATTAGATTATTATTTGAAACAATAGTAAATTGAAATCAAAAATCGACCTGTTTCGGGAATTTCTAATTTTATTGTTCATTTAGCCAATAATGAATTGATGCGTTACTTTATGGACGCACTGTAGAAGCGGCAACACTGCATCGCTGAAAATATTTTATATGAAAAGAGCGTATTCTAAAATATAAGCATGCATATTTTCATGGATTTCTCCCGACTGATTCTCGATATAGAGATAGTGAGAGCTCGTCGTGACATACCCTGTATAGTGCAAGGTTATTTAATTTTTTTCTGGAATGCAAGACCCTAATGGTTTCATCTGAATAATTTGAAAAAATCGCTAAAACCTCGAATGTAATGATATTTTACTGCAGATTTTATTAGAATCTGCCAAAGTATTTTTGAGCTATTAATAAAAAGTATTTTAGGACCATGTTGATATAAACTTTTTTCTATATTTTTCAAATGGAATTTCCCCTAGGCCTCTGTCACTACAACTCCGAAACACCCTGTATATTACCGAGGGTATGGAGAGTAGTTGAACTGCGGTGTTTGTCTCTTCACATACGGGGATGGTACATGTTGTGCCAAAGTTCCCCCTATGTGTAATTTCCCGACGATCATAAGCCCCGAATACAAAGTCACATTGCCGTTATGCTCTAGTATCGCTAACATGTGCAAATCCTGCGAAAAAAACACATGGAAAATAGTTATTTATACACCAAGGTAGTAAAGAATAACATTATTACCCAGGGACTAAGATTATATCTCGAGGATTCAGCCGAGAGGTATAAGGTATAAGGTCCTGCCGTAATAATATTCTTTACTACCAAGGTTTATATAAAATGTTTTTCACCACTAGCAATATTCGCGAAAATCACGAACCAATAGATGGCTCTATTAAACGTCAAATTTCAAACTGAGTATGAACAACAAAAACATTGCCGTATGCACTCATTGCAAATTGGTTATTTCGAGATAATTTTGCAGAATAGTGAATAATAAGTTGACTTTTTGAAATACGTACAAGGTTTCCAGTATGGAAAAAATTACTTTTTGTGCAGAGAATTTGCCATTTTGATGTGGACAATGGTGATATTCATCATTGATATCACACTACAATTCCACAATTTTCAAACATATGGAATGGTCGGAATGGTCCACTCAACACTTGCATGGACTGGAATGGAACCATTTAAGCAATCAGCTATTACAACAATATGGTATAGGTATGAAGAAATAATTGAATTCATCGAGAAATATCACTGGCTGTTATGAAGGCGATCGAATTCTAGTGAAGGGGTTGGAAAAGAAGATATGGTTGGAGAGGCTGCTCAGAATGAACAATATCATCGATTCACATAAACAAGGATCTCCAGCAATTGAGGACTTGAAGATATTCTCAAGATCGAATCATTGCAACCAACATTTATACAATGATTCCAATTGTGCTTCAGAAAATGTATATTATATTATTATAAGGTAGGTACTGGTTTCTTCATTGTGAACAATAAAAGTTCATGCAATAATTCGAGTTTTTTCATCAGGGAAAAATGAGGTCCTGGAATATGCACTTCAACAAATAAATTATTTTCGAATAAAACACATAATTATGGAAATCAAAAGAATGGTCGCCATATCGGTTGTCATTGTTGTTCATACTCGCAAGACTTGTACAGTTAGCCACCAGAAGCCGCACACTTCGTGATTTTCGCGAATACTTCAATCATTTTGAGTTCTGTGAAACCGAAATTTGGAACTATTGTCACTATGAAATCACTCATTTTCAATACTTGGCCATGGCCATGACAGCATATATGACAATTCGTTATTGATACCTACTACACCTTTTCCAATTTTAGTTCAAAAAGCATCAAGTTGATTTCAAAAAGTATCAATTGAATTTCAAATCAGTCATTTCAATTAAAAAGAATATCAAATCTATTTCAAAATTATCAATTCAATTTCAAAATGCGTCATTTGTATTTCAAATCTGTCATTTTAATTTCAAAAAGTATCAAATGTATTTCAAAACTATCAATTCGATTTCAAAATGCGTCAATTTTATTTCAAATTAGTCATTTTAATTTCGAAAAATTCCATTTCGAATTCAAAATCCATCATTTCAATTTCAAAACTGTTCATTTTTATTGATGATGCCACAATGACAGGAACCAGAAGCCAGAAGCGTTCCAATAACATGGTGAATGAAAATATCACCTAACGCCACTAACCTTTGCCAGTTGGATGAACGAGTTTTTGGAAAGAGATGTTCTGTAGGTCTCCAAAGTGACCACGAAGGGGTGCGAAGCCTCAACTCGAAGGGTTAATCTCGCGGAGACTGCCAAGGGAGGAACAATAATTGTTGATATTTCAGAAGAGCATCGCCCATGGAAATATCTATAAAATAGAGCCAGATCGCCATCTTTTCTACGGTGTTCCAGAGAAGTGAGTGAGTTTGTGAGCGAGGCAGCATCACCCACGAGACGAATTGCCTTTTTTTGGACAGAATCCAACAGTTTCAGGGTTTGTTTGAGTGCTGCACTCCAAATATGGGAACAGTGTTCCAGGACAGGTCGAATCTGTGCCTTATAGATCATAAGCAGCTGGCTGGAAGTGAAATAGCTCCTGGCCCGAAACAGAAAGCCAAGTTTTTGGGATGCACTTTTAGCAATTGATCTCACGTGATTTTCCCAAAAAAGGTTATTGCTGATAATAATACCAAGCATCGAAATGGATGTCTTCAAAGGTATGGTTACTCCTGACAACCTTATTTTTGTCAACATTTCTCTCTCGTTCGTTTCCGTTTTGCCTGGCTGGTATTGGAACCCTGGAAGAGAAGGCGGCTGGAGGGTACTATCATCCGCGAAACTGTGTACTGGACATGAAGTTGCTTCCAACAAATAGTTGATATGGAGTAGAAATAGGGTTGGTGCTATAATTGATCCTTGCGTAACACCAGCATTTATGATAAGAGAGTCAGATGAAACTCCGTCGACCACTACATGGAAAGTCATGTTTGAGAGAAAACTAGCTAGCAGAGACCATAGCTGGGAAGGCAAGCCATGAGATGGAAGCTTTTGGCGAGAAGTCCGTGGTGCCAGACTCGATGGAATGCCTTGGATATATCAAGTGCCACGGCTGAGGTTTCACCATATTTTTCAATAGATTGCTGCCATATATGTGAGACGTAAGCGAGCAGGTAACCAGGTCTGATGACGGAAGCCATATTGCCTATCGTTGATAATATCTGAATGTTCCAGGTTTTTCATGAGCTCGATGTTGATGCTTTTCCATGATCTTTGAAATAATTGATAGCAGTGCGATCGGTCCGAGTTGCTAGGTAGGGTCTTTTTGCCTGGTTTAGGAACTGGTTGTACTCTTGCAATTTTCCAGTTGGACGGGAATTTGTAAGAGTAGTTGAACAACTTGCAGAGAACAGGTTCGGGGACACATTACACATTTCTTGAGAACAATCGTTGGGATTCCGCCGAACCCACAAGCTTTGTTGGTGTTGAGACCCCATAAAATCTTCTTTATAGTACGCTGGCGAAAGGTGATCTCGGGCATATGACTGTCAATTGGCGTTATGTTTGGAGGTTGTTTTCCCGATGAATCCAGAGTGGAATTTCCAGCAAATAAATGCGCAAAAAATTGATACTTTTCGAAATTAAATTGACTAATTTGAAATACAAATGATGCTTTTTGGAATCCAAAGATAATTTGGAAATAAAATTGACCATTTTTTAACTAAAATTGGAAAAGGTGTAGATTCCAGTGCCATTCCTGCGAATATCCCATCAGAACAGTGAATTCGGGTTAATTACAACAGATGTGGCTATATCTGTCTTTATTAACTAGTGGTTAATAAAATGACGAAAACTACCTTGATAGTAAAAACCCACTTTACGCCTCGA
>OU896718.1:600000-992500 GCA_918026855.4 Phaedon cochleariae | reverse complement strand
TTATGTTCTGGTTCCCCTTATATAACGAGAAACCAATTAGATAGCCCGTTTTATTATTATACGCATATATGGAGATAGTTAGGAGCATTTTATATGAATTAACAGAATATGTTGTAATTCAATCAGCTCTTTTGAGCATAAACGGCTCACTTTAGCAAAGATATACTGAGAACGTTTCTTGTAGGGAATTTCTTCCTCTTCACTTTTTTTCTTCACATATTTTTTCGAAAAGCGCACATTCTGAGAGATAAATGAAGAAATCCATCTTTGGGTGCCATCTTGATAAAATGGCGGCGCCGGCAAACTCAGTTTCCACAATTTTATTACGAAAAATAATCATCAAAAAATGCGAAACTCAACATATCACGTGATGGGAACGGTTAGAAAGATTTAGGCACTTCTTTATTAGTTTGGCTATCTATAAAAGCATGTTTCTTCAGTTTTTCAAACGACCATTTATTTTCTACTACTTTTTAGTTACTTGAAGTTTCCAATTTTGACGGAAGAATCAATCTCCGACAGGAGATGAAAATTTTGAATAGAATCGGATCATATAATTGCAAATCTCGACCGCCATATTGGATCCGCCATGTTGAATTTTCTAATTTTGACGAAAACCCCCAGATACCCATTTTAAATAGAATCGAATCATAATTACAAAACTCGTCCGCCATCTTGGACATCCTAATTTTGACGACGGAATCATAATCCCTCATCCCGAAAATCTCTAGACACCAATTTTGAATAGAATCGGACAATAATAACCAAACTCGTCCGCCATATTGGATCCGCCATCTTGAATTTCCCAATTTTCACGAAGTGCTACTTTACGCCCACGAATCCGGGCGATAAATTGCCACTTCACGCCCGGTCGTGCATAAAAGTTATATATCTTGTATGTACAGGGTGTCCCACTTAAATGTGTCAGCTCCTTTATCATTGTAATTCACAACATATCTTGATCATTCAAAAACTTTTCTGGAATATATTTTTACGAATTTTTTGAATCTGTGCTCACTTTTTCTTTAAAAAATTACAGGGTGGCGCAGAAAAAATTTCTTTTTCTCCTGAAATGATCCATATTTTTATCAATAATTCCATGAGGCCCGTCAATCTGAATTCCGATACATATCATTCACATATTAGTATCGAATAGAATTTAGATCATTTTTTCATTTGAAAAAAACTTTTTTTTTAGCCACCCTGTATTTTGTTAATATGAAGAAAAAATGAACACAGATACAAAAAATTCATAAAAAATTATCCCAGAAACGTTTTTGAATGGCCAAAATATGTTGAGAATTATGAGAATGAAGGGGAGTGACACATTTAGGTGGGACACCCTGTACATACATACAGGCAAATCAATAAAATCAATTTGCAACATAATATATGTAGGTGTATGTGTATTTATTCAAAAATTCAGCAGATAACAATAAGGAACATCTATGTGATTCAAAATGATATCATTTTCATACCATAAATACCACAATTTCATTTGAATACCATGAAAAATATTATATACCATACCATAATAAGTTTGATGAAATATCAAGGTATTCATAATGATCAAGATTTGTGAATTTCAATTTGAGATAGGTAATGCATTTTATTTCAATGATAAAAATGATGGTATATCTTGAATGAACAAATAAATATGAGGAATTGAGATCAAATTCCTTTAGGAAATAAATGGGGGATTGAAGACAGAACAATGGGAAATAAAGGAAAAGAGGATGGAAATCAGGAAAAGAAAATTCTCCCATATAATTTCAAGTCTTGTCTCTTCAGTTTTTTTCATTTCAATTAATAGTGATATATTTATTAAATTTGTGGAGTTAATTGATGATTCCAAAAGAACTGTATTCTCATCAACATTCATCAAAACATTATTTATTTCAGTAGTAAACTCACCATATTTCTTGTGATATAGGTTATATAGGTGATATTGAAAAAAACTCTGTACTTCTTTAATGTTTCTGACTAAACTATTTATTTTTACCTTGCTAGAATGACTAGGTGAGAAACAGGCACTAGTTGTTCTGTCTCCCAATTCTCTTTCATCTGGCTTCACCTTCCTTATTCTATAAACACTGTGCTGTTTAGTAATATAATCATATATCATACAGACACTAGGTTTTTCACTTGTAAAAACCACCTTCATACAACTATTGTTGAGTATCATTGAGTTTCCAGATTGATTCACAATCACTGGACATATGTCATCCAGAGGGTAATAAAGAGAGTAAAGAGTAGCCCTAGATTCATAAGAGGTCTCACTAGGAATGGCTGAAAATAATCTATCAAGCATTGGAATAAATAATTTGGTTTTGTTAACTCACAGTCATCATCTTTAGCAATGAATATTCCATATTTTGTGTTCCACAATTTGCTGATCCCAAATGGGACTGCAATTGAATAATCTTCACCTTTTGGAGTGAAAACTTTAATATTATGAGAATCATTGATACAAATAGCTTCTACTGGTGTCCCAGAGGGTTCATCAGATTTCACCAAATCAAGAAGGTTCTCTTCAAACACAGGGCATTCACTATAAAAGGTGCACCACAGAGCTTGTTTCACAGGTTGTTGGGAGGTATAACAGCAAATAGTCTTTCTGCCATTATCACGATCATCAGAGTTGAAGATACCTCTAGACCATATCACAGTGTGGCCTTTCACATAAAGCTCATCTTCCATGTACATTGGATCAGGTTTCCCTTTGAAGTCATTGTAGCCTGATTGTTTTGCTTTAGTACACTTTGATTTATAGATATCTGAGCTAGTTTTAGAATGATTCTTATTGTCACTATCAACTGATAGCCTCTTGTGAGCTGATTTTGAGGTACTAGCATCTGACAACCTTTTACCAAATTTGTTGATACTTGCATCTCCAGCACTCTTGAAACTTGAGGAGGAATTGTCAATACCATCACTGTATCGAGACTTGAATGTTTGAGGAGTATAACTCTTGTTTACTTCACATTTATCAGGTT
This sequence comes from Phaedon cochleariae, assembly GCA_918026855.4. NCBI lineage: Eukaryota > Metazoa > Arthropoda > Insecta > Coleoptera > Chrysomelidae > Phaedon > Phaedon cochleariae. Next base: position 989,504 of record OU896718.1, on the reverse strand, counting down.
CATTTGTATCTTGCTGTGGATGCTGAATGTTAGATACAATTTTGCGCAAAATCCACCATTCCTTATTTTGGGAATCTATGAGAGAGACTTTCTCCAATTTATTCAAAAGGAATTCGTCTGTTTCTAGTGGACTTTTGTTAACGTGGGGTTCCAGCGGGCCTGGGTGCCGTAATGCTTGCTGCCGGCCACTTGGAACATATTCCTAGAAAGGGGCAAGATGAAACAACATATTATTGAATATTAATTTTATATAAACCTGTGGATCTGAGGCAGCAATCATTATTTCTTCTTTTTCATCCAGATTTGCTACTATATTTAATAAAAACTCTTCAAAAATACTAATCTAGAACAAATTCAATTCAAATAATTAGTTTTCAGTTCATTTCATTTTCAAATTTCAGTTGTTGTTTTGATTTTTTATATTGTTGTTAACATGTCAACAATGTCAACTGTCAAACGAGGTTTATTTGGCAGATGTCAGTCAGATCAGATTAGCGATCTAAACCTGGTAGTGCACTAGTTTTGCACCGGTTCTGTACTTGCACTACGTTGGTTTTCTCCAAAACGTAAACTGGTGCATTCTCAAGGCTTGTTCGTTTGTGCTTGCTCTATCATTAGTTCTACCTGCTGAACTTGATTTTTCTTCTGTTTACATCATGTCATGAACATAGACAACTATGGGAAAAAATCAACATCAGCAAGTTCAGCAAGAGGCCTGCCAATGACGGCTAAATGGACTGTCTGACGGGTTATACATGACTGTTCATTCAGCGAAAATCTCCAAATCGCCCTGTAATGAAATTTTGAAGGGACGGCAAGTGGCGTCATCTATTTCCTGTGTCAAATGAGCTATTCAACATAACCTGCATTCATGATCCTGCATTATTTGTTGACAAATTTTCTTACTGTCAGCCTGTCACTCATTGTCACTCGAGATTGAAGAGCTTTGTTCGAGTTCGAGATACCAAGTAAAACTGTGAAAAGGCCAACAAAATGAAGTGGTTAGGAGTGTTCATGCCAAATAACGGTATTATATGCATACATAATGATGCCATTCAAGTGGAAATCATCTTCGTCAATAGGTAAGGACATGTTAAATTATTTCATTGATTGAATTTTTAACTGCCTAATAAGAGCCATGGTAGCCCTAATAACCAGATACTGCTGTATTCTCAAAGTGAAATGTACTGCATCATTTCATATTGTTTCACAAAGTCTGTGATCTCAAGTGATATCTCTTAATTTGTATTTTCAGGAAGATACACAATGTTGAAGCAGCTCTTCATGAGGTTTGATTGAATGATGACTGGAGACATTCAATTCTGATGATGCTATCTATGTATAACCAGAATATTTACTATGTAAGGTGAGCTTTGTGAACAATTGTTTAATTAGGTGAGGGTTCAGAAAAATAATCAGGCATTTTAACTACAATATCAAGGTATCTCCATGAATAGCAAATTAAATATCAATTTATCATTCCATACTTATATATTTTATATCAGATATACAGATAAATTGTATTGCAAAATTGATAGAACTATGCCAGCTTCAAAATCATTAAATGTTCTATAGCAACATTTCTTTATAGGTTCTGGGGATGGCAACACAATGAATATAAAACGGCTTGGATATGGGATCTTGACTTTGGAGGATGAAGCTAGGTTACCTGGAGATCCTGTGGACACTGAAAATAAAAGAGGAAGATGATATTATATTATTGTGTATCCCACAATTTCTATTATCTGTTGCAGAGAAGAAGCATGTTTTGAGTTCAGATATAAGCTCATCATCAGCTAATTTAATGGAAAAGGAAATTGATTATTATGGTGACTGTCTATGGAATGAAATTATTATATTACTTGAATAAATGCTTTCTATACATATCATCTATCTATCTATCAATCCATATTTTTCAACCATTTTCAAAACTTTGTGGAGACAGAAATAGTTATATGCATTTCAAAAGTTGAGTTTGCACTCTTTTCATCTTTTTAGATCAACTTGGGGGAGCTATAGTTAGTGGGCTATTATCAGTGACAACATTTTACCTTATTTCACATACCATCTCATCTCAAGAAAACAAGAAAGCTATACAGGATCTCATTGATAGATGGGCATACATAATACATAAACTTAGGCCAAATAATTAATTTAAATTTTTTGTGACAAAATCATCACAGCAGTGAAAAACATTTTTGAAAATCTCTGATAGTATCATTATTCTGTGATATTTGCCAGGTAGCAGGAACACAAAATACCTCAAATTGTAGTTGTGGCACTCGAAAAAACTCCAGATGTTGGCCTAGACTGATGATTCTCTGGGATTCAAAGAGCATACCTCAAATTCCATTCCTCTTTCATTCTTGGTGTTGCTTTTTGGGATGCCCATCCTGTAGGTATATGGTAATTTAAGTTTGAATACGTTGCATTGATGGCTTGAACCATCAGGCTCACATGAAACAGTTTTCAACAATACTACTCCTACCCTACCTAGCTATGCAACAACAATGCAGACAAAACATACTTTGAAAATTATGGTAAGCGATTCTTTCTGAATGAATGTCCCCATACTGATAAGTCGCCATATGTAGTGCTATTCTATTGATCATCACTCTATAATGTCTTCCGAAATCATTGACACAAACTTCAACACCAGTGTTCTAATGGTGGAATCAAGGCTGAAATTGAAAATCATCAGAAAAGTGTACATGAAAAATCATATTCTTACCAATGCCTTCCAAAATATAATTCGACCATTCTTGCTGTGGAGTTTATCACTGGGTATGAGATTCGAAAAAGCAAACCCCATATTTGATACGATTATTCATACATTTCATTTCATACGCTAGAAGGCTGTAAATACATGATGAAGATACAACTAGCAAACCTGAATAAATAAACTACCAGAACCAAACACAAAGAAGAATGCTTGATTGAATGAAACTCCGAAAAAGTAAAGGAATTTATCGATATTCAACAGAACACATCAGGGACCTGACAGTGACACAGTTTTGACACTTGATAATAATAATAATAATTCAATATAACCTATGTTATTGGAAAACAACCGAATTGACCTATCCAAGATGCTGTCAAACCATCTAAATCAATATGGCCGACTGTAGGCACACATACTTTCGTGTCGCAATATCTTTGTTATAGTGATCCAAGGATTATAAATATCCACTTTTATTCAAAACAGCCATTATCATTATTTGATATATCTACCCAAGATTATACCGCTGCTACTTAAATCGACAAAAAATATTTGTGTGCCTACAGGCGGCCATTAGAAATATGTCAAAACTCACGTGTTCTGGAATGCCTAATAAGAGCCAAACTAAGAGCCAAACAAATGACTTCTCCGCAAAGGACGGCAAGTAAACCCCTCTGGTGGAGAATACACTGAACTGAGTGATTGGACAGTCATGTAGTACTTGTCAGACAGTCCATTTAGCCGTCATTGGGCCTGCTCAAAACGTGAACTGGTGCATTCTCAAGGCCTGTTCGTTTGTGACCAGCTGAACTTAGACCTGTTCGTTTGTTGCTCTACCATTGGCTCTACCTGCTGAACTTGATTTCTTCCTCTGTTCACATCATGTCATGAACATAGACAACTATGGAAAAAAAATCAACATCAGCAAGTTCAGCAAGAAACCTGTTCGTTTATATTGCCGAACTAAACTTGCTGAAAGTAATTTTGTTCCTATAGTTGTCTCTGCTCACGGCATGATGTAAACAGAGAAAGTCTGTCCGTATGGCCGATGACGGCTAAATATCTAGATACCGTCAGAAAGTCCAGTAAATAGCCGTCATTGGTATGACGCGTGGTTGGCTTGGCACTAGATCACTGGATGGTATTAGCACGGTATTAGTTAGATAGAACTCGATAGAAGGAAGATAAAAGAGTCCGGACCAATACCATCCATGACCTAGTGCCAACCAGGTGCCATACCAATGACGGCTGAATATGTAGACTGTCTGACGGGTCGTTACATACACTCAGTACAGAACTCAACAGTTCCTTCAAATGTAACAAACATTGTCATTCGTTTACAATTCTTTTAGTTCGATTGGTTAACCTGGCGGAAAAAGTTTTATGCAGTGCTGCCAACCTATCCTTCATCCTTCATTATTAAGGTTACCTCGTGGTCGTGTCTTTTCCGTTCTAGGCTGTATCAAAAATGGCAACGACAATCTCAAAGAAACGTAAGTTCGTAGGAGACGGTGTCTTCAAAGCCGAATTGAACGAGTTCCTAACTAGAGAACTCTCAGAAGATGGGTACTCCGGTGTGGAAGTACGCGTTACTCCAACGCGTACCGAAATAATCATTATGGCAACAAGAACAGACAGGGTGTTGGGAGAAAAGAACCGCAGGATCCGTGAGTTGACGTCTGTAGTGCAAAAGCGATTCAACTTCCCAGAGAACTCCGTAGTTCTATACGGAGAAAAAGTAGCCAACCGTGGTCTTTGTGCCATCGCTCAGGCTGAATCATTGAGGTTCAAACTCATTGGAGGACTTGCTGTTCGAAGGGCCTGCTATGGAGTCCTAAGGTACATCATGGAGTGTGGAGCCAAAGGTAAAACACCGCATTTCAATCATTAACGAGATTCATAAGGCTTCCTTTATGTTTTTAGGCTGTGAAGTTGTGGTATCTGGAAAACTTCGTGGTCAGAGAGCAAAATCCATGAAGTTTGTAGATGGTCTCATGATCCATTCTGGAGACCCATGCAATGACTATGTAGACACTGCCACCCGCCATGTGTTGTTGAGGCAGGGAGTGTTAGGAATCAAGGTAAAGATCATGTTGCCATGGGACCCCAGTGGCAAGACTGGGCCTAAGAAGCCTCTTCCTGACAATGTCTCAGTTGTGGAGCCCAAGGAAGAAATTCTTCCTCTATTCCCTAGCAGTGAGATCAAGCCTGTTAAATCTGATGCACCTTTGGCCATTCCTGTAGCCTGATGTGTTGTTTTTAAGAAATTTGACTATTAAAAATGTAAAATTTCATTGGTGTTTCATTAGTGTTTTTCAACCATCATTCAAAGCCAACTGAAAAGTAATGCAGTTTTAGGTTTTCCACAAAGGTGGATAGATTTACTTGTTTTTTGTTTTTAACAATAGTATAAGTTTGATTATGGAAGCAAATACTGATTACCAATTAGTTTGAGATTGATTTTTACTAATATAAACACTAATTGTAGATTATACAAAGGACCCATTTGAGGTTAATTGGGTCCTGGTGGATTTTTCTCAATTTTTGGTATGATGTAGTTCATGTGGTTCTATGAAATATTTTCATTGAGCCAACCCCCAAAAATGGACAGTTTTTCTGCCAGGGGGTTTGAATTTGCATTTTGATCAAATTGACCATTCCTGAGAAAATGTAGGATATTCCAAAACTTTTTATTCCATTTAATTACTTCTAAAAATAGATACTTCATGAAAAAAATATAATGAGGGGGGGGGGAGATTATTACCCACACCCCTATTTTGAAAGCCGAAAAAAAAATTCCATCTAACTGTCAAAAGTGATAGGAAATGCTTCATCATGGATAATTGAGCTCTTTTCTACCTTGAACGAGAGAGAGAAAAGTTCTCTCCTCTTCCATCTTTCTCTTCAATGCTACCAACGTGGCCGCATTGAATAAGAGAGGTCCGATAAATCTTTCCTTGTCTAACCTCTAGTCTGCGCCACTGAACTATTTTCGATATTATAATGACGTGATATGTCTATGTCATGAATGTCATTGACTGATGACATTTCGAATTTTCAAAATGAAATTTTAATTTATATCATACTTATGTCGACATGATTTGTTAATATCGTTAAATTTGACACTCTGCTGAATTGAAAAATAGTTCAGCGGCACAAAGTAGACAAGGAAAGAATTATCGGACCTCTCTATATTTCAATGCGGCCACGTTGGTAGCATTGCAGAGAGAGATGGAAGAGGAGAGAAGTTTAATCTCTCTCTCGTTCAAGAAAGAAAAGAACCACAGCCAGCCACAGCCGTCCAGGCGCGTGCCTAGGGTAATTTCATGGGGGGGGGGGGGTAATCACCCATTTCAGGACCAATATTTCCTACGTTTTAAAAAGTTAAACTTCAGTAACACTGAGGCATTCATATTTAATTCTTAAAAAAAATTAACAAAATGTTCTTTAAAACAATAGCTCGAATATGAGAGAGTGTAAAAATAAATAAACAGAATATATTTCAAAATGAAAACAATAACTCGAAAATAAAAAAATGTATAACTAAAAATAAATAACAGAATAAATATTCTTCGAAACGAAAACAATAACTCGAATATAAAAGAATGTAAAAATAAATAAAGAGAATATCATTCAACACAAAAATAATAACTGAAAAATAAGTAAATGTGTAACTGAAAATAAATTAGCAGAATATTCTTCAAAACGAAAACAATAACTCAAAAATGAGAGAATGTACAACTAAAAATATATAAACATAACAAAACAGACAAAATAATAAAAACAGGTGACCTATAAATGATAAATGAATGGTATCAAATTGTAAATTCCATATTTCTTTGTTTTTTAGCACTAAATCTGTCAATGATATTATTTATATTAATTTTCATATCCCGATGTATATTCAGCAAGGCAAGTCCTGTTAAGGAATGTTCAAATTTTTTCATCATCATCGTGGTCATGGGGGGGGTAATTACCCCATTACCCCCCCCTCAGGCACGCGCCTGCAGCCGTCTTCAACTAACTGAAGACGGCTGTGAAAGAACTCAATTATGGAAACCGCATTTTTGCATTATTACCCCTCCACCAAATGGGGGGTGCAAATAATGAAAAAAAAACCGGTGGATTTCCCTGAATTTTTGATATGATCATTATGATTCTGATGATCAGAAAATCATCGATTCATCGGGTGACAAAATCCTAAAAAATGGTCAGTTTTTCTGCTATAGGGGGTTTCAATGCACATTTTAAACGTTTTAAAAAACATGACTACCATTCGATTCTGAATAGAAAGACAACTGTTTTCAATATTGTATTCCTATATTACATTCCTTCAAGTTTTTTCATTCGGAAATATTGGGAGTGTTCTCACCCCCCAATCACCTTTAAAAAAATCCGCGCTATACTGTTAGAAGCATATGAAAATGTTTATACACGTGGATATGGAAAAAGCATACTCACACTACATGAAAAAAAGTGTGAGAATTGTTGCAAAACTCGCCCTTTGCATTGGTCGAAATAATCGTTCGCATTAGTTTTTTGACGCCACTATAGATAGCGGCAACAGGACGTACTGGATCTAGACTGGCCTAGTTTTTTTATGTTCTCGTTCCCATGAAAAGAGATATACTGTAATGTTCAGAGAACATCGTGAGAACCAATAAGGGAAATAAGGTAAGAATAATTGGTGTTCTTCTTGAATTTCTGGAGGTTATATGCCTTGGGAAACACCTCCCTTGGCAATGTGTTCCAGAGTCTCGCTGTTCGTTGGCTGAACGAGTCTTTGGAAAGAGATGTTCTCCAGGTGTGAAGCATCAACTAGACGGGGTTAATCTCGCGGGGACTGCCAAGGGAGGAACAATTATTATTATTGTTGATATTTCAGAAGAGCATCATCCACGTAAATATCTATAAAATAGAGCCACATCGCCAACTTTTCTACGGTGTTCCAGAGAAGTGAGTGAGTTTGTGAGCGATGCATCATGTTTGGGGGCTGCACTCCAAATATGGGAACAGTATTCCAGGACAGGTCGGATCTGTGCCTTATAGATCATAAGCATCTGACTGGAAGTGAAATAGCTCCTGGCCCAAAACAGAAAACCAAGTTTTTGGGATGCACTCTTAGCAGCAACTGATCTCACGTAATTTTCGATTTGCTGGGGGCAATCTTGCAAGACAGCTTTTTTCATATAATTTCTTGTGATTAAACATTTTCTTATGCTTCTCACAGTAGCACAGATTATTTGTTTTGAGCTGGTTGGGGGTGAGAACACTCCCAATATTTCCGAATGAAAAATCATTGAGGAATATGAATACAATATTAAAAAGAGTTGTCTTTCTATTCATAATCAAATTGTATTCTATTTTTTTCAAAATGTAAATTCAAACCCCCTTTAGCAGAAAAACTGTTCAATTGGTAAGATTGTCACCCGATGATTTTCTGGAGAATTCAGCGAAATCCACCGAGTTTTTTTTCATTTGCACCCCCCATTTGGTGGGGGAGGGGGGGTTATAATGCAAAACTGCGGTTTCCGTAATTATTCCTGATGAAACATTTCCTATCACTTTTGACAGATGGAATTTTTTTTTCGGTTTTCAAAATAGGGGTTGGGTTTAATAATTCCCCCCTATTATATTTTTTTATGAAGAATCTATTTTGTAGAAGTAATTAAATGGAAATATCGTTCATTTTCTCAGAAATAAATGGTCAATTCGGTCAAAATGTGAATTCAAACCCTCCTGGCAAAAAAATGTCCATTTTTGGGGGGTTGTCTGAATGACAATATTTTATAGAACCACATGAACTACATCATACAAAAAATTGAGGATAATCCACCGGGACCCAATTTACCTTAAAAAATTGCGGGGTCCTTTCTCTTGAAGTACCTACTTACTGAATAACTTATTTTTTTTGTCAATTCCTCATCAGATAAAAACATTTTCTGAATTCATTCAGAAGCTGATGTTTGGGGAAATAACTTTTGGTATTTGGATTCCTTGGTAGTTTGCGCAAAATAAAAAAAACAACAAATAATTAAACATTATTGTAATCACTGGCTCATAATATGTGAGTACCTAAACAGTATTTATCAAAAGATTGATCACAAAAAATCATCAATAAGCTAACCAACAGAACTAATAGAAAAATAAGATTCTTTAAAAAAATAAAAGATGAATGTATAAAAGTACAAAATACTAGTAAAAAACACTGATCTCGTTTTATCAGAACAGAGCAAAAACACTGGAATGGATAGATCTTGGAGGTAAAATGTTAAAAGGAGAATCCACCATTAGGCACTTGGGTGGGAGTTGAGAATTGGATTTGGCCATCAGTTGAGTGGGGTGCAGGAACACTGTCATCAACCCCCGCCTAAAAAAAATCATTTTCATATGATTACTAGCTGACCCGGCAAACATTGTTTTGCTATAAACATTATTTCTAGAAGAACATTTTTAGATGAATATTCATCAGAAAACTTTCTTTATTTTATTTCTACTTCTTTTTAGTTTGTCAATCAATAAAAGCGGGATTCTTTAGTTTTTCAAACTACTCTATTTACTTTCAACTTCTTTTTAGTTCGGTACTCTATACCTCTTCAGTTTTTCAAACTACTCTTCATTTTCTACTCACTTCTTTTCAGTTTGACTATCTATAAAAAGGTGTTTCATTAGTTCTTCAAACTAATCTTTATTATAATAGCTAATACCCGGCAAACGTTGTTTTGCTATATACAATTATTTCTAGAAAATATTTTCTTGGTTGAATATTTATCAACATACTTTCATTATTTTGTTTTCTAATTCTTCTCCGACCCCGAAAACACCCAGATACAAATTTTGAATAGAATCGGATCATAATTACAAAACGCAGTTGATTGGATCCTCCATCTTTAATTTTCTAATTTTGATGAGGAATCATAATCTCCAATCCCAAAATCCCCCAGATAAAAATTTGGAATGGAATAGGATCATAGTTGCAAAATTCGTCTGCCATCTTGGATTTCCAAATTTTGATGAAAGAATCATTATCCCCGACTCCGAAAACCCCCCCGATACCAATTTTGCATAGAATCTGATTATAATTAAAAAACGTCCACCATATTGGATCCGCCATTTCGAATTTCCCCATTCTGACAAATGATTCATATCTCCGACCTCTAAAACCTCCAGATACCAATTTTGAAGAGAATCTGACCATAATTAGAAAAACTCGTCCGCCATATTGGATCCATTTTGAATTTCCAAATTTTGACGAATGAACCATATTCTCCTACCCCGAAAACCCTCAGATACCAATTTTGAATATAATTGGATCATAATTACAAAACTCGTCCGCCATTTTGAATTCCCGAATTTTGATAAAAAATCATAATCTCTGACCTCGAAAACCCCCAGATACCAATTTTGAATGGAATCTGACCATAATTACAGAACTCGTCCGCCATATTGGATCCGCCATTTTGAATTTCCAAATTTTGATGAAGAAATCATAACCTCCGACCTCGAAAACCCCCTGATACAAATTTTGAATGGAATCTGACCATAATTACTAAACTCGTCCGCCATATTGGATCCACCATCTTGAATTTCCATAATTTGACGAACCATAATCTCCGACCCCGAAAACTTTCAATTACCAATTTTGAACGAAATCGGATAACAATACTCGTCCGCCATATTGGATCCGCCATCTTGATTTTCGATTTAAAAAATAGATTACGACCGATTCTCATACCTACCGAATACGCACAAAAAATTCAATACGAATCGGTCGTGCCGTTTCGGATGAGTTCGACCACTAACACCCTGACCGGAAAGGAGAATTTTATATATTAGATGTTCCAGAACTGTCTTTGTTCTCAAAAGGTTTTCAATTTCATAAATGAAACAAAATTTGAAAAATCAAGTGTGGGTGAAAAAAGTTTACTTACGTCTGAGAAGTAATTTTCGATGATGTTTAGGGCCTTCTCGTATATTTTTTCATTATCATGGGACTGCAGAGCTTCGATGCCATCCAAACCGCCGCATTCCTCGATCATAATGGCGATTTTTTCTACTTCTCCCATCTTATTGGCGGCCTAGATGAATGTCAAATATATTTTAAATCATGGGACAAGTGAAAAAACATGGCAAAATAGAGAAACTTTTCAACTCCATGCCTCCGCAGAAAAAGAAGAACAGATATGCTCCTGAAGTTGAAATTTATATTTTCTTATCGACCCTCTCAAAATAATAAAATAGGTGCGCCCCTGAATTTGTGACTTCCATGGGGAAGTTTTCTATATTGAGGTTTTTATCTCACTGTGAGGTTTGTAACAAATTAATATATACGTATTTTTTCTTTTTTACGTAAGAACAAATTTCACTTCAGAAAAAAAAAATAGGAACTTGGCTCCTCCACCATTCCTATGACTTACTTTCTGAAAATCCACATTCACACAGAGAATTTTTCACTATCGCTATATATATGTTATCTAACAAGGGGAAGCTTTCGTGACTGTTCTATAATAATATTCTTGGAAATATTAGTGGAATGCAGTCTGGACCAATGAATCAATTAAATTTCTTCGTTATTTGTCGTCGAGCTTTCGAAAATTTTTATTTTCTTTATCAAGACTAAAAACATGAAATTCTATATAAAATTATTTATACACCTATGTTTCCTTTTTGTGCTAATTTTATATTGAATTTCATGTTTTTAGTCTTGATAAAGAAAATAAAAATTTTCGAAAGCTCGACGACAAATAACGAAGAAATTTAATTGATTCATTGGTCCAGACTGCATCCCACTAATATTTCCAAGAATATATAATGTTATCCATAGCTTGTCAGTCATTTTTTTGCTAATGAATTCGTTCCTTAATAAAACGGATCCATTTTCTAGGAGAGTTGCAGATTATATCTTGCAACAGCGCCTAATACTTCGAGTCCATCCCCACCACTCAAAATACTGACAGGCACAACAAGAGGACGGAGCCATGGGTGTCGGCTTCATTCTGTTCTGACCGATGACAGTAAATTTGGGATTGTATCAATGAATGTAGCCGATAGTGATTCATTGTACGTCATAGGAATGGTGGAGGAGCCAAGTTAATCTTTCATTAATTTTTTTCTGAAGTGAAACTTGATCTTACTAAAAAAAGAAAAAATATGTATACAGGGTGGCCCACGGTCGATGGTACCTTAGACGTATACGGAAAACGGTACATTGGATTATCCTGAAAATTTGGTTACTCTAATAAGCGTTTGTGATCTAACGAATCAAAATATTTTCAGCGATGCAGCGTTGCCACTTTTACCAAAAAGTAGCATCATCTTTGTTATTTCAAATCGAACACCTTGTATTTCATTGCGTTTTTAGATTCTTCTCGAAGAGCTGATTTCATCAATGTATCACACTTGGGGTCTAGCAGGAATTATTACAGAGATATAGGGTGTTCAAAATCGAGATTTTTCAATTTCAGGATTTTTTTGTGTCGAAACTATCAGACATAACCACAAATAAATTGATGGAAAAAGCGGGAACTGGCAGTATAGGTCGCGTGCACGATGACCGACCCTGGAGGCAAAATATTGAAACACAACGTCATTCTTCTGTGAATTATTGAAACACAACCTCACTTTTTTATTTGTTTACAGAGGAATCAAAGGATTGAAATAGTTTTTCACAATATTTTGGGATACGAATTGTGTGTTTTGCGCTATTCATTAATTCAAGCATGTCTTCGCATTGTGCTGTTGTACAATGCACAAAAAATGCAGCAAGAGACTAGGGAATATGATTTTTCAGGTAAATAGTAATCTCACATAGTTATCATTATGAAATGTTGTCATTCCTTATTGAAATTCCTTCTGCCTTCTGCCACTTCTGCAATACAAGCTAATGCTGGTAATAGATTGAAAATGTCTACAACACACACGATCGTCAGCATGTCTGACCAGTCCTACCGATTGATTGCATGAATCCAATCTTCTTGCATTATTTTAGAAATTTCAGGTATATTTCTATTACCTCATATTGCAGAAGGAATTCTGATGAGAAATCAGAGAAATAACCAAATTTCAAAAATGAAAACTATATGTGAGTGACTATAGTAGGTACTTACTTTTGAATCATAATGTACCATCCGGATTCCTTCATCTTCCGATGCAGTTTTTGTGCATTTTACAACAGCACAATGTGATGACATGAGCGAATTGATGAATAGCGGAAAAATACGATTTCTATGCCAAAATAATTGTGAAAAACTATTTCGATCACTTGTAAACAAATAAGAAAAGTCACGTTGTGTTTCAATGTTTTGCCTCCAGGGTCGGTCATCTGACAGTTCTTGCACGCGACCTATGATTTGCTTTGAAATCGTTTGTGGTTATGTTTGATTGTCGCTGGTTGTCTAGTGTCCGTACTCTAATATACAAAGAACGTCAAAACAGAAGTTTCAAGTACATGGGTCAAAAAGGTAAATCCCACTCACGTTTAGAATGTTGGCGAGCCCGTCCAACACGACCACCACCGTCTTGTAGTCCTTGGAGTTCAACAGGTTGCACATCGGCTTCAGCGCCCCCATCTCTACCAGCTTGGCGAGCTGGGCGATGGTACCGCCGCTGGTGTAGTTCGTCACCGCCCACGACGCCTCCTTTTGGCTCTTGAAGTCGCCGGTTTGGAGGACGTTGAGCAACGGTTGCATTATGCCGGCGTCGAGCACCTTTTGGATTTGCTCGCTGTTACCTGAACGTACACGAAATTTTGATGCCCATTTCTGATTCTCTTTCACAATCAAGATTCATCTTCCCCATGGTAAATGTACGTGCTCGCAAAAGTGAAAGTAGTAACATGTACGCGTCAAAACCACGAAAAAAGCAACTCGTTTTGCGTCACGCATGTGTCTAAAACGTGTATAAACAGTAGTTGTAAAAACTAGAGAATCCATTTTAGATATTCATTTTACTTGATTTTTCTCTCCTCGTTCTATAAAATAAAAATATTCGTATTATTTCAATATATTTGTAGTGGAACAAATCAGATGATTTGCCCCAAAATGTCACTGCGTTTAACAATTTTTCTATCAGGGAGTCTAAAAGAAAAATCCAGTAGCTTGTCAGTGACAATTTGTTTGAAAAAAATGTTTGAAGGAAAGAAATATACAGTGTGTCCCACTTACCATGCTCACCAAGGGTATCTTTTTAACGGTGAGAGATACGAGGTCGGTTAAATTACACCAAATGTGGGTTTTATCAAGGCCAACTATAATGTGAAAAAAATATTTTGATAAACTCTATTCGTTTTTGTTTTATACGCAAAAAACAGATTTTGATCATTTTCTTGTCTCCTCCGTAATTTCTTTATTTATGAAAATATTCAAATAGAAATATCACATTCTCATGGCAGTTTTTCAAAGTGATTTCGAAAAAAATATGAAATTTATACCAACTCTTCTAGAATTTGAGATATCAGCACCAACGTTAGTTTTTCAAATGTAGGTCATAGCTCACTATGCCTTAGTTACAAATAACTTTTTTTTCTCTTACAGATGATGTGTCGCAGTAATCGTTTTGTGTTGATAACAACAGAGTTATCGTCATTTATACAAAAACAAAAATTATTTGGAAGCCGCCATCTTGAATTTATAAATTTTAACAAAAAAATCATGATATCCGACCTCAAAAACCCCCACTCATCAATTTTGAATGGAATTGGACCAAATCTTGTCCGCCATCTTGGAGCAGCCATTTTTTTTAATTGATGGCGGACAAGATATGGTCCGATTCCATTCAAAATTGGTGAGTGAGGGTTTTTGAGGTCGGATATCATGATTTTTTTGTTAAAATTTATAAATTCAAGATGGCGGCTTCCAAATAATTTTGTTTTTGTATAAATGACGATAACTCTGTTGTTATCAACACAAAATTATTACTGCGACACATCATCTGTAAGAGAAAAAAAAGTTATTTGTAACTAAGGCATAGTGAGCTATGACCTACATTTGAAAAACTAAAGTTGGTGCTGATATCTCAAATTCTAGAAGAGTTGGTATAAATTCATATTTTTTTCGAAATCACTTTGAAAAACTGCCATGAGAATGTGAAATTTCTATTTGAATATTTTCATAAATAAAGAAGTTACGGAGGAGACATGAAAATGACCAAAATCTGTTTTTTGCGTATAAAACAAAAACGAATAGAATTTATCAAAATATTTTTTCACAGTATAGTTGGCCTTGACAAACTCCATACTTGGTGTAATTTAACCGACCTCGTATCTCTCACCGTTAACAAGATACCCATGGTGAGCATGGTAAGTGGGACACACTGTAGATATATTGAAAAAAATACAGAATCTTCACTTTGGACGTTTCGGGACCGAATCTGTTCCTGTTCTCAACATAAAAATGCAAAATATGTCTCTTTTGCCGCCATTTTAGATACAAATGTCCACTTGCGATATGTCCGGAAGTGATTTTCAATTGTCTTTTCAAGGAAAATTTTGGTTTTGAGGAACGTTATCTTCGATTCAAATGTCAAAATTCTATAACATTAAAACAACTGAATGACGTCCTGGCCAATGATTTTGTTGTCACACGGTATACACCCTGTTTAGCTCGCTGTTCAGTATCTATGATCTAAAATCTGAATAAAGGCGCCGTTTTTAAATGCCAAAAGAAAAAACGACCCTGTATTCTTATTTGCTTCCTCGTACTACTGATAGATTGTGTAATGAATAACGTATGGCATTACTCACCAAAAAATTTATAGGGATGATAAAGAAATATGAATCAGTTGAATGTTGAATCAGTTTGCGAACGGCTGTCGGTGGATGCGGACGCAGTAAAAATTATTGTCGTAATTCAATTAGTGAATATACGTTTTCGTTTCGTATACCAGGTGTTGTGCGAGTTCCAGTGCAGACTGGCAGTGAAATTATTGTGATTTGACAGTGAATTTACTTCTCCTTTTAATATACCAGATTTTGTAACAGGTTTAGTGTGTATATAATATAATACAACTGAGTTTTGTTGGTGTTTATTTCATGATGTGGTTAGGAAAAGTGAAGTTGAGTGAAACGTGAATCAATCGAATGATTTCTGTGTAGAATATTCGGCAGGATTTTGGATTTTTTGAAGGATGATGCTGCGACTATTAGTTGGTTCTGAAATAGTATATACCAAAAGTAAGTACCAAGATTTTGTAGAAAACCTTTCTCTATGGTGTTTGTAGTATACGGGGTATGTCACGACGAGAATCGAGAATCGGTCATAAGAAATTTATGAAACTGTGCGTGTTAATATTTGAGATTACGCTCTCTTCGTTCAACATATTTTCGACAATGCAGTGTTTCCGCTTCTATTGAAAAGTAGCAACAACTTTGTAATTTCAAATAGAATTTCCTGTATTTTATCGCATTTCATATTCTCCCTGAAGAGCTGATTTCATCGGTGCATCACACTTGGGGTCTAGCGGGAATGATTACAGAAATATATAGGGTGTTCAAAATCGGGATTTTTCAACATTAGGATATTTTCGTGTAGAAACTATCCATTATCGGTCAAAACGGCTTTCATGTCCTTATCCTCATTTCTGATTTACTATCTACTGACGTTCAATTGGAACAGATACAGGGTGGTTCGAGACTCAGGATTCTGATCACCCTGTATCTGTTTCAATGGAATGTCAGTAGATAGTGAATCGAAAGTCAATATAGGGGGCATGTAAGCCGTTTTGACCGCTACAAAACAATTGTAAAGTTGGAAATTCTCGATTTTGAGCACCCTATATATCTCATAATTCATTACCGCTAGACCCCAAGTGTGATATATCGATGAAATCAGCTCTTCAGGGAGAATCTGAAATGTGAAATAACAAAGTTGTTGCTACTTTTCGATAGAAGCGGGAATACTGCATTGTCGAAAATATTTTACACGAAGAGAGCGTAATTTCAAATATAAGTATGCACGAAGAGGAAACAACTCATTAAAAATAGGTGTACACCATAGAATTTTGAGTACTTCAAGTATCATTTTCAATACCTACATTAAGTACAATTTCATGAGCTTTCAAGTCTCGTTTTAAGTACTTCAGTATTTAAGTACCTGTTAACAGTTAACCTTAAGTACCAGTTTTAAGTATTTTAAATACTTTTTAATTGCCAGATATTCAAATATGGTGTACACATTTTGGGTAGTTGTTTCCCCCTCGACATTTTCATAAATTTCTTTGTCATTCTCATTTCAGACACTGCCGTGCGTTTTCTCCTGCCATTTCAAAAACAATGTCCACTTATGAGATGTCATAGAAAAGAAATAAATTCTTGACCTGGGTCTATTTCCGGTAAAACGGGAAGTAAATTTCAATTGTTTTATTAAGGAAAATATGGGTTTTGAGGAACTATATACAAGGTGATCAGTTAAGGGTAGCGAGCGGCCATATCTCATAAGAAATTGGTCCTATAGATTTGAGAGAAAAAAATCATGATAAAAGTCACCAAGAGAAATAGCTGGAAATTATTTTCGAATTTGTCAAACGTCTGGTAGAGGGCGTAACAACCAACACCAAGTAGAATAATGGGATTTTTATAGAATTTTGTCTTATGAAAGTATGTCGATGATATCATTTTCATATTAACTGACCATCTCCCTACATTTTTTGTCAAAAACGTTTTGTTCTAGCCATCAAGATAAAGCGGTGGGGGAAGTTCAATTGTTTTTTCAAACCAACCAAGATTTCTTCCGTTTGTTTCGACCGATTTTAGCAAACTCAGGGTGATATGAAAGAGCATAATTTGCCCTACAAAACGCTTATTTGGTTTGGAATTTTTGGCTATTGCTGTCGCCGCTAGATGGCGTTAACTGAAATGTCAGCAAATTTGTGAATTTTTTTCAAAAAAATCAAATGTAATGGCATATAAATTTTCATGTTTTGAAAGAGGATAGATACATCTATAATTTGATGAGAATAATTTATCATCTACCTTTTTTTGAATCGTTGCTATTGACCATAATTGTTTTTTATCAAAATGAAAATCAGTTTTGAAATTCATCATCTTTCAAAACATAGAAAAATTTATATACCATTACATTTGATTTTTTTGAAAAAAACTCAAAAATTTTCTAACATTTCAGTTAACGCCATTTAGCGGCGACAGCAAAAGTCAAAAATTCAAAACCAAATAAGCGTTTTGTAGGGCAAATTATGCTCTTTCATATTACCCTGAGATTGCTAAAATCGGTCGAAATAAACGGGAGAAATCTTGGTTTGTTTGAAAAAAACAATTGAACTTCCCCGACCGCTTTATTTTGATAGCTAGAACAAAACGCTTCAGACAAAAAATGTAGGGAAATGGTCAGTAAAAATGAAAATGATATCATCGACATACTTTCATAAGACAAAATTATATAAAAATCCCATTTTTCTACTTGGTGTTGGTCGTTACGCCTTCTAGCGGACGTTTAACAAACTCGAAAATAATTTCCAGCAATTTCTCTTGGCGACTTTCATCATGATTTTTTTCTCTCAAATCTATAGGACCAATTTCTTATGAGATATGGCCGCTCGCTACCCTTAACTGATCACCCTGTATACAGGGTGTCCCTGAAAGGTCTGAACAAAATCTCAGCACATACTCCTGAGGTCAAAATGAGCAGATTTAAAGTAACTTACCTCAGTCTGAAATTCCTCCATTTCCGAGATACAGGGTGGTGAAGTTAAAAATAAAAATCTAATTTTTCGAACTGTATGAACATTTTTTAACGTATCACTCCAAAAATTGGTCGCTGAGGGTTTTTTGGGATGCGAAACCCGAATACGACACCCTTTAACTGAGGCCAATATAGGACGCTTACAAATGCACTTCTTATGGCTTGAAATGATCATAACTTTTTTTCTCAGTGTAGTGAGGAAATGTTTTTCTGAATATTTTCAAGCAGAAAAGGTACTCTTGTGAAAATTCGCTAAATTGAGCCGTTTTCGAGATATTTTCAAAGTTCGATGCCGCACCGAGATATTTAAAGTGTTTTCAATAAAACATATCAGCTGCTATCTTCGTGGATGTAATATGGTCAGTGAATGAGAAGTGCAAGAATTGATTTTTTAAAACACTCTTTTGGAGTGTGCTTGCCAATTTTTATTTTTGCATTTGACCACCCTGTCGCTTTCAATCGGCTTATTTTGACCTCAGAACTATGTGCTAAGATTTTGTACAGACCTTCGATTCAAATGTCTATAACATAAAAACAACTGAATGACGTCCTGGCCAATGATTTCGTGGTCACACTGTATACACCCGGTTTAGTTCAATCTTAATGAAGGCGCCGTTTTTAAATGCCGAATGAAAAAACGACCCTGTATTCTTATTTGCTTCCTCATACTACTGATAGATTGTGTAATGAATAACGTATGGCATTACTCACCAAGAAATTTGATAGGGATGATAAAGAAATATGAATCAGTTGAATGTTGAATCAGTTTGCGAACGGCTGTCGGTGGATGCGGACGCAGTAAAAATTATTATCGTAATTCAATTAGTGAATATACTTTTTCGTTTCGTATACCGGGTGTTGTGTGAGTTCCAGTGCAGACTGCAGTGATAATTATTGTGATTTGACAGTGAATTTACTTTTCCTTTTAATATACCGGGTTTTGTATCAGTTTTAGTGTGTATTTAATATAATACAACTGAGTTTTTGGTGTGTATTTTATGATGTGGTCAAAAAAAGTGGAGTTAGGTCAAAAGTGAAGTTGAGTGAAACGTGAATCGAATGATTTCTGTTGAGAATATTCGGCAGAATCTTGGATTTTGAGAAGGATGTCGCTTCGTCTATTAGTTGGTTCTGAAATAGTATATACAATATGTAAGTACCAAGATTTTGTAGACAATATTTTTTCTCTATGGTTTTTGTAGTATACAGGGTATGTCACGACGAGCTTACACTATCTTTATTTCGAGAATGAGCCGCAAGAAATTTATGAAAATGTGCATGTTTATATTAGAGACTACACTCTCCTAGTTCAACATATTTTCAAATGGGGTCCAGCGGGAATTATTACGGAGATATAGTGTATTCAAAATCGAGATTTTCCAACTTGAGGATTTTTTTGTGTCGGAACTATTCATTATCGGTCAAAACCGCTTTTATATCCCTATATAAACTTGGAACAGGTCCAAGCAATTAAGGCCAGTCTCATCTCGTGTCCAAAATCATTCTAATTCTCTCCATTCCCCAATTTAGTACAGTTTACAATATATTTGTTTATATAAGCATAACAATATTCACTTATTAATCATAATATACCAGACGCACGTCAGAATTAACCTAGTTATACCTTATACATTATAATATACCGTACGTTACTAAATTACCTAATATACTACCAAGTATACAGAGTGGGCAGTTGAAAACGAAACAGAGGCTCTGTAGGTCGCCAAAACCAGATTATAAAAAAAACCTGAAACACGTCAACTATATTTTCGAGGGGGACATCGTTCTAAAATATTTTCAGCCCTGCGGCTTTGCCGCTTCTAGAGAAAAGAAGCAACAACTTTGTTATTTCAAATGGAACACCATGTATTTTATTGTATTTTTAGATTCTCCCCGGAGAGCTGATTTCATCAATGCATCACACTTGGGGTCCAGCTGTAATGGTTTCAGGGATATAAAGTGTTCAAAATCGAGATTTTTCAACTTCAGCATTTTTTTGTGTCGAAACTATTCATTATTGGTCAAAACGGCATTCATGTCCCTATCTCAACTTGTGATTTACTATCTACTGACATTTATTTGAAACAAATACAGGGTGGTTCAAGATTCAGAATTCTGATCACCCTGTATCTGTTCCAATTAAATGTTAGTAGATAGTAAATCACAAGTTGAGATAGGGACATGAAAACCGTTTTGACCAATAATGAATAGTTTCGACACAAAAAAATGTTAAAGTTGAAAAATCTCGATTTTGAACACGTTATATCCATGAAACCATTACAGCTAGACCCTAAGTGTGATGCATTGATGAAATCAGCTCTTCGGGGAGAATCTAAAAATGCAATAAAATACAAGGTGTTCCATTTGAAATAACAAAGTTGTTGCTTCTTTTCTTCAGAAGCGGCAACGCCACAGGGCTGAAAATATTTTAGAAAGATGTCCCCCTCGAAAATATAGTTGACGTGTTTCAGGTTTTTTTTATAATCCGGTTTTGGCGACCTACAGAGCCTCTGTTTCGTTTTCAACGGCCCACTCTGTATGCTTCATCTTATAACATTTACATCTACATATGCTACAAAACTACTATCTACTGAAATTTAATTGGAACATATACAGGGTGGTTCAATATTGAGAATTTTGGTCCCCCTGTATCTATTCCAAATAAATGTCAGAGAATATTAGATCAAAATTTAAGATATAGAGATATGGAAGCCGTTTTGACTGATAATGTACTACTTTCGACACAATAAAATTCAAAAGTTGAAAAATCTCGATTTTAAACACCCTATATATCTCTGTAATCGTTCCCACTAGACACCAAATGCGTTATATCGATGAGATCAGCTCTTCAGAGGCAATTTAAAAATACAATGAAATAACAAAGTTGCTGCTACTTTTCGATAGAAGCGGAAAAACTGCATTGTCGAAAATAATTTAAACGAGGAGAGCCGTACTTTCCAATTTAAGCGTGCACATTTTCATAAATTTCTTTGCAACTCATTCTTATTTTAGACAGTGCCGTGCGTTTTCACACAGTGTCGCCATATAGATTTTAAAAAATCAATTTTCAATTGTTTTATCAAGGAAAATATGGGTTTTGACGAACTATAGATATACACTATACAGGGTGTTATTTAAGTATGTGGCCAAACTTCAAGGTGCGATTATTTGGGTGATTCAAAGACGAAAAGTTCTTATAAACATAGGTCCTAAAATGTTTCGTTTTCAAGATATAGGGACTTGAAGTTGAAAGTATTGATTGTTGTTTTTCATGTTTTTCATGATTACCCTGTATAAGCTTTCATAATGGGAATATTTAGTGTGATTGGTGAGAAAAATCTCGAAATTTTATAATAATACTCATTGAGGTTATTAAGTGATCCCAATGGGTGATTTGAGGGTATATTCGAATTTGGGGACAAATATTTTTTTCATTATTTCCTCAGAAACTAAGTGATATACAAAAAAGTAATAGAGGACAAGTAAGTTTTATTTTCGATTGTTCAGTCTGATAAAAATATCGAACTTGGAAAAAACAATGGCGTAGGTGCTTTATTTACCATACAAATCGAAAAGGTAACCCACTGCGACGTCACTGGGATTATTACTTCGAATGTAATTACACCAAAAGAAGCTTCTTGATACTGTTAACAAAAACATCAAGTTTCATTAAAATTGAAAAATAGAATTGGATACCCTGTATCATGAAAACGAATCATTTCTGAACCTATGTTTACATGAACCTTTCGTCTTAGAATCACCCAAATAATCACCCCTTGAAGTTCGGCTACATACCTAAATAACACCCTGTATATGACTTAAAAACAACTGAATGACGTCCTGGCCAATGATTTCGTGGTCACACAGTATACACCCGGTTTAGTTCAATCTTAATAAAGGCGCCGTTTTTAAATGTCAAATGAAAAAACGACCCTGTATCCTTATTTGCTTCCTCGTACTACTGATAGATTGTGTAATGAATAACGTATGACATTACTCACCAAGTAATTTATTCGGGATGATAAAGAAATATGAATCAGTTGAATGTTGAATCAGTTTGCGAACGGCTTTCGGTGGATGCGGACGCAGTAAAAATTATTATCGTAATTCAATTAGTGAATATACTTTTTCGATTCGTATATCGGGTGTTGTGAGAGTTCCAGTGCAGACTGCAGTGATAATTATTGTGATTTGACAGTGAATTTACTTTTCCTTTTAATATCCCGGGATTTGTATCAGTTTAGAGTTAGGTATAAACAGTGGTTTTATACCAGTCCTTATTATTCATGCCCTACAGAAAAGCAACAGTCGTTGTTTCAATGAAACAGTGCCCTTAGAAGGGTGGACTCATGTTTTCTTCCATATCTGTATATTATATTCACATGGCGCAATTAGAAAATCATAATACTGATTCATGTTTTTTTTTAGTATATTCCAGGAATAATGCAAACCATCGCAGATGTCTCAGAATCTCAGAACCTGTATTTGCAAGAACTCCTTATTCGCTTGTGGGAAACTTCACTTCAGAACTCTACATTTGATATGCAGATAGGCTAATGAAATATGGAGATTTTTGAGATAAGTAGCCATTACCTTCAAAATTGTCACTCCTCAAATTCATTCCGTAGTTCTATTCCTCTTCGAACATTCTTTCATGAAAAAACGACTTTTATCGATTCACTAAATTATTCATTTCTTCAGTCGAATATTTAGTCGACATTCATTGATGTGAGTGTATGGAATCACGTCAGGTACCCTTACGAGGGGAGTGTATCAACTTTGGCGTTCGTAATGCCTCTCTACAAAGGAGGGTGTCGCCTTCAAGAGTTAGGTATAAACAGTGGTTTTATACCAGTCCTTTTCCAAATTATTCATGCCCTACAGAAAAGCAACAGTCGTTGTTTCAATGAAGCAGTGCCCTTAGAAGGGTGGACTCATGTTTTCTTCCACATCTGTATATTATATTCATATGACGCAATTAGAAAATCATAATACTAATTCATGTGTTTTTTTTAGGATATTCCAGGAACAATGCAAACCATCGCAGATGTCTCAGAATCTCAGAACCTGTATTTGCAAGAACTCCTTATTCGCTTGTAGGAAACTTCACTTCAGAACTCTACATTTGATATGCAGATAGGCTAATGAAATATGGAGATTTTTGAGATAAGTAGCCATTACCTTCAAAATTGTCACTCCTCAAATTCATTTCGTAGTTCTATTCTTCTTCGAACATTCTTCCATGAAAAAACGACTTTTATCGATTCACTAAATTATTCAATTCTTTAGTCGAATATTTAGTCGACATTCATTGATGTGAGTGTATGGAATCACGTCAGGTACCCTTATGAGGGGAGTGTATCAACTTTGGCGTTCGTAATGCCTCTCTACAAAGGAGGGTGTCGCCTTCAAGAGTTAGGTATAAACAGTGGTTTTATACCAGTCCTTTTCCAAATTATTCATGCCCTACAGAAAAGCAACAGTCGTTGTTTCAATGAAGCAGTGCTCTTAGAAGGGTGGACTCATGTTTTTTTCCACATCTGCATATTATATTCATATGACGCAATTAGAAAATCATAATACTAATTCATGTGTTTTTTTCAAGGATATTCCAGGAACAATGCAAACCATCGCAGATGTCTCAGATTCTCAGAACCTGTATTTGCAAGAACTCCTTATTCGCTTGTGGGAAACTTCACTTCAGAACTCTACATTTGATATGCAGATAGGCTGATGAAATATGGAGATTTTTGAGATAAGTAACCATTACCTTCAAAATTGTCACTCCTCAAATTCATTCCGTAGTTCTATTCCTCTTCGAACATTCTTCCATGAAAAAACGACTTTTATCGATTCACTAAATTATTCATTTCTTCAGTCGAATATTTAGTCGACATTCATTGATGTGAGTGTATGGAATCACGTCAGGTACCCTTACGAGGGGAGTGTATCAACTTTGGCGTTCGTAATGCCTCTCTACAAAGGAGGGAGTTATGGTGGCACTAGACAACCACTCCATTGTATTAATTATCTCAATATTGTTAGTCATTTGCAAACTTGCAGTTTGCCTCTGAATATTGTATGTTGATTTCTATTTAGAAAATAAATCAGTTACTGAATGAGCCTCAACCCGAGAACATCATTTTTTGACTCAAGTTCAGCTCATTTTTAAAAAGTCATTTCGACCGCTCGAACCCAAAACTGGCGCAGTCGTGGTAGGATTTGTTCACGGAAATTCGACAAAAATCGCGAGTTCCGGTCTGTACCAACAGTTTAGTTCAAATTCGACAAAAAGGACCGAGTGACCAAAAATAGCTGAACAACCCCTTGGAATCGAGGACAAGCATCGCCAACGTTCCGAGAAAAAACTGACAGAGGACAAACATCGCCGAAATCAGTTCTAGGATAGGAAGTCCAGGGACAAGAGACAGCATCGCTCAACTCCTATTGGCAGTAGAATTAAGAAAAACGAAGAAACAAGCAACAAGCAACAAGCAACAAGCAACAAGCAACAAGCAACAAGCAACAAGAAAACAAGAAACGAAGAAACCAAGAAATCACCATCATCACCATCCATCAGAGAATGAAACCTACAGCAGTCATCCTACTGTAAGTCATTCAGTTTTCACCCCCATTCCTTGTATATATTTGCTAATATTATAACTTTGAAACCACTAGGTATAGTAGTAGAATTTTTCAAAATTTATGACAGATATTGAAAATAGTATAGAAGATTTAGTTCATCTTTTTGATAGTGTATCTGTAGCAGAAAATCAAACAAATAATATGAGTGACCCAGTAAATTATCAGCTTTTGAGACTTTATATCGACACTATTCCTCAATACGATGGAAACCCACATACACTTGGCGTTTTCATTGATAATTGTGAAAGTCTGATTTTAAATTTTCAAAATCCAAATAATGCCTCATTAAACACTTTCATTATAAGAGCAATCATCGGAAAATTGACAGGTAGAGCTTTAAGTTTAGTTGGTTCTAGAATAGAATTAAAAACTTGGACGGATATCAAAAATACATTGAAATTATGTTTTGGAGATCAAAGAAATCTTGATTGTTTGGTTCAGGACCTTATAGTTTTAAGACCGTTAAAAAATGAAACCCCGTATAACTTTGGCATGAGAATTCAAGATTCTAGAAGTCTGATAGTAGCTAAATTGAACGCTTCTAATGGCACAGTTCAAGAAAAAACAATAAAAATGCAAAATTATGACGAGCTATCTTTAAAAACATTCATTAGAGGACTACCAGGTCAACTTCAAAATAACGTTAGGCTTAGAAACCCTGATAATTTAGAGCATGCAATGGCATTAGTCATTGAAGAAGAAAATTTCATGTACAGTCAAAATAGAAATAATACGATCAATTCCCAAAATTCCTATAGACCCATTCCAAAAATAACTCCTGTTAATCCAAATCACAGAAATAATTCATTTCCACAGAGACCATGTTTCAAAATCCTCAAAATGCACATTTTTCGAATAATTTCCAAAGACAGAATTTTTCACAGAGTAATCAATCACCAAATTGGCCCACACAAAACGTAAGACATTCATTCCAACCATCATTTTATTCAAATCGCCCTTATCCATTCCAAAATAACCAATCACATTTTAATCGTCCGAATTTTTCTCAACAAAGACCAAGTCAAATAACCCGATTTTCACAAAATTACAATAGACCAAGTAATTCACAAATTCAAAGAAATAATTATTATAGACCAGAGCCAATGGATACTTCTTCAGGCAATACGAGAATCCATTCACAGAAACAACCCACTCAAACTAGACTATTCGCTCAAGACATCGAAGAACTAGAATTTGAAAATCAACAAAACACTGAATATGACGATAACCAACAAAATATGAATAATCCACAGAATGATTATTCTAATGAATATTATGAACAAGAACTTTACAACGACTTTAACCCTGATAATGACTATTATGATCAATATGAATCCAATGAAGAATTCACTGAAAAATTCGAAAATTCTGAAAATCCTCAAACGAATAACCCAAATCCAAATTTTTCCCATGTACCTATGAAAAATCACCCTATATAATAAATCTAAACCTATCAAAAAATAATTTACCACACATTTTCATTCCAGAATTGAACGCAAACTTTTTAATTGATACAGGTAGTACACGAAGTTTCATGACACCAGAATTGGCATACAAATTTTACAAAAATAATATTTACGAACAAGATTTCCATATACAGAGCGCACATAATATTTCATACCATAATGAAGTAGCTATAATTCCAGTATTCAATATTTTCAAAATTCCAGAAACACACAAGTTTTATTTATTCAAATTTAGTGACAAATACGACGGACTAATAGGCGTTGATTTACTGAAACAACTCAGAGCTTTAGTAGACGTCAACTCGAAATTAATAATAACACCTTATGTGAGAATTCCAATTATTTACGAAACAGAAGAACTGACAGAACTCAAAAATAAACTAAAAAACAAAAAATATACAGTAATAATTCCACCTAGAGTTCAGAAAATAGTAAAATTACCAGTCAACCAGAAAGAAGGCATAGGTTTATTGAATTACATAAAATTTTCAGATTTAACAGAAGCCCCTCGTGCAGTTGTAAACATAAAAAATTATTTCGCTACAACCATGATTACAAATGCAAATTCATTCGCTTCAAAAATTGAGATACATGCTCCTTTCGAAATTGAAATTTTAGACATTGCAGAAATTAATTTCATAGAAAAAATGGAAACTAATGAAATTTTAACTCAAAATCAAGATAACATTACCAAGAGTAACTTGAAAAATATTCGCCTTGATCATTGCAATCCAGAAGAGAAAAAGGCAATCAAAAATCTTTGTTTTAAATATAGAGACATATTTCATTGCGAAAAAATTCCTTTAACATTTACAAACCAAATTCAACATAAAATCAACTTGACTAATGAAACACCAATCTATACAAAAACGTATCGTTATCCAGAAATTCACAAACATGAAGTAAAATCACAAATCCATAAAATGTTAGAACAAGGTATTATACAAAATTCCACTTCCCCGTGGTCCAGCCCTATTTGGATCGTACCAAAAAAATTAGATGCCTCCGGAAAACGAAAATGGAGAATGGTCGTAGATTACCGAAAATTAAATGAGAACACTATAGATGATAAATATCCACTTCCAAACATTACTGATATTTTAGATAAATTAGGAAAAAGTCAATATTTTAGCACTCTCGATCTTGCAAACGGATTCCACCAAATTGAAATGCATCCAGAAGATATTCCAAAAACAGCATTTTCAACAGAAAATGGACACTATGAGTTTAGGAGAATGCCATTTGGATTAAAAAACGCCCCTAGTACATTTCAGAGAGTCATGGACAATATTTTAAGAGGTTTACAGAACGAAATTTGTTTGGTTTACCTTGACGACATTGTTATTTTTTCGACATCACTTCAGGAACATATAGAAAAATTGAAACTAGTTTTTGACAGACTAAGACAGTCAAATTTCAAAGTGCAATTAGACAAATCAGAATTTTTACGTAAAGAAGTTAATTATTTAGGACATGTTATTACTCCTTCAGGTGTAAAACCAAATCCAGATAAAATTGAATCTATCAAAAAATTTCCAATACCAAAAACTCAGAAAGAAATCAAAAGTTTTTTAGGACTACTTGGATATTACCGAAAATATATAAAAGATTTTGCTAAAATCACAAAACCAATGACTTTATGTTTAAAGAAGAACGCAAAAGTAGTTCACAATCAAAATTTTATAGCAGCCTTTAATTCCTGTAAAAAATTGTTAACAAATGCACCAATACTTCAGTATCCAGATTTTTCAAAAAAATTCATTCTTACTACTGACGCTTCAAATGTTGCGTTAGGAGCCGTTTTATCACAAGGTACCGTAGGTAGTGATAAACCAATAGCATATGCATCTAGGACTTTAAACGAATCAGAACAAAAATACAGTACAATTGAAAAAGAATTACTAGCAATTGTATGGGCATGCAAATATTTTAGACCTTATTTATTCGGCAGAAAATTTGTTATTTATTGCGATCATAGACCATTGATATGGCTATTCAAATTAAAAGAACCGAACTCAAAATTAGTTCGCTGGCGTTTAAAATTAGAAGAATTTGACTATGAGATATTTCATAAAAAAGGAAGCTTAAATACCGTAGCAGACGCACTTTCCAGAATACAAATCAATGCTTTAGAAGAAGAATCAATGATTAATAATCCAGGAGATATTGATCAAGAAACATTAGACTATCTTCGAAATTTATCAGAAAACATAGCATATTTAAATCAACCTACTCAAGTAGATCACCCTGTACAAGAAATCGCATCAAGTTCTAATAATAGAGATAGAATTCAGATCATTTCAGATGTGCAAATCCCAGCTTCAGATGATAACAGAAATACTAACATTGACCTTCAAGAACAAACGACTCAACATACTACAGGAAATGAAACAACGAACAATGGAATACAGATATATGACGAAATCATCAACAACAAATTGAATCAAATCATTGTTTTACCAAACCCGTATCCAAAGCTAGATATCAAACAAGAAAGATACGAAAATCATAAAATAATCACCTTGAAAGTTCCAACAAAAAACAATAGAGACCTTATATTAGAATTTCTTAGAGATTATACTACAACAGCAATAGCTTATTGTATGCATTTTCATAATGACCAACTTTATAATGATTTCAATACAGTTTATCTTGAATGTTTCTCTGAAAAAGGACCCAAATTAATTAGATGTTTAAAAAAAGTAAACACTGTTAGTGATAAAAATGAACAAACCATGTTAACAAAAAACCATCACGAAGGAAAATCAAATCATAGAGGAATAAATGAGACTCTTGAGTACCTAAAACGAAATTATTATTGGAAAAACATGAAAACTACCATTACTGAGTTCATAAATTCATGTGACATATGTCAAAGAGCAAAATATTCCAGAAAAAAACCGTATACACCTCTTATGCACACAGAAACAGCATCAAAACCATTCG
Source organism: Phaedon cochleariae (assembly GCA_918026855.4). Lineage (NCBI taxonomy): Eukaryota > Metazoa > Arthropoda > Insecta > Coleoptera > Chrysomelidae > Phaedon > Phaedon cochleariae. The sequence goes on along the minus strand of OU896718.1, from coordinate 960,036 downwards.
AAATTGTACATATAGATTTATTTTTCTATAACAGTAAAAATTACTTAACACAAGTCGACACTTTCACTAAATTTGCTCAAGCATATCAAGTTTTAGGAAAAATAGCTATTCATATCAGTCAGGCACTAATTAAATATTTCTCATCCTTTGGAATACCCAAAAAATTAATTATCGACAATGGAACGGAATTCAATAATGATACAGTGAAGGAAATTTTGAAAATTCATAAAATAAACATTCATTTTACAACACCAGGACATCACGAATCTAACAGCATTGTTGAACGTTGTCATTCAACATTAATTGAACATTTACGAATCGTAAAAGAATTACACCCAGACGAAGACGAAAATCTCATGGACTATGCAATATTAGGATATAATAGTACAGTCCATAGTTCGACAAATTATACACCTTTCGAATTAACTTTTGGACATACTCAAACACGTGACCCTAATGAAATCCTCGTACCCACCGAATTTTATTCTGATTATGCCGAAAATCACAAAGAAAAATTAAAACATGTTTACAGCAAGGTTAGTCAAAGCTTGGAAACTAGAAAAGAAAAAATGCTAGAAAAAACTAATAAAAAAGGAGACTCGAATACTGAGTTCCATTTAGGACAAACGGTATACAAATTTAATCCTGCAACACGGAATAAAAAGAATAATAAATTCATAGGACCTTATGAAATCACGGAGATGTTAGAAAGAAACAGAGTTGAAATAACGAACAAGAAAAAACCTAATAAAAAAGAAATAATTCATATAAAAGAACTTAGGAAACCCCCTGTTATTGTTTCAGATACCTCATCTCCTACACCTTCGGAAAACTCGACTTCCCGAGATTCCACAACCTAAATCAGAACCCCGGAATACTACCCTATAAGTTAGGTAACGCTCAAAACAAGGTAGATTGTTGGACGTTTATACAAATATTTGATATAAGTAATATTATAGAAGAATTTCATAGCTTAGAAAATAAGTTCATTTTCATAACTGCATTATTCAAAGCAAACTACACTAAGAAAAATTATGATACAGAATTTCATAATTCATATAACTTGATTAATAATATTGAAAGAAAAATCAAATCTCAACTAGATCAACTCAATCCAGTAAAAGGTAATACAAAAACCAAAAGAGGACTTTTAGATGGCCTAGGAACAATCATTAAGACACTGACAGGAAATTTAGATCAAAATGACGCAGAAAAATATGATCGTATAATCCAAAAATTGTCAGAAAATCAATCAGAAATGAAAACAATCATAGGAGACCAAATAACTCTACTTCAAAAATCTATTGAAAATTTCAAAAATAACACGAAGGCTCTAGCACATAATCAAATAGTACTAGAATCTAGAATTTTACAAATTGAACAAGTGCTTAGAAAAAAAGAACTCCACGATGTTGACAATTATGAATATTTTCTCATTCACGTGGTCCTATTCCAAATCAATGCAAGTTTTCAAGAAATATACGATATTTTAGAACGAATCGAAACTGCAATCACTTTCTCCAAGTTGAATACTTTTCATAATTCCATGATAGATCCAAATGAACTTCTACAAGAAATTTCAATCATGAGTACACAGCTCACAAATGGAAAACTTCCGTTTGAACCAATTTTAGGAAATATTTTGATTTTTGAAAAACTTATCGAAATAAAATGTTATAGTAAAGGAAATCAAATAATATTTATTCTTGAGACACCAATTGTGGAACTTGAAAGTTATAATTATTATCATTTATATTCCTTACCAACCAAAAAAGATAGTACTTTCAAAGCTATCATTCCTCAGTCAAAATTCCTCATTCTGAATGACAAACACTTTGTATATTTAAATTCAAAATGCTCTGAAATCATACCAGAAGAATATATTTGTCAAGAAACAAGTCCTGTCAAGATCAAGAAAGAAAACCTGCCCTGCGAAGTAGAAATGTTGCTATACTCAGAAAACGTCACTAACTGTCATCAGATTCAAGTCGAAATCCAAGAAATCAAGATCCAAAAACTAGAGAAGAATACATGGATAATCATCATCCCCAAGAAAGCAGTAGCGCAACAACAATGTGAGAAGAATAAAGATAACGTCCCATTGGAAGGAACATACCTATTAGAATTGAATCCTGAGTGTCAGATCAGAATTGAAGACATCCAGATCAGAAATTACCACAGTTCCCAAAGGCAAGTCAATGTAATAAATTTACCCGAAATAAAAGAAGATTTCCACGCCACTGAAGAATCGAGTATAAATTTCAAGCCATTGAAGATGGATTCAATCAACTTAGATGAATTGGATCATATCAGAAGCAAATTGGACATTCAGAACGAAAAACTGAATGTTATGGAAATTCCCGTGATAGCCAAAAATATTAGCATATGGACATTAATTATGTATATTTTGGTTGTCACTTTAATCAGTTTCGTCGCCTTCAAGTACTTCAAGAAGAAGCTACAGCAGAGGACCCGATCAAGAAAACTACCCCAAGAATCCGAGATGGTAAATCCTTCATCCAACCCCGGATTTTCCATTTAAACAGGGAGGAGTTATGGTGGCACTAGACAACCACTCCATTGTATTAATTATCTCAATATTGTTAGTCATTTGCAAACTTGCAGTTTGCCTCTGAATATTGTATGTTGATTTCTATTTAGAAAATAAATCAGTTACTGAATGAGCCTCAACCCGAGAACATCATTTTTTGACTCAAGTTCAGCTCATTTTTAAAAAGTCATTTCGACCGCTCGAACCCAAAACTAGGGTGTCGCCTTCAAGAGTTAGGTATAAACAGTGGTTTTATACCAGTCCTTTTCCAAATTATTCATGCCCTACAGAAAAGCAACAGTCGTTGTTTCAATGAAGCAGTGCTCTTAGAAGGGTGGACTCATGTTTTCTTCCACATCTGCATATTATATTCATATGACGCAATTAGAAAATCATAATACTAATTCATGTGTTTTTTTCAAGGATATTCCAGGAACAATGCAAACCATCGCAGATGTCTCAGATTCTCAGAACCTGTATTTGCAAGAACTCCTTATGCGCTTGTGGGAAACTTCACTTCAGAACTCTACATTTGATATGCAGATAGGCTAATGAAATATGGAGATTTTTGAGATAAGTAACCATTACCTTCAAAATTGTCACTCCTCAAATTCATTTCGTAGTTCTATTCTTCTTCGAACATTCTTTCATGAAAAAACGACTTTTATCGATTCACTAAATTATTCATTTCTTCAGTCGAATATTTAGTCGACATTCATTGATGTGAGTGTATGGAATCACGTCAGGTACCCTTACGAGGGGAGTGTATCAACTTTGGCGTTCGTAATGCCTCTCTACAAAGGAGGGTGTCGCCTTCAAGAGTTAGGTATAAACAGTGGTTTTATACCAGTCCTTTTCCAAATTATTCATGCCCTACAGAAAAGCAACAGTCGTTGTTTCAATGAAGCAGTGCTCTTAGAAGGGTGGACTCATGTTTTCTTCCACATCTGCATATTATATCCATATGACGCAATTAGAACATCATGATACTAATTCATGTGTTTTTTTTTAGGATATTCCAGGAACAATGCAAACCATCGCAGATGTCTCAGATTCTCAGAACCTGTATTTGCAAGAACTCCTTATTCGCTTGTAGGAAACTTCACTTCAGAACTCTACATTTGATATGCAGATAGGCTAATGAAATATGGAGATTTTTGAGATAAGTAACCATTAGGTACCTTCAAAATTGTCACTCCTCAAATTCATTCCGTAGTTCTATTCCTCTTCGAACATTCTTCCATGAAAAAACGACTTTTATCGATTCACTAAATTATTCAATTCTTTAGTCGAATATTTAGTCGACATTCATTGATGTGAGTGTATGGAATCACGTCAGGTACCCTTACGAGGGGAGTGTATCAACTTTGGCGTTCGTAATGCCTCTCTACAAAGGAGGGTGTCGCCTTCAAGAGTTAGGTATAAACAGTGGTTTTATACCAGTCCTTTTCCAAATTATTCATGCCCTACAGAAAAGCAACAGTCGTTGTTTCAATGAAGCAGTGCTCTTAGAAGGGTGGACTCATGTTTTTTTCCACATCTGCATATTATATTCATATGACGCAATTAGAAAATCAAAATACTAATTCATGTGTTTTTTTTAAGGATATTCCAGGAACAATGCAAACCATCGCAGATGTCTCAGAATCTCAGAACCTGTATTTGCAAGAACTCCTTATTCGCTTGTAGGAAACTTCACTTCAGAACTCTACATTTGATATGCAGATAGGCTAATTTTGAGATAAGTAGCCATTACCTTCAAAATTGTCACTCCTCAAATTCATTTCGTAGTTCTATTCTTCTTCGAACATTCTTTCATGAAAAAACGACTTTTATCGATTCACTAAATTATTAATTTCTTCAGTCGAATATTTAGTCGACATTCATTGATGTGAGTGTATGGAATCACGTCAGGTACCCTTACGAGGGGAGTGTATCAACTTTGGCGTTCGTAATGCCTCTCTACAAAGGAGGGTGTCGCCTTCAAGAGTTAGGTATAAACAGTGGTTTCATACCAGTCCTTTTCCAAATTATTCATGCCCTACAGGAAAGCAACAGTCGTTGTTTCAATGAAGCAGTGCCCTTAGAAAAGTGGACTCATGTTTTCTTCCATATCTGTATATTATATTATATTCACATGGCGCAATTAGCAAATCATAATACTAATTCATGTGTTTTTTTAGGATATTCCAGGAACAATGCGAACCATCGCAGATGTCTCAGAATCTCAGAACCTGTATTCGCAAGAACTCCTTATTCGCTTCTAGGAAACTCCACTTTAGAACTCTACATTGGATATGCAGATAGGCTAATGAAATATGGAGATTTTTGAGATAAGTAACCATTACCTTCAAAATTTTCACTCCTCAAATTCATTTCGTAGTTCTATTCTTCTTCGAACATTCTTTCATGAAAAAACGACTTTTATCGATTCAATAAATTATTCATTTCTTCAGTCGAATATTTAGTCGACATTCATTGATGTGAGTGTATGGAATCACGTCAGGTACCCTTACGAGGGGAGTGTATCAACTTTGGCGTTCGTAATGCCTCTCTACAAAGGAGGGTGTCGCCTTCAAGAGTTAGGTATGAACAGTGGTTTTATACCAGTCCTTTTCCAAATTATTCATGCCCTACAGAAAAGCAACAATCGTTGTTTCAATGAAGCAGAGTGTCCTTAGAAGGGTGGACTCATGTTTTCTTCCATATCTGTATATTATATTCACATAACGCAATTAGAAAATCATAATACTAATTCATGTGTTTTTTTAGGATATTCCAGGAACAATGCAAACCATCGCAGATGTCTCAGAATCTCAGAACCTGTATTCGCAAGAACTCCTTATTCGCTTCTAGGAAACTTCACTTTAGAACTCTACATTGGATATGCAGATAGGCTAATGAAATATGGAGATTTTTGAGATAAGTAGCCATTACCTTCAAAATTGTCACTCCTCAAATTCATTTCGTAGTTCTATTCTTCTTCGAACATTCTTTCATGAAAAAACGACTTTTCGATTCACTAAATTATTCATTTCTTCAGTCGAATATTTAGTCGACATTCATTGATGTGAGTGTATGGAATCACGTCAGGTACCCTTACGAGGGGAGTGTATCAACTTTGGCGTTCGTAATGCCTCTCTACAAAGGAGGGTGTCGCCTTCAAGAGTTAGGTATAAACAGTGGTTTTATACCAGTCCTTTTCCAAATTATTCATGCCCTACAGAAAAGCAACAGTCGTTGTTTCAATGAAGCAGTGCTCTTAGAAGGGTGGACTCATGTTTTCTTCCACATCTGCATATTATATTCATATGACGCAATTAGAAAATCATAATACTAATTCATGTTTTTTAGGATATTCCAGGAACAATGCAAACGATCGCAGATGTCTCAGAATCTCAGAACCTGTATTTGCTAGAACTCCTTATTCGCTTGTAGGAAACTTCACTTCAGAACTCTACATTTGATATGCAGATAGGCTGATGAAATATGGAGATTTTTGAGATAAGTAACCATTACCTTCAAAATTGTCACTCCTCAAGTTCATTCCGTAGTTCTATTCCTCTTCGAACATTCTTTCATGAAAAAACGACTTTTATCGATTCACTAAATTATTCATTTCTTCAGTCGAATATTTAGTCGACATTCATTGATGTGAGTGTATGGAATCACGTCAGGTACCCTTACGAGGGGAGTGTATCAACTCTGGCGTTCGTAATGCCTCTCTACAAAGGAGGGTGTCGCCTTCAAGAGTTAGGTATAAACAGTGGTTTTATACCAGTCCTTTTCCAAATTATTCATGCCCTACAGAAAAGCAACAGTCGTTGTTTCAATGAAGCAGTGCTCTTAGAAGGGTGGACTCATGTTTTCTTCCACATCTGCATATTATATTCATATGACGCAATTAGAAAATCATAATACTAATTCATGTGTTTTTTTTTTAGGATATTCCAGGAACAATGCAAACCATCGCAGATGTCTCAGAATCTCAGAAGCTGTATTTGCAAGAACTCCTTATTCGCTTGTGGGGAACTTCACTTCAGAACTCTACATTTGATATGCAGATAGGCTGATGAAATATGGAGATTTTTGAGATAAGTAACCATTACCTTCAAAATTGTCACTCCTCAAGTTCATTCCGTAGTTCTATTCCTCTTCGAACATTCTTTCATGAAAAAACGACTTTTATCGATTCACTAAATTATTCAATTCTTTAGTCGAATATTTAGTCGACATTAATTGATGTGAGTGTATGGAATCACGTCAGGTACCCTTACGAGGGGAGTGTATCAACTTTGGCGTTCGTAATGCCTCTCTACAAAGGAGGGTGTCGCCTTCAAGAGTTAGGTATAAACAGTGGTTTTATACCAGTCCTTTTCCAAATTATTCATGCCCTACAGAAAAGCAACAGTCGTTGTTTCAATGAAGCAGTGCCCTTAGAAGGGTGGACTCATGTTTTCTTCCATATCTGTATATTATATTCACATGGCGCAATTAGAAAATCATAATACTAATTCATGTGTTTTTTTAGGATATTCCAGGAACAATGCAAACGATCGCAGATGTCTCAGAATCTCAGAACCTGTATTTGCAAGAACTCCTTATTCGCTTGTAGGAAACTTCACTTCAGAACTCTACATTTGATATGCAGATAGGCTAATGAAATATGAAGATTTTTGAGATAAGTAGCCATTACCTTCAAAATTGTCACTCCTTAAATCCATTTCGTAAGTTCTATTCTTCTTTGAACATTCTTTCATGAAAAAACGACTTTTAACGAATTTCAAAATACAACATAGCTGGATGTTCTCACGGGACAAGAGGCCAATAAATAATAATAAGAAGAAGACGCTTTCAAAGTATTTTAACGTTAATTTCAGTGTGACGCATATGAGACGATTTCTTTGCGTTTCTTCGCGTTTTTCTACAGTTTTGACGCATGCGTTACAAATAGTAGACGTTTCTTTCACGTTTTTTTTACGTTAACCAGATTGTATATTCAGCATGGGAACGATATTATTGATTGCACGTCTCATCAATTTTATTTCAATACAGTGAGTGTAAAACTGGAGGTATAACAACCTGTGTCATAAAAATATAAACCTAGAAAAATAAGACAGTTTACAAAATTGACAACTTATTGCATATTTTTTTGTTTGCTCCAGTTAAAATTAAGTACAGGGTGCGCCTCTTAAAATGGAACCCCCCCCCTTAACTCTTTTGTTTTCAGATATGTGAAAAAATTTTGAATTAAAAAGTTGTTTGATAAGACCCAAACTTTTATTTCGTGAAGTTGCTTCATATATAGGGTCATTCGTTTTTCCGGAAAGGACATTAACTTTGATATTTTCAATGGAACACCGTATATATTTTCTGACATGTCGATAGAGCCCTTCTGTCTGATTTCAAAAATATATATGAGTTGCATATTTGGATGAAGAATAATTGAGTTATTGATTATCAAAGTTTACCAAAATACCGAATCTTCCATTCAAACTGTCTATTCATATTTCTTTGTATTGAGATTGAATGATTTCGAATTCATAATAAACAATACCTTGACATCTCCATGGAGCTTGAACAATATATAAACGTTATTTCAAAGCCCACTATATTCAACTTATGAAATAAAGGTTCATAACTCAACTATTTTTCATCCAAAAATGCAACTCATATATTTTCGAAATCAGAAAAAAAAAGCTTTATCTACATGTCGTAAATTATATAGGGTGTTCCATTGAAATATTCAAAGTTGATATCTTTTCTGAAAAATCGAATGACCCTGTATATGAAACAACTTCACTAAATAGAAGTTTTGGTCGTTTCACAGAACTTTTTCATTCAACATTACTTCATATCTCTGAAAACGAAACAGTTAAGGAAGGATTCCATTACACCGTGTGTATAGAAAGATACAAAAAAATCTTAAACCTGGAAAAAATATCAAGGAGTACAATTTTCCAACAACTTCTTCAAACATATATTTTTCACGTACCTGCAGTAATGTTGGAAACGGTCCATGCAGCCTCCTTGACAATGTTCAATCTGGAGTGTTGCAACAATTTGGGCATGACGTTCAGACAGCCGGCATCTATGACCATATCGGTCTGCTGATCGCTGCCGGTTACAATGTTGCCGACGGCTCTCAGTGCAGGCGTCAACACTGTGCTTTCTTCGCTGTAAAGCAACTGGACCAACCTGCCGTATCATTGATTTATTATTGAAATAAGGACGAAAAATCGCTGCCGAAATAGACTTATTATTTTTGGCATGCTCTTGTAACATTTATATGTACAGTGGTGGCAAGAAAAAACCGACGTGGTCAGTTTACATTTTAAATGAGCATACCTGTACCTACATATTTTACTTTTGCTTGCTGATACCATTTTTGACATTTTTGGGGATTATTGACTCATCAATTATGTTCAATCTGCATTAACCTGCTAGTAAAAAGGTCTTCCCAAGAGAATTCCCAAGCTAAGAGAAAACGAAGCTCATTTTTACATAATGATTTGACACATTTTTTGCTGATATGAGGAACAAAACAAAATCTGAAAATTGAATTCGTATATATTTTTTTAGAAGAATAAATATGCCCTATTGCCAACATAAATTATTATCATTTTGTCACCTTGAATCTGCATCTCAAATATAATCATAAAAAAAGTACAGTTGTGGTGAAAAAAATATCAAAACTGTTCCATTTCAAGGTATTGATAGATAACCTCCTTGATATTTTTGTTACTTTCCATTGGTTTGTCTACCATGAAATATATTTGTACAGTGGTGCTCAGAAAAAACGTTTCCCTTCTGAATGGGCAGAACGGTACATATGTTTTATTCTCTTGCTAGTTTCACTATCATAAAACAATGGCGAACGTTCATCACCACAAATCAAAATCCAAGAAATACACAAAATATTTGAATTTGGGCATGACGTTCAGACAGCCGGCATCTATGACCATGTCGGTCTGCTGATCGCTGCCGGTTACAATGTTGCCGACAGCTCTCAGCGCAGGCGTCAACACTGTGCTTTCTTCGCTGTAAAGCAACTGGACCAACCTGCCGTATCATTAATTGATTATTGAAATAAGGACGAAAAATCGCTGCCGAAATAGACTTATTATTTTTGGCATGCTCTTGTAACATTTATATGTACAGTGGTGGCAAGAAAAAACCGACGTGGTCAGTTTACATTTTAAATGGGCATACCTGTACCTACATATCTTACTTTTATGTGTAATAGTATAGGACGACTGCAAATGATAAGCTTGCTGATTTTGACATTTTTGGGGATTATTGACTCATTAATTCCGTTAAATCTGCATTAACCTGCTAGTAAAAAGGTCTTCCCAAGAAAATTCTTAAGCTCAGAGAAAATGAAGCATCCTTTATAAATGAGCATACCCGTTCAGTTGATTTTCAAGTTCGTTTTTACATAATGATTATGACACTAATATAAGGAACAAAACAAAAATCTGAAAATCGTATTGGTATTTAAATTTTTGCAGATTGATAAATATGCCCTATTGCCAACATGAATTATTTCCATTTTGTCACCTCAAATCGGCTTCTCAAATGTAATCGTAAAAAAAGTACAGTTGTGTTAAAAAAAACTGTTGAAAATGTTCCATTCAAAGGTATACTATTAAAGAAAAGTATCGATAAAAAGCCTCCTTGATATTTTTGTCACTTCCATTGGTTTGTCTACCATGAAATATATTTGTACAGTGGTGCTCAGAAAAAACGTTTCCCTTCTGAATGGGCAGATCTGTACATGTTTTATTGTTTTATTCTCTAGCTAGGTTCACTATCATAAAACGATGGCAAACTTTTATCACCACAAATCAAAATCCAAGAAATACACAAAATATTTGAATTTGGGCATAACGTTCAGACAGTTGGCATTTATGACCATGTCGGTTTTCTGATCGCTGCCGGTTACAATGTTGCCAACAGCTCTCAGCGCAGGCGTCAACACTGTGCTTTCTTCGCTGTAAAGCAACTGGACCAACCTGCCATATCATTGATTTATTATTGAAATAAGGACGAAAAATCGCTGCCGAAATACTTATTATTGTTGGCATGCTCTTGAAACATTTATATGTACAGTGGTGGCAAGAAAAAACCGACGTGGTCAGTTTACATTTTAAATGAGCATACCTGTACCTACATATTTTACTTTTGCTTGCTGATACCATTTTTGACATTTTTGGGGATTATTGACTCATTAATTCTGTACAATCTGCATTGACCTGCTAGTAAAAAGGTCTTCCCAAGAAAATTCCTAAGCTCAGAGAAAACGAAGCATTCGTTATAAATGAGCATACCTGTTCACTTAATTTTCAAGTTCATTGTTACATAATGACTATGGCACATTGTTTGCTGATATAAGGAACAAAACAAAAATCTAGAAATCAAATTCGTATTTAAATTTTTTTTGAAGATTGATAAATATGCCCTATTGCCAACATAAATTATTTTCATTTTGTCACCTCAAGTCGGCTTCTCAAATGTAATCATAAAAAAAAGTACAGTTGTGGAGAGAAAAACTGTCAAAAATGTTTCATTCCAAGGTATATTATTTAAGAAAAGTATTGATAAATAGCCTTCTTAATATTTTTGTTACTTTCCATTGGTTTGTCTATAATGAAATCTATTTGTAAAGTGGTGCTCAGAAAAAACTTTTCCTTTCTGAATGGACAGACCTGTACATATGTTTCATTCTCTAGCTAGGTTCACGATCATAAAACGATGGCGAACAAATTGAAAATCCAGGAAATACACAAAATATTTGACAAGTGCATGGAAATTTGCAGCACTCCCAACATGGCCATATTTATTCGGTTGCCTTCTTCCATCTGCTTATAAATTGAAGAATATATGTACAGTGGTGTACAAAACTAACGGACACTTCATTCATCACCACAAACAAATTGAAAATCCGGGAAATACACAAACTATTTGATTATTTTGATGATAAATACATGAGAATTTGCAGCACTACCAACATGGCCTAATTAATTATCTTGCCCTTTCCCATCTGCATAACAAAATATATGTACAGTGGTGCTCAAAACTAGCGGACATTTCGTTGATAACCACAAATTGTTAATCCGGGAAATACACTAACCATTTAATGACTCCATGTTAAGTACATGAAATTCTGCAGCACTGCCAACATAGCCTGATTAATTATGTCGCCTTTATCTAGTTTAGTCCCTAAAATATCACAAGCAATCGCCCCTTGCGGCGTGTCAAACTCAGTCACTAACACCCTGTATAATAAAAAATATATGTACAGTTGTGCTCAAAACTAACGGACATTTCCGTTTCGAACGAGCACACCTGTACACACATCGACGTTTTTCGATTTCTCACCTGTCAATCAGGCCGGTACCGAGGACGGCTTGAATTCTGTCGTTGGGACCGTCGGTGAGGTAGCTGAGGGCCCAACAGGTGTCCGCCTGTACGTCACGGTCCGCGTTGTGAAGCAGTCTGGCAAGAGTGGGCAGAGCCGGCTTGACCAGATTGAAATCGGGCGCCGGATTCTTTCAAAAGAAATTCGGGATTCATTATTTTAGAAATGAGAAAATATTCGAATGGGGCTTCTTCCTATGATATCTTCTTCTCCGTCAATGTAAGAAGTCGTGAAGTTCCTCATTGAGAGTAAAAAAACGCAAGTCTGCATGAGTATTGAGTATGCCCAAGTTTTTCCATAACTTGGGGTTTCTATTTGTTCAAAAATATTCTTCACATGATTTTTTTCGAATATTTTCGATAAAACAGGCCACATTCTTTAGGGCTATCCGGATAAATTTTGAAATATTTGGCTTTGACATTGACCTCACGTTTTAGTAGCGTTAACTCGTGACACTGAAAACGTCACCCTCATTGGTATGAGAATGGGTCAAGGAATTTATCCCGAATTTGCAAAAATTGATAGAGCGTTATGTCGCTTTAATCTTCCAGTCCACATAAATTTTCCGCGATTTAGCTGGCAATAATTTTTGTGAAGCTATTTTCGCTGCTTCTACAACTCCGGTGGACTCCAGCGAAAACTTGAAATCAGACATTTTCAAACTTCATATTATTCAAAAACCTTCTTAACAACCACTAAGTTTGCAATCTTTTAATCAAAACACAGAATTAAATTGACATATATTCGACTAGCAGACCTCGCAAACGGTGTTTTGTTATATACATTATTTGTATAATAAATTTTTTCAGTTCAATTTTCATCAAGACACTATTATTATTTTATTTTCTACTTCTTTTTAGTTTCGCTATCTATAAAAGCGTGTTTCTTCAGTTTCTCAAACCACCATTTATTTCAACTTCCTTTTATTTCACTTGAATTTCCCAATTTTGACGAAAGAATCATAATATCCGACTCATAAAACCCCAGATGCAAATTTTGAATAGAATCAGAACATCATTACAAAACTCGTCCGCAATATTGGATCTACCATCTCGAATTCCCTAATTTTGATGAAGGAATCATAATTTTTGATCCCGAAACGCCCACTTACAAATTTTAAATAGAATCGGGATAATATAATTACAAAACTCGTCCGGTATATTGGTTCCACCGTCTTGAATTTCCAAATCCCGCCCTTTCAAATTTTGACAAAAAAATCATAATCTCCGACCCCGAAAACACCCAGATAACGAATTTGAAGAGAGACGGATCATAATTACGATACTCGTCCGCCATATTGGGTTCGCCATCTTGAATTCCCTAATTTTCACTAAAGAATCATAATCTCCGACCCTGAGAACCACCAGATACCTTTGACGAAGGAATCATAATCCCCGATCACGAAAACCCCAGGTAACAATTTTGAAAATAAACGAATTATAATTACAAAACTGGTCCGCTATATTGGTTCAGCCATCTTGAATTTCCAAATCCCGCACGAATTTTCATATTCTGACGAAAGAATCATAATCTCCGACCCCGAAAACCCCCAGATACCAATTTTGAATAGAATCGGACAACAATTACAAAACTCGTTCACTATATTAGATCCGCCATCTTGAATTTCCTAATGGTACCGGGATAAAAAGTATCCTATAACCTTTTCCTGGTTCCAAGCTACCTCTTCACCAATTTTCAGCCAAATCGATCCAGTAGTTTTGGAGCCAAATCAATACAAACAAACAATCAAATCTTTTCTCTTATGTTAGTATAGATTACTTCAAAGGTCTCCCTAGCTACGCAGGTCGGATTGTCCAAAGAAGTACAACAGCCTACCTACTTCAAATTTCACATTGATTGATAATTTTCTGACTGAATTAATTCAATATAAAATGGTCTTTTATCCGTTACAGAAAAAAATACGTGTATTGTACATGCAGAATATATTAGATTTCAGGACTTGGACTATTCTTCCAAACGTCAACTGTTTTTCCAACAGACTTTTTTTTTAAATTTTTGAATCAAAATGGCTTATTCCAAACTAACAAAAGCCTCAACCCATACAACAAAACATAAAATGCAATACTATTCTTAAAAATATTAGATTTCTCTGGACCATCAACTTACTTTGTTTCTGCACAAATTGGATATGGCCCACACAGTGTTCCTCAACAAGGACAAAGATGTATCTGGCTTGATGAGTTTCAACAGCTCCAGAAGCACTCCACAGCTCAGCACCTGTTGAGTCAGACATCAGGATGGTAAAAGGGTTCAAGGTTCAAGTGCCAAATGGAAAATATGCATGTCATTTTACCTGGGATAATCACTACTGTGTGAAAGAGGATTAGGTACTAATAACTGGGTACCTAGTTATTCACACAACCATCAGACAAAAAGAATGCAAAAAGGTACCAAGTGTGAAATTCTGTTAGGATGATATTACATGTTTTTGGATACATCTCAGATTTTAGTGGTTGGGAATTTCATTTGCCTTCAAAATTTGTAATTATATTATGGCAATCCTCATAATGATTAGGTTATTATTTCAATTCATGACATCACCGAATTCAACAGGTTCAATTGGACATAGGACTTATTTAAATCTCAGTAAAATATAAATTGAGCATTCCTATTCTATCATTTTTCGATATTGTCAACGCCTCAACTTATCGATTATTTTATAGTTAATGCTAGGAATATTAATTATCATCATCATCTTTCCGAAGATGATGAAATCATGATTGTGATTATTTTTGTTGATTGTTATTAATATTGGTGTATTTGTTATTTAATACTTTTATTGAGATGCCGGTAAATCTAATAGGTACATTCGGTATACACTTTTGTATGGGTGAATCAGCGTTATGTTCGACTCATATTATCTGATATTGTATAATCCTGAGGAATGGTTGATATGGCTTTTGGATTGTGATTCATTAGATGTCATAGTGTCATGGTGTACTGGCGTAAACATCGTCAAATAAAAGTAAAGAAGTTATACCTGATTAGATTTGAATGCAAATTTAAAACTAACAGTTTTTTTCAATCCAAGTGCTCTAGGTATAATGCAGCTGAAAACAAAATAAAAGTGTTAAAGATGTTCTTGGACATAATATATACTATCGAGTGTAAATACTGTTATGTCTCAAATATTCTCACTTTTGGCACTTACAACCTTCTACTGGATGAAACAATACAATAATATGGGATAGTTTTTCAAATATTTTCCAGTCAAAATTTGATACTTGCCCCAATACAAAATGCTGCTGTTTGAAGGGCCAACTATTGTTGAATTTTTATTCCAATTATTCAGGGCACCATGAAATTCAACAGCTTCATTTGAGCATAAGATCTATTTACAGATCTTGGTAGGAATGGTATTTAGTAGTCTTGAAACCTTTTACTGATCAAAGGTAATGAAATGAATGAAAAATTCTGAACTTCAGAAGTTTTCATTTTCATTCTTACGTGTGTGTTCAATTGATATAATGCAATGTTCGTCGAGGCATATAGCCAGGAAAGTAGTTGTAATAGGACGATGCCTGAGGCGTACTACGAAAAAGTTTGGGGGAATAATGAAGCCGCTATCCTCAAAAACGTATCACCCTGTGGATTTCAAAAATCTTTGAAATGCATCATATGATGACCTTCTAGAAAGTATTAACCACACCAAAATTCAAATTGATATCTTTAGAAGTGAGCGAGACATTTCAATTAATAGAAAAAAAATTAACTTTGACCCCCTGTATCTCCGCTACTGATCGAGATCGGACACACATTTATACACTTTTTTGTTCAAAATGACGATATCTATCACCCATTTCGGTTTGTACCTCAAAACCTCAATCACCCTGTATATCCATTTATTTTTTTCATGTTTATAATATATCTAAAACGTATCACCCTGTGGATTTTAAACGTCAAATTAATACATTCAGAAGTGAGGGAGACCTTTCAATTAATAGAAAAAAATAATTAAACTTTGACCCCCTTGTATCTTATCACTCATTTCAGTATGTACCTTAAAACCTAAATTACCCTGTATATTAATTTTTTTCATGTTTATAATATATCTAAAACGTATTACCCTGTGGATTTTAAACGTCCTTGAAATGCTTCATATGATGACCTTCTAGAGAGTATTGACCAAACCAAAATTCAAATTGATATCTGCAGATGTGTGAGACATTCCAATTGATACAAAAAAATAATTGAACTTTGACCCCCTGTATCTCCGCAACTGAACGAGATCGGACACATATTTATACACACTTTTTTGATTAAAATGATGAGATCTCTCATCCATTTCAGTTTGTACCTTAAAACCTGAATCACCCTGTATATCCATTTTTTTCATGTTTATAATATACAGGGTGGCCCACGGTCGATGGTACCTTAGCGTATACGGAAAACGGTACATTGGATTATCCTGAAAATTTGGTTACTCTAATAAGCGTTTGTGATCTAACGATTCAAAATATTTTCAGCGATGCACCGTTGCCACTTTTACCAAAAAGTAGCATCATCTTTGTTATTTCAAATGGAACACCCTGTATTTCATTGCGTTTTTAGATTCTTCTCGAAGAGCTGATTTCATCAATGTATCACACTTGGGGTCTAGCAGGAATTATTAGAGAGATATAGGGTGTTCAAAATCGAGATTTTTTCAATTTGAGGAATTTTTTGTGTTGAAACTATTCATTATCGGTCAGAACGGCTTACATGTCCCTATCTTAACTTTTGATTCACTATCTACTGACATTTAATTGGAACAGATACAGGGTGATCAAAATTCTGAATCTTGGACCATCCTGTATTTTTTCCAATTAAATGTCGGTAGATAGTTAATCAAAAGTTAAAATAGGGACATGTAAGCCGTTTTGACCAATGATGAATAGTTTCGACACAAAAAAATCCTAAAGTTGAAAAATCTCGATTTTGAACACCCTATATCTCTGTAATAATTCCTGCCAAGTATGATACATTGATGAAATCAGCTCTTCGAGAAGAATCTAAAAACGCAATGAAATACAGGGTGTTCCATTTGAAATAACAAAGATGATGCTACTTTTTGGTAAAAGTGGCAACGCTGCTTCGCTGAAAATATTTTGAATCGTTAGATCACAAACGCTTATTAGAGTAACCAAATTTTCAGGATAATCCAATGTACCGTTTTCCGTATACGTCTAAGGTACCATCGACCGTGGGCCACCCTGTATCTAATATATTTTTTTTCAATATTTTCAAGTTAAAATGTAACAATAGACCTAGATGAAAATCTGAGGGCTGCTGAAAAAACAAAATGAAAGTGAAAAGTCAATATTTCATATGAAAATGTTTTTTGAATACTTTTCAATAAAAATTTATTGATACTGGCCACCAATTAGGAATGTAGCTGTGTGTCAAGGCCATTGTAGAGAAAACACAATAAAAGTAAAATAATATAAAGTGAAAATATTATGATCCATTTCAAGTAATCAAATTGGGAATGATTAATAGATATGGAATTAAAGTTAACTGAGCAAATATTTCATGAAATTGATTTAAAATTTTTCTGCTTCTTCTATATTTTTCAACTCATTAGGTAAGGAGTGTAAAATTATTCCATTATGGAATATTGATTGTTTACCAAAATTTGACTAAAAATTATTTACCATCAATAAATTAAATTGCCTTGTTTCATGGGCGTGAATTCTATTAACTTCATTAAAATTCCTTCCTGACAAAATGAATGAAACAACAAATTTTGAGTTTATATAATGAAACTAGATTCAGCAAGTCTTAAGGTTTGTATAGATTAACAGTTGATTCTAAAAAAAAAGGAAATTGAAAATGCACTTTATTGCTTTATTTTGTAATTTCATGAGTGGTTTCAGATGTGAAATATTTGTACTTGCCCAAATAGATGTTAGATATTGTGAATTTGAATAAGACAGAAATAATCTTTAGGTATCTAACAGGAATGAAATTTCGAATTTTATATAATTATAAAGCAATAGGATTTAATTTTTTCCTCAAATGATCTATGTATATGAAGAGGCCATGATAATTGTTCATTAATATAAAGACCTAAAAATGTTCTTACATTTGTATATTCAATGGATTTGTTACTGAAACATATTGGGGTATTATTCAATATATCCCTTGTTCTTCTTGAGATGTACATATTACTCCTCAGTAAAAAGAACATTTTCCTTTTCTCTTTCCAAATTTCAATACCCACTGATTTCAAGTATTTTTATAGTTGTCACTTACTACTTTTTCACCAATATTCATTTGTCACTTACCACCTTTCAACAATTTTTATTTGGCACTCAGGACCTTTTCAATTCACACTCTACCAGTAGCAATAAAATCTCATCTATCATCAAGAATAAAATAAGAATAAAACTCAAAAAACCTTTATTTAAAATTTGGAGAAATCTCTTACCATGTCCCTGGTGGCAGGTCCATCTCCAGCAATGTTGCCCAAGGCCCACACTGCCTGCTCAGCCACATCCACCCTAGAGGAAGCCAAGAGCTGCAGCAGACGTGGGATGGCACCTTCTTGTACTACAGCAGCTGTCTGTTCAGAAGTACCAGAGGCAATATTGGTTAAAGCCCAACAGGCTTCAAATTGAAGGGCAGGACTGGAAAAGCAAACAAAAATGATAGAAAATTGATAAATATCATCATCAAGTTCATATTCTTTTGAGGCAAGTTATTACTTTGAAGTTATTTTGATACTCACTTATGCATTTTCCCCAAAAACTCCACACATCTTGGTACAACTCCCAATCTTATCATATGATCTATGGGTGGATTCCTTTCTCTGCTTAAAATCTTCCTACAAGCCAATGTGGCTTGGAACTGGACAGATTCATCACCATTCATCATACCTGCCAAAATTTTTCATACAGCAAATTATCCAGTTTAGATGGAAATGCAGATTGGCACTTACCATACATGATTTCCTCAGCAGTCATGGCTATGGGGGAGGTGGAGTTGTTTTCTTGGAGAGGAGATGTTGGTTCCTCAGCAGTGGATATGTTTCTTCTCTTTAGCAATTGGTCTTCCTTTCTGGCTTTTCGAAGCTCTACAGCTTGGCCTATACGCCTTCTCCTCATCTCCTAAGCAAAGTTATAGTATTATGGGGAGTTTGTGGTGTACAACATGATTATACTAACCTCTGAATCTTTGCCTTTGTTCTTGAAAGATCTGATTCTGTTTTCGTCTGCCATTTTCCTGAAAAGTGAGCGTGACAATTACTAAAATCCACGCTTTCGGTTCCGGCACTTTCAGATAAAGCACAAAAAAGTTCATAAAAAGTGCATGAAAATAAAAAAAACTTCCAACACTTGTTGGACGCATGAAACTTGTTAAAAAGTATGATATTGTTTTGTACTTACAAGTCCTACTTTTATATTTGTAAGTTTAGCGCAGTTAAAGCTTCAAAAAATAATAAAATAATTAAAATCTACAAAGAAACCAGCTCCTCCAGCAAATTCAACGAGAATCATACGATACGATACGAGATTGAAACAGAATGGAACGAAAACTGTGAAGGACAGGAACGAAATTATTGAAAAGTCAGTTACAAGCAGGGCTGTTCCTGACCGAAAATATATAGTACTAGATAGTATATCGAAAAAATACTAGAATTGGGAATTTAGTACTGAATTTCAGATTTCTTAAAATTTGCTGCCCCGAGGTGTTTGCATAATTTTCTTTCACAAATTCAAGACGCCGAAAAGACAAATAATATGAATGGGATGATTTCACCATATGCATATATCGAAATGAAAAATGAAATTCAATTGATCGAAGTACTTTCAATATTTTCAAAATGGAAAAAATTACCACTCTTGAGCAAAATCAACTGGAACCATTCATTTTCATTCACTTGGTCATCAATGTGAACCCAATGATCTCAAAACTAATTTAGTACTAGATTTCATCAAAAAGTACTTTGGTACTGAACATCTTCGAATTGTACTAAATCTAGTACTAAAGTACGGACTAGAACAGCCCTGGTTACAAGATGGTTGACATTGACAGCTTTGAAATCAGCCAATCAGATCGCTTGGATCTCATTTAAATTCGAGATCACAAGGGTCAGATCGTGGATCAGTGTTTGGTCACATACCCGGTATTCTGTGTTTGGTTGTGTTCTGTGCTCGTGCGGTTTACGGTTCAAAATGGTAGTTGTAACTCGCGGAGAATTCAAACTGCAAATTTGAGTGATCTTCTAATAATACTTGAAATAATGGAGAAAACTATCCCTACTTGTTCATGAATTCACGTATCTGATGTGTTTGCTCAGTGAAAATAATAGTTTCTCTACATGGTTACAAAATACCTTACAGAATCTGCGCAAGTTTAGGATTAAAATCGATAAATTTCAATTTAACTCGCGCATCCAGAATCCGGAGAAAATAAAAATGAGATGTGACTGATCAGAGAATGTTTTTTCCACTCACCTGAATTGAAAATGGGAATAATGAAAACTCCTGAAGAAAGATTTCTAAACTGACTGTATTGAAATTGATTTCTTGTTGTGATCTTAGGAGGCGTATTTTTGGGCTTTGCTGCCTATTTCTTGAGAGATATTTTTATTCGAGTTGGCTCTGGTTGCAATTGGTATGTGGTGCAAGGTTTAGTTTGTTTCTGTAGTGAAATTGCACTTTTAGACATTATTTTATATTATATTTCCTCCCATGTTTTTCAGTTTGTGAAGTGCAGTTATCAATTTATTAGAAGATGCCAGATACAGATAGAAGGAATTCCGCCGAAATAAATTTGGCAGATAATGCCTTACCAATACCGATCCAAGTATTCTTATGGAAGCAAGTGGGGTAAGAAATTTGAGTTTCTATTATATATTCTAGAATCTTGAAACCCGTACATTTTTAGGCCGTTTGTACGACCCAAACTAGGGAAACTTCACGAAGCATCATGTATGGTAAGCAAATTTACGAAATGAACTGACCCACAAAGAGCTTAGAGCTACCTATCCACTGAAATTCAGCCCCAAATTTCATTCCTCTCCAGAACACAGTTCATCTGATTTTGTAGATTTTTTTCGTTCAGTTGGTTAAATATTCTAATTTTCTTATTCGCCAGCGGTTTTTGTAAATTACGAATATTTGAGATACCCCACCATTTTGTTTTTTCAATTATGGAATTTTCAAATATTGCACTAATTACAATAGTCCTTTAATAGAAAATTAGGTCAAGAAATTCAAATTTGGTTAAAAAATGATGGAACCATGCACGAGGAAAATAAAAACTTCCGGTTTTTTGTGATCACTCGATATAGGTATAAATTTCAAATGAGGCGATTTTTTTTCACAAAAGTGGATTATTGCCTATTTGATTCAGATATTGCTGACATATCCCTGTACAGGGTGATTCGCGATAAATGTCCCCCCTTCTAGCTCAGTTATTTTTGAACCGATTGCAAAATTCTAAATATAATCTAAAATGATTTTCGATAAAGTTTTTTTTCCACTACTTCAGAAAATACAAGGTGCTCGGAACAAACGATCTATAGATCCCTGTATACAGGGCACTTTTTGTTTTTTTTAATGGAACACCCTATTTTTCGTTGTATTTTTAGATTCTCCCTGAAGAGCTGATTTCATCGATGTATCACACTTGGGGTCTAGCGAAAATGATTTCAGAGATATAGGGTGTTCAAAATCGAGATTTTTCAACTTTAGGATTTTTCTGTGACGAAACTATTCATTATCGGTCAAAACGGCTTTCATGTCCGTATCTCAACTTTTGATTCACTATCTACTGACATTTAATAATTGGAACAGATACATCAGGGTGATGAGAATTCTTAATCTTGAATCAAACTGTATACAGTGTGTGTCCCACTTACCATGCTCACCATGGGTATCTTTTTAACGGTGAGAGATACGAAGTCGGTTAAATGACACCAAATGTGGAGTTTGTCAAGGCCAACTATAATGTGAAAAAATATTTTGATAAAATCTATTCGTTTTTGTTTTATACGCAAAAAACAGATTTTGATCATTTTCATGTCTCCTCCGTAACTTCTTCATTTATGAAAATATTCTAGTGGGAATTTCACATTCTCATGGCAGTTTTTCAAAGTGATTTCGAAAAAAATATGAAATTTATACCAAATCTTCTAGAATTTGAGATATCAGCACCAACTTTAGTTTTTCAAAGGTAGGTCATAGCTCACTATGACTTAGTTACAAATAACTTTTTTCTCTCTCACAGATGATATGTCGCAGTAATAGTTTTGTGTTGATAACAACGAGGTTATCGTCATTTATACAAAAACAAGAAATTATTTGGAAGCCGCCATCTTGAATTTATAAATTTCAACAAAAAAATCATGATCTCCGAATCTCCGATTTTAAAAACCCCCACTTACCAATTTTGAATGGAATCGGACCAAATCTTGTCCGCCATCTTGGAGCAGCCATTTTTTTTGAATTTCAACAAAAAATCCATAATGTATTGTCACAGAAATTATGAACACCTGCCAAATTTCAAGTAAATTGGAGTTATGGAATTTTTGTTGAAATTAAAAAAAAATGGCTGCTCCAAGATGGCGGACAAGATTTGGTCCGATTCCATTCAAAATTGGTAAGTGGGGGTTTTTGCGGTCGGAGATCATGATTTTTTTGTTGAAATTCATAAATTCAAGATGGCGGCTTCCAAATAATTTTTTGTTTTTGTATAAATGACGATAACTCCGTTGTTATCAGCACAAAACTATCACTGCGACATATCATCTGTAAGAAAAACAAAAGTTATTTGTAACTAAGTCATAGTGAGCTATGACCTACATTTGAAAAACTAAAGTTTGTGCTGATATCTCAAATTCTAGAAGAGTTGGTATGAATTTCATATCTTTCTCGAAATCACTTTGAAAAACTGCCATGAGAATGTGAAATTCCTATTAGAATATTTTCATAAATAAAGAAGTTACGGAGGAGACATGAAAATGATCAAAATTTGTTTTTTGCGTATAAAATAAAAACGAATAGATTTTATCAAAATATTTTTTCACATTATAGTTGGCCTTGACAAACTCCACATTTGGTGTCATTTAACCGACCTCGTATCTCTCACCGTTAAAAAGATACCCATGGTGAGCATGGTAAGTGGGACACACTGTATGTTCCAATTGAATGTCAGTAGATAGTAAATCAAAAGTTGAGATAAGGACATGAAAGCCGTTTCGACCAAAAATGAATAGTTTCGACACAAAAAATCCTAAAATTGAAAAATTTCGATTTTGAACACCCTATATCTCTGTAATCATTCCCGCTAGACCCTAAGTGTGATACATTGATGAAATTAGCTCTTCTGGGAGAATATAAAAATACAATGGAATACAGGGTGTTTCATTTGAAAAAATCAAGTAGTACTCTGTAGATCGTTTGGTCCGAGCACCTTGTATTATCTGATGAAACGGGAAAAAAATTCTGAAAAATCATTTTAGATGATTTTTCAAATTTTTAATTCGGTTCAAAAATAAGTGAGCTAGAGGGGGGGACATTTATGGTGATGAAAATGTTAATGCAGGGTGTCAGATTTTTGCAACCTCCATTGAGAAATGAGCCATACACGTACAAAAACAATACACACTTTTTTTTTCTAGATTGAACACAGATCCCAAACATTATGATAAATCTTCTTTTAAGTTCCCTTATGAAAGTATTGTTTTCGGTGTCCTATCATCTATATCTATCAAAATTAATGACGTTTAATTTGGATCACGACCCTGTATGTGTTAAAAATACGTACTTCCTATATATATAGTTATTATATGTGTGGTTTCTCCATAGTTCTGTCAACATGCAGCAACTGGACACCATGTAAGTACCTCCATATATACATATACATACTTATGTGAAAATAAATGGTATATAGAGAACATTGTTTTTTGAGTCAGTCCTGTACCAATATAAGAATAATTTTCCGAATTTTCTGTATGACAGCAATTTTGTGTCAAAATGGGTTTTAGAGGTCAAAATTTGTAAATTCAAGATGGCGGATCCAATATGGCGGACGAGTCTTGCAATCTTGATCCGATTCTATTCACAATTCGTATCTGGGGGCTTTAGGGGTCGGAGATTATGTTTTTGTCGTTCAAATTGCCGAATTCAAGATGGCGGATCCAATATGGCGGATCCCATACAGGAAAGTGCACAAAAAACGGCCAGGGCTGTAACTTTTGAGTTATTCGAGATAGGGTTTTGAAAATTGATGGGCAGCAAGTATACCAAATTGCTCATTAATTGACGAAACAATTTTTGTTCTATAACTACCGGTTTTACTGGAAACGACCCCAACTTCTGATTTTCAAATGGGACACCCTGTATTGTACATTACCCTATCAAACCCGGTATCGTTGAATTCGTCATGATAATCCCTAACCGATTATGGAATATAATACAGGGTGTCCCACTTAAAAAGCAAAAGGTGGGGTCGTTTCCGGTGAAACTGGGTGTGATAGAAAAAAAAATGTTTCATCAATTAATGAGCATTTTGGTATACTTGCTATACCCACCAATTTTCAAAACCCCATCTAGAATAATTCAAAAGTTACAATCCTGGCCGTCTTTTGGGCAGTTCTCTGTATACCGGGTGGCTACGGAAGTATTGCCTACGAAATATCTCAGTTATGAGTAGGTTTGTGAAATTTGAACCGTCGATATAATGATATAAGACCTAGAACCGGTCTGACCGGAAGTAACATCAACTTTCTTAATAATAAAAATAATAAATGTTCTTTATTGGTTAAAACCAAATGGCCATCGACCGGGGTCCTTCAGCCAGTCAACTTTCTTATTTTAAATGGAAACCCTATTTTTTTTTTCTTTTCGCTTTATTCAGAGCATTCAATTCCCTTTCTAATGACATATCACAAGTTGGTATCTAACCAGAAACTAGATCAGAAAAAAATTATTATTGAAATTCACCGAGTAGGTATTTCATTTCAAAAAATGACTTTCTATTATATCATTTAGGAAGGAATGGTTATGCTGAATAGTACAGGCAAGAAACAGTTGTATGTTCCTATTTAAGTTATGGACCTACAGGGTATTGTTTTTTTCCCAATTTTTCCAATATTTTTTTTGGCGGCTTTTTATAACGCCGACGAATGAAAATAAAATATCACAGTAGTAGCAACTGTTATCAAGTGACGTATGGTTTCCATAGCCAACTTTTCAATTTTTGGCTTTCATTTTGCTTCCACGGCCTACTCGGTGAATTTCAATAATAATTTTTTTCTGATCTAGTTTCTGGTTAGATACCAACTTGTGATATGTCATTAGAAAGGGAATTGAATGCTGAATAAAGCGAGAAGAAAAAAAATAGGGTTTCCATTTAAAATAGGAAAGTTGATGTTACTTCCGGTCAGACTGGAAGTTAACTTCGACATGTCAATATGCTCAAATTCTAGCTCTCTTATATGTCATTATATCGACGCTCCAAATTTCACAAACCTACTCCATACAATAACTTAGATATTCCGTAGGCAATATACTTCCGTAGCCACCCGGTATAACGTACGAGTTTTATTATAATTATTATGATCAAATTCTATCATCGTATCTAGGGGTTCTCGGGTTAGAGATTATGATTCTTTAGTCGAAATTGGAAAATTCAATATGGCGGATCCAATATGGCGGACGAGTTTTGCAATCTTGATCCGATTCTATTCAAAATTGGTACCTAGGGGTTTTAAGGGGCGGAGATTATGATTCTTTTGTTCTCATTGGTGAATTCAAGATGGCGGATCCAATATGGCGGACAAGATTTATAATTATGATCCGATTCTTTTCAAAATTTGTATCCGGGAGTTTTCGGGGTAGGATTCTTTCGTCAATTGGAAAATTCTAGATGGTGGATCCAATATGGTGGATATAAGTT
Organism: Phaedon cochleariae; assembly: GCA_918026855.4. Lineage (NCBI taxonomy): Eukaryota > Metazoa > Arthropoda > Insecta > Coleoptera > Chrysomelidae > Phaedon > Phaedon cochleariae. Next base: position 934,156 of record OU896718.1, on the reverse strand, counting down.
TTCCAATTATATGATCCGAGTCTATTTAAAATTGGTATATGGGGGTTTTTGGGGACGGAGATTATGATGCTTTTGTTAAAATTGGAAAATTCAATATAACGGATACAATATGGCGGGCGGGTTTTGTAATGATCATACGATTCTATTAAAAATTAGTATATCTAGGGGTTTTCGGGAAAGGTGATCATGGTTCTTTCGTCAAAATTGGGTATACCAACAAAAAATATAAGAACACTGAAAAACACGCTCTCTAGTAGGTAGCCGAATAGAAAAATAGGAAATGAATAGTTGTTTTGAAAACTAAAGGAACACCCTTTTCTAGATAGTCAAACTAAAGAGTGGTAGAAAATATAATAATAAAAGTATGTTGATGAATATTCAACTGAAGAAATATTTTCTTGAAATAATTTATACAGGACGTCTGTTATAATGTGGGTCACACAACATATTATATGTGGCTCGAAAATCTGAAGACTGTCATTTCAAGTTTTTGTCAAATTCAATAGTCAACGAGCTAACTGGGAAGAAAATAATTTTTAGGAATTGAAGGAAGCTTGCAAGTCATTCGAGAAAGTTCTGGTGCAAAATATTCAGTCAGGACTGAAACCCGATTTGACGGAAGCCATCAAATCCATTCCAAGATGGCGGCTGATCCAGGCATCATTGCCACATGTCATGCACGCTGTTTCCTCGATTTTGTACAACCGGTAAGGAGACATTTCAATGAATTTCTGTTATATCTGAGCAGAGCTGTACGTCTTTAGAGCGGGGTACAGATAGAGTGATCCACGGTCGATGATAGGTTATAGACGTTTATGGAAACGCAACGAAGGATTTTTTTGGAAAACTTCGCATCTCACATTCTATAAAAAAAATCTATCAACTCAATTTTTTTGAAGGGATCACTGACACTGACATTTAATTGAAACAAATACGGGGTGGTTCAAGATTTAGAATTCTGATCACCCTGAAGCATAATTATCAAATCAAATCAAATCAAATGAGCTTTATTGTCCAAGATGAAATCTTATTGACAAAGCAGAGTTCAAATTTGTATATGAAGATTGGAAATACATTGTTACAATTACACATAAAGAATATGTAAACGTCAATACAGATATACAGTCTGTCCAAGATAAGGTTGAAAAGCATGGGGATCTCGGAAACAGTAGGAGATACGAAGTCGTTTGAATGGAGAAAAAGTTGCGCATTCGGAGGCTCATACCAGAAGCCTTCGAAAATTTTCAAGATTATTTCTAGTTTTTGAGTTGTATCGAAAAAAGTGAATTTTTGGAATATCTATTTTATTTTTTTTCTTCGTTATTATTAGAGATACAGAAGAACTGAAAATACTTTTTCGTAGCAACTTTTGATGACGTTCAACGTGGTGATATCGATTTTTTTATGCGACGTTTCGTATCCGTAGAACCATCATCAACTTTTGTTTTTTAAATACGGTCCTGATAATTTTTTCACAGATTCTGAAAGGTTTTTTCATTCTGAATTCAACCATGTATTATACAAGGAGATTCGAATGTGTTTCGACCTATTTCTATACATCATCAATGTTTTTTCGAACTTCCAAAGGAAAAGTGCCATCAGTTCCACTTATTTCTCATCATTTAGTGTCAAACATTGATGGATTAGTTATTCAATACCGAGAAGTGAATAAAAAATATTTCAGTACATCATTCAATGGAGCGCTTAAAATTGTTGATGAATTCTTATACGAAATACTTTAACAACTCAACTTTGACAATACCTACAGAAACATTCATAACAAATGTTCAAAATGATAAACATTATTTTCTGAACAAAGATATCCTCTTCTCAAGTTCTCACAGTTGCTTCTAAGACATTACTAAGCATTTCTGGGGTTATTTTATTTAATGCTTCGATGACACTGTCCCTTAGTTCTTCTTCATCATTTTGCGTATACAAAGTTTTTGATATATCCTCTAAAAAAAATCCAGCTGTGTCAAATCAGGCGACCGCCAAGGGACTGTAGAATGAGTACCAATCCATTTTTCTGGATAAAAACGCACGGACTTCTCTGGAATTATGTACCGGATCTTGTTGAGTTCTGAACTTCAAGATGATTCTCAAGTAAATTTTTATAACGTTCGGAAGTCTGTGTTTCATGGTAAATAAAAGGACCAATAATTCGTATACCAAATATTGCATCCCACATATTATTAAAGCCGAAACGGTGTTGGTGTCTCGCTGTAATGTATAAATGTTCATTTTCTCGTGAACAATAATGTGTATTTTTTTCTATCCAAGATACCATGATTTGTGACCATGCTTTCATCAGTCCAGATGATTGTTCGAAGGAAATCTGCAAAATTTTGAGAATACCTGGTATACCACTCACAGAATGTCCTGCGCCTTTCGTCATCGCCTGGTTTTAGCGCTTGACATATTCTGAATTTGTATGGATAGAATTTTTGTTTCCGCAAAATGAAATGGGTTGTTGATTGAAACCAGTTGATGAGGTATTAGTGTGTTAACTAATTCTCCTTCAAAATAAGTGGAACTGATGGCATTTTTCCTTTGGAATTTCGAAAAAACATTGATGATGGCTAAAAATAGGTCGAAACACACATAAACCACCTTGTATAATACATGGTTGAATTCAAAATGAAAAAATCTTTCAGAATCTGTGTAAAAATTATCAGGACCGTATTTAAAAAACAAAAGTTGATGATGGTTCTACAGATACAAAACGTCGCATAAAAAAATCGGTATAACCACGTTAAACGTCATCAAAAGTTGCTATGGAAAAGTATCTTCAGTTTTTCTGTATCTCTTATAATAACGGAGAAAAAAAATGAAATAGATATTCCAAAAATTCACTTTTCTCCTCGATATAACTGAAAAACTGAAAATAATTTTAAAAATTTTCGAAGGCTCTTGATATGAGCCTCCGAATGCGCAACTTTTTCCCCATTTAACCGACTTCGTATCTCCTACCGTTTTCGAGATCCCCAAGCTGTTCAACCTTATCTTGGACAGACTGTATAATATGTCACTCAAAAGTTATCTCGAATATTCAGAACATCGTGATATTACTTATGATAATTTGGGCTGTATTTTTTTAGAATGAAAGATGGGAATATACAGAGTTTGGGTGCAGTAGAAACGAAGCTTTTATACACTCTGCACTGGATAATATTGGACGCGGTAGAGGAATGTGCTGATGAAGATTTCGAAAGAGGAGTCATTCATGCGTCTCCATTTTATTATGTTTTTTCCATTCCAACGATAACGGTGAGTCAAAATTAACATTATTTCACATCTACAGTGTGTGCGATTTGAACCAGCAACACCCTCCTAATTTGGAACCCGTCAACCGATTTTCATAAACAAAAATTCCATAATATTATAGTACTCAACGACATCTCTTCGGAAAAGTGGACAAATCTGAAATAATCAGATTTTCATGGCCTACTTTTGTTTGTTGAAAGCTCGGTTGCAAGGGTCAAAAATTCCAAAAACGGCTATATAGGCATTTGTTTTCGCGAAACAGTTACTTGCCTATTCGATTTATATCTGAAATAGTTCCCTAAAAAAATTTTAACGCAATATCTCATATAGGGTGTTAGTTATTCAATGGCAAATTTTGATTTTTCGATTCAACCTGTATCAAAATCTAAGGAGTTGATATTACTGGTGGAGTAGTCATTCAATGGAGGAACACATCGAATACTTAGATACGAAGTTTCATCGTTGTAACTTCTACAGGATGATCTCTCTAGGTCAATCAAAAATTGATAACATTGAAGTTGAAGGATGATTTATTATGATCCATATCTTATTGTACTCAAAACAATATCATGTCATTAAAATATGAAGGGAAACGGAAAACTCTAAGGTGGGTTTTCCGGGTTTTTTCGATTTTTCACCGGAAGTTTCTTGTAACCACTCGACAAATCGCAAAAGTGGTCCGATCGATTTCACTTTTTGTGAAAAAAAACTATATCAGGGAGAGACGAAGCTTATTGAAATTGAGCAGGGTCGGAAAATTCCAAGTGGGTTTTTCAAGAAGATTTTCCGAAACACACGGTTCTCTTTAAAACGACATATCTCCTGAACCAATAGATGCACCGTATGCCTCTTTGATGACGCAACAAATTATTATATCACCATTTTTTCGTGCATCTATCGGAAAATGGAAAACAAATGGAAATCAAAACATCAAAATTTGAAATCCTTTCAATTCAATATTATATCGAAAACAAATGGAAAATCGAAAATTATCAGAAGTGCAAAGTTATCCAATGGAACATTTCCTACAAATTATTACCCCTAATTTTTTCTGTAAACCCAATAGTACAGGAAATAATGTGAACAATATGAAAAAAAAAATTTGAACGACCCATAGGGTACCATGAAGATATATTGGAAAACAAAAGATTATCGATAGATGAAGCTCATCGACTTTCACTGAACCATGAAATATTTTTTCCTTTTGTTGATTGGAAGATGGAACAAAAGTGTTGAAAATTTTATTCTCAGATAATTCCAAATATCTCGAAAACAACTGAAAATATCTGAATATGTTATAGAATCAAAATTATTCCTTTTGATATAATCTACAAAAAATCCGCATAACATTTTTCTCTGAATTCAATAGTTCGGGAGATACGATGAAAAAACTAAAAAATCTACAAGTTCCTAGATAATCACTAGCCAATAGAAAACAAAACAAGAAACGAAAGAAAGTAAATAAATAACACTCGGCTGTCTTGATTTTTTCTCATAAACTCGACTGTGTGGAAAAACCAAGACAGGCGAGTGGGCTAAGTACGTAGTTTGTGGGAAATATCTTCAGTTCTCTGAACTTTCATAGCGTCGTATACACATCTTTGGTGCCCAATGATAGTTTCAATATAAAAATGTGCTCATGATATGATGCCATGGCCTCTAATTCCATCTTACATGAGCAAGGATAAAATATCATCTGCTTTTATAGCGTCGTATAAATTATCTGAATCTAATACCTAATGAAAACTACATCTATACTAATCTGATACCTTTCAAAAACTACGTACCTCACTTGTTATCCTGTCTTTGAACTGTACATTCCAAGACTACGACGAAAAAATATAATATTTCATATTTCCAGAATACCTCTGCCCTTTCGTGCGCCCCAAGCGATAAAAAAAAAGATAAAATTTGCGGTCCTTGTCAACAAATATCCACAAACACTTGATCATGTGGATATATTTACTGTTTTCGTGCTTTTCTCCAATCAACTCCAAACGATAGTATATCAGAATCTTCAGATGGATTCATTTATTTATTGATTTATCCAATGGGCATTTCCAGTAATTTCCAGAAAAATCATATTTGGTTATTAATGACTCTCAAGAACCTTGTAAAAATTTTTTGGGATTTTAATTTTGGCCGGATCTTAGATGAAAAAATTATTGAAATCGGCAAAATGATCTAACGAATTCAAACGAGTATTAAAGGGAGGGAACCGTTGACGTCAGCGCGCGAACGATTTCGATTGGTTACATGGTCATGTTGTATGATGTTGTCTCGCTTGCTAAAAAATCAATAAAAAGTTTTCCGATGTTGCCATATTACATAAAATGTACGAACTCTTAGGACAAAACGAAGAAGAAATAATTTAACATCTAGATGGTGCAGGGTATTTCAGTACCTATCTCACATAGAGAAAACCAGGTAGGTATTTACCTATAATGAGCTCGTAAGAGGTATTTTGGGTCAGCTATATAAACTGTACTTTCAATTGATTAGGGATGATTAGGAGATTGATCATCAGAAGATAATATAATATGTATTGATAGCAACAATTTGAGAACACTAATACAAGTTATATTTAATTGATTCTGAAATATCCAGAACATCATCAGTTACTATTCAATTTGATTAGTGTACAGTGAATATTAGAAATCGTTGGAAAAGGCTCGGCAACAGTGTTGGTGTTACTTTCGTGTTTGTGCTTCGACTGACGAGTCACGTCTGGTTATAGGTTATGTTCAAGATAAAGCATGGTTGCCACATAAGTTATTATATTTTCCAGGGAGGAGGAACGTTAATGGTTAAAACACGTTTAAATTTGGTATATCGAGATATTTTGATAAGTATTAGTCATGACATGAGATATATCGAATTAACCGATAACTGAATCAGTTATTTATAGCAACTAAATGATACAAAACACTGATCCCAATGGATATTTGTGTACCTAAAATTATTATGAAAATACCCTATAATACCCTCGGTAATATCTAGTATTTTCAAGTTCTTGGTAAGTGAACAATAGTCAGCAATGTATTGATCAAGATTCAGTTATTTGAATTCCTATTTATATTATATCTAGATATTTTATAAAGACCTGGCAACTGTGTTGTTTCTCTCAGCTAATCCCGTCCCTCTGTCGCCATTACCATATTCAACCAATCAAATCACTACGCGCCCTGACGTCACAAACTGCCACCACATTTTAAACGTTTGAATATTCGTGTTTGAATCACGCGATTTCGACACTGATTTATAAGGCAATGGTTTGGAATAAAAAAATAAAAAAAATTCTGGACTATGATTTGGATGGTCCTTCATAACATTATGACAAAAAAACTGCAAATTTTTTGAAACTGGAAATGCCCATTTCATTGAGATACCATAATATATTTGTATCGAGTTTATTTTTCTTTTTCGTTTTTTTTTTTCATCAATATATATAGCAATACAACATCTTTTCAATTCACTCGAATAAGACAGTTATTACCAATAATGACGATTTTAATAATAGTTTTAATTTCAGGAAATGAAAATACGTAATTAGATTCAACACCTGTATGTTTTCGATTAATAAATAAATCATTTGGATCAACTCAATGCCATTCAAAAACCCCTTCCTAGATTTTGTCCATCGTTCCTTCTCTTCATATAAAAGCGCTGATACATTAATTTTCGCTCACCCTGTAGGTACATTCGATCATTATCGAAATTATTTCAGCTCTTCATCTATCTTTTCGCGCCGATTTGCAACAACCTGAAAGAATCGGATTTCCAGAATTTCCGTTTGGAAAACGGCTTGAAAATTTGGCAGGCCATGTGGGAGTTCAGGCATCCGGATGCCCCTTGTTTTGTGACACACTGTAAGCCGAAGCCGAAATTTCTGAACGGCAAGCACTTGAAGAACAAGCAACATTTCGGTGACGTTTTCGTAGGACGTAAGTAACTTTTTCAGTGGGTTTGTACTGTATCGAGAACGCTCCATGTGAATCACCCTGTACAATAAATATTTTGATTTATTTCAGTTTTTCCCGATTTCTTCAATCGTTCTCTACTATGATGAATACCACTTTTCTTCAAACTCCAAAATGAAATCTTGGGATGTTAATTCTTTATTGTGAATGCTGGTGCACTTCAAATAATATACAGGGTGGCATTGAAATAAGTGCGAATAATTCAAACACTGAGAAAGCTCGACGTATACTATCGAATGGCACTAAGAAAAAAAAATAGGGTTCAAAATAAAACTTGAGGTTAGACAACTTTTCCCACCCAAAGTTCTACACTGTAGCAAATTTGACGTCACCTTTGTTCAAATTTCCATGCGGTAGGCACAATCACGCGGTGGAGATGTCAATTTTTTTTCTTTGATGTTGTTTTGCCAGCATTGTTTGTTTTTGGTAGAGTTCAGTTTTGGTTCGAGTATTTAAATGTAGTATTTTAATGAAACACATCACCATACCTGCCACCGTGTATTCAATCAGGAATCATTATAATCAGGTATTAATTTTTCTTGTACTCCCTATAGAGTTCATAGATAAAAACAAGAAGACTCAAACTCAGTCCGCTGATCAGGATCAAGAAACCTCCTAGTAGTTTTCTCAGATCGATAATCAAATGTCCTTGGTCAACTTCGTAATACGACTTGAATCCTTCCTGATATTGCCTCTCCTCCAAAAAAAACTTCTTCGTGAGGTGGTCAATTATACCACTCTCAAAAAATCGTTGAGTTGCCCTACTGAAAGGTTTGGTGAAAGGCGACCGCTTCGCAAAAATAAAACAACCGCTATAGCTAGCGAAGCTCTCCTTTAGCAACCTATAGTACCTCCATTCCTCTCTGGGCAAATAGCTATCCATGTCGTAGACCACCAGCTTCTGGATAGTTTTGGCAAACATCGCTATCGTTCGTGTTTCCTTCATCGTCTTGCCACGCCTGAACAGCTTCGCCATCTTCTTGTAGACAGGGCTGTCCAGAGACGCGAATTGTTTCTGGAACATATCGCTGTATAAGGTCCAGTGGATATCTTGGTTTGCCATGTCTTCTATGGTGTCGATGACTTGGTCGAAATGCGGTTTGGTAAGCACGCTGGTGATGCCAGCAGAGCCGAAAGTAGCGTACAACAGGCAGAATATGGTCCAGGACAGTACCAAGAACCTCGCGGAGCTGAATCTATAGAACCTGGTCATCCTTATACAGCCGCCAGTGAAGAGCCTGTATAAGTCCATGACCAGCTCCACGGTTCTTGTGCTGTATTTTGTAGCATCCAGAACGTTGTGAACTGTTTTGACCAGCGTTATCAAGATGACTAGTGTGACCATCGTGAGTGAAGTGGCTGAGTAAACCTGTTCCTGGAACATAATGAATACTGACATAATCTCTGATTCTGGCTCAGGTTTCCTGACTATGAAGGTGGCGTAAATATTGGTGTGCGGTTAGGATGTGTCGAAATTTTTCTCTATGATGTTTTGCAAGTGGCTACATACTCCGAGATATCTCTTGTCTTTTCCACCAGCATTGTTTGTTTTTAGTAAAGTTCAGTTTTGGTTCGAGTATCTAAATGCTACACATTACCATAGCTTGGAACCTCAGCGTATTCAGTCAGGAATCATTGTAATCAGGTATTAGTTTTTCTTGTTCTCTCTATAGAGTTCATAGATAAAAACAAGAAGACTCAAACTCAGTCCGCTGATCAGGATCAAGAAACCTCCTAGTAATTTTCTCAGATCGATAATCAAATGTCCTTGGTCAACTTCGTAATACGACTTGAATCCTTCCTGGTATTGCCTCTCCTCCAAAAAAAACTTCTTCGTGAGGTGGTCAATTATACCACTCTCAAAAAATCGTTGAGTTGCCCTACTGAAAGGTTTGGTGAAAGGCGACCGCTTCGCAAAAATAAAACAACCGCTATAGCTAGCGAAGCTCTCCTTTAGCAGCCTATAGTACCTCCATTCCTCTCTGGGCAAATAGCTGTCCATGTCGTAGACCACTAGCTTCTGGATAGTTTTGGCAAACATCGCTATCGTTCGTGTTTCCTTCATCGTCTTGCCACGCCTGAACAGCTTCGCCATCTTCTTGTAGACAGGGCTGTCCAGAGACGCGAATTGTTTCTGGAACATATCGCTATATAAGGTCCAGTGGATATCTTGGTTTGCCATGTCTTCTATGGTGTCGATGACTTGGTCGAAATGCGGTTTGGTAAGCACGCTGGTGATGCCAGCAGAGCCGAAAGTAGCGTACAACAGGCAGAATATGGTCCAGGACAGTACCAAGAACCTCGCGGAGCTAAATCTATAGAACCTGGTCATTTTTATACAGCCACCAGTGAAGAGCCTGTATAAGTCCATGACTAGCTCCACGGTGCTAGTGCTATCTTTGGTAGAAGTCAGAACGTTGTAGACTCTTTTAACCAGCGTTAATAAGATCGCTAATGTGGCCATCGTTAGTGAAGTGGCTAGATAAACCTGTTCCTGGAACATGCTGATCACTAGCATGATTTCTGATTTTGGCTCAGGCTTCTTGACTATGAAGGTGGCGTAGATTTTGGTGTGGGGGTAGGAGATGTCAACATTTTTTTCTATGATGTTGTTCTGCCAGTGGCTACATACTCCGATATCTCTTTCGTATCTTTCTACTAGTTTTGCGGTTTCGTCCCACCAGTCGTTGATGATTTCGGGACCTTCGAGGATGTACTTGACTGGCCAATTCTTGGTTACTTCTTCAATGATTCTAGCTTCGATTCCGTCTGCCACCGTAGCGTTTTCTAGGTAGATGTATGGTGGGCAATGCTGGACGCCTATTCTGAAGAAGCGATCTTTTCTAAAGTTCGGTTGCCACTTTTTTGGGAGCAAGTCCGTCCAGTTTTCGGAGAGAGCTTTGCCAGCATTGTTTGTTTCTAGTAGAGTTCGATTTTGGTTGAAGTATTTGACTGTTACATCTTTTCCAATGCAAGGGTTCAAACTAGTGCAATTGCCACAGTAGGACATCAGTTCTATGAGGAAAACTTCGAGAGGATAGTAGTCGATGGCAGTTTTGAAAAAATCGAGATACTGAGTTGAGGAGCAGTAGAGGAACACAACTTTTTTCCAAGGAACGAAGCTTACGACTACTCTCCTGAAAGGGCGCAGCGTTTTCAAAAAGTTTACATTTTCTAACGGAACTACATAGGCGGAACAAGTTGCATTAGTTTCTGTTTGTATCCAGTGGTTCAAGGAGAGTGAAACCAGTGAAAATTTGGTCGTTGATAATGTTTTGCTGATCAAGTTATCGATACTAGAGAAGCTGTAGAGGGCACATACAATACCATCGTCGACTAATCTGGTTATCACTTCAGAAATCAAATCTTCTATAGTATCTTGACCCTTGGTAAGAACAGGGAAAATGATGAATAGTATAAAAACCTTCGGAAGCTTCATTTCAACTAAACACGAATCAATAAATGGCTGATTTTTTAAGGAGTATGGACACTGGACACTGAAGAGCTTATCCATCAAGTTTTAATTCTTAATAGACTTCCATTTAAACTTATGTTCCATTTCAATGTAAATCTACTGATGGTTCTTTGCCGTTAGTGCATATTTGTTTTGTGCTCACGAATGTTTTCATTTTTATTTGACTTTTGCTTTGAACGTGTATCTCAAAAATTCTATCCGAATCAACAAGTAGGTAAATACCTTAATGATTACGAGTGTTTTGTTGAGTTTTTAAAGAAGGACTTTTAATGGAAATAATGATAATTAGATTTAATCAGCAGCATTATAAACTCATCAGTATGTATATAAACAACCTATATTTTATTTCATTTTTAAATTCACCCTGAAGATCTGATTTCAACGACCCATCATACTTAGGGTCTAGCAGTGAAAGTTACTGACATATAGGGTGTGCAAAATCGAGATTTTCCAAGTTCAGGTTTTTTTCTGTCGAAACTGTTCATTATTCGTCAAAACGGTTTACATGTCCCTATCTCAACTTTTCACTCACTACCAATTGGTGTTCAATTGAAATTGGTACAAGGTGGTCAAAAAATCTTAATTTACAATTTGTTTCAATTAAATCTCAATCGAACACCAATTGATAGTGAGTGAAAAGTTGAGATAGGGACATGTAAACCGTTTTGATGAATAATGAACAGTTTCGACAGAAAAAATCCTGAACTTGGAAAATCTCGATTTTGCACACCCTATATGTCAGTAACTTTCACTGCTAGACCCTAGGTATGATGGGTCGTTGAAATCAGATCTTCAGGGAGAATTCAAAAATGAAATGAAATATAGGGTGTTCTAATGAAAAAAACATAGCTTTGATGTGCTCTGACGTTACGGAACACCCTGGGCATTTCAAAGAAATTTTGAAATGTGAAGCTCGGTTATCACTTCAATTTGAATGCGAAACTTTTTTTGTATCTCTCAAGACAACAGAGGTATCGAACTCTGGATTCTTAGTTGGCCACCCTGTACAATGACATTCATCAGGAATATCGATAAATGTATACCCACTGTGACGCCACTGGACATATCATTTCGAATCTAATTGCACTAGAAGAAGCTCCATATTACTATTAACAAAACCACAACGTTTCATTGAAATTGATGAAAAGACAATTGAGAAGTGAATAAAAAAAAAATATTTCTCATGGAAATTTATTTCCTAAAATATCACAAGAAATCACCCCTTGAATCCTTTCGGTGTTATTTAGATACACCCTGTATAGAATAATCAACTGAGGAACCTAGAATCTTGTGAATCCATTGTAACCTAATGCAAGGCATACTGTTTCGGCTTGCCAAGCCTCATCAGTTGCCCTAACAATCGATTCACGAAGGGAACTCTAATATACCGGGTGTCCCAGTATACCTGATCCAATGAATTATCTCAGCCATTTCGGAAAATAAAAATTCGAAAATTTTATGATCTCCAATTCGTTCAAGGAAGCTTCAACTGAGAGAAGCAAAAATTCAAAGTCACTTCCGGTTTGACCGGAAGTGACTAACTTTTTTATTTCAAATAGCACCCTGTATACTTTTTGCAATTTTTTATTTCTACTCGAAATTACCGTTCCAACGATGTATCACTTCGTATTTTAAATTTGATCAGATGGAGAAAACGACAATTGTAATTTCAAATTGAACGAATTGCAGTAGGCTACTATATTTTTGTAATCATGATTTTGATTTCGATAATAATTTGAAATTATTAAAATTGTAGTAGATCATGTAATTTTCAAATTTTCATCTTTCGAAATGGCTGAGATAATCTATTGGAACAGGTATACTGGGACACCCGGTATATATACTACATCTTTGGTCCTCCTCCACAATTTATTCTTATCAAATTCCAACTCTATCTACATTTGTTAGCAAAGAGTCTGCGAATATTTTATTCTCAATTTAACTAATCGAAATTGATGTAGAAGAAATCTGAAAAAATTGTGAAATGGAAAACGCATATTATGGAATGCGTTCATCAAGTTTTTTTCCATAGGGAAACCATCTCAGGACAATCCAATGGGTCGAGATAGTCCCACGATCAGTCAAGGTATTAGTGGTTCTAGTTCTGAACATCAGCAGTATTTTCCTACAACTGGGTCCACTGCAACAACTGTCACAATAACAGCTACTATCACCAAAATAGATGATGAGGTGAATACAAACGAAGAAAATGTTGTTTATATAACTACACTCAGTTCCAAAAAAAGTGACGCACTTGATATTTGACCTATCTTCTTGAAAAAAAAATTCTCTTTTCATTTGTTGGTAGGTAATGCATTTGTCTTAAAAAAAAATGAAGAGGTGAACATTTTTTCAAAGCCTCCTTGAAGGTGGTGGAATAACTCGAACCATGATTTATTCTTAATTTTTGACTCACCCTGTGTGTTAATTGAGTAATGGCATAGAAAGTGCTTACACCCTATACGAAAGAGGGTTCTTTTGCGAGCATTTTGTTTTTTAATTCATTGATTTATCTCTAAAATTTTCCGAATTACAGCTTTTTTTGCTGAATCCTTGCAGATTACCAACTTTCTGAATTTATCGAGAAACAATTTTCTAATGAAATAAACTGATACCAATAATTTCAAGAAACATTTTTATCAAACACAAGATTATAAATTGGGATAACTGCTTAATACCGTGTATTGCCTCCTCTAGCAACTCTAAGAACTTCTAATCTACGAGGCATACTGGAAATTAAGTTGCTTATCGTTTCCATTGGTATACGATCCCATTCTTCCACTAATGCATTTGCCATTTCTGCGAGACTTTCCGGAGACCTCTCGCGAGATCGTACCCTTCTCCCCAATTCATCCCACAAATGTTCTATAGGATTCATATCGGGGCTTCTCGCAGGCCATTGTAATGTGGTGATACCAGTAGCTTCTAAGAAGTTTCGCACTATTGCTGCGGTGTGTGGTCGGTCATTATCCTGCATCTATATAAAATTATTGCCCACTAACTCTGCATAAAGTAAGACATACTGCTCTAAAATGTCACTGTAAATTTGGGCATTCATCAACTGCCTCACCGGAAAAACATGAAGGGGTGTCTTTCCATTCATTGAAATCCCTCCCCACACCATAACGGACCCACCATTAAAACTTTCGCAAACTGTTCACCAGTTCTTCTCCACACTCTTTTTCTTTCATCCAGCATGTTGAGGCAAAACCTTGACTCATTCGTGAACAAGACATTCGACCATTCAGGAATATTCCACTGTCCATGATTTTCAACAAAATTTCTTCTAGTAGCACGATCTTCTGGCAATAATTTGGGACCTTTTGCAGGTCTCCTAGCTTTTAAATTAACTTTTGTTAGACGTCTACATACCGTCTGCTTACTTACTGCAACATCACAAATTTGGCGAAGATCTTGCTGAACATTTACCTCAGTATTTGATCGATTCCGTAAAATCCGCAATCTCAAGAAGCGATCATCTCTTGGAGAAGTTTTTCGGGGGCGACCCAGAACCGACCCTCCGAGCGGTGCTTCCTGTTCGTTCGTACTTGCGGATTGCTCTACGAGCAGTTGCTTCATGAACTTCCACTGCACGAGCGGCGTAACGTTTACTACGCCCATCGTTTACTAACGCAACTAATCTTGCTACTTGTTCAGGATTTATTTGAGGCATTTCATGTAATTTTAGTCAATAAACAAGACACTTAATTAATGACACAACGACAAATGGTTAAATATGGAGGCATACAACAAATTAGTTGCTATGGCAACGGCATTTATTTTTTTAAAGACAATGTGATCCTATACCAGAGTACAATTCAATCAATTTTGAGTACTCTGATCCTTCAATAAATTTAGTTTGTGGGATAAGCGTAAGGTATCAGCAAAAAAGCTGTAATTCGGAACATTTTAGAGATGAATCAATGAATTAAAAAACAAAGTGCTCGCAAAAGAAGCCTCTTTCGTATAGGGTGCAAGCACTTTGTACACCATTACTCAATTAACACACAGGGTGAGTCAAAAATTAAGAATAAATCATGGTTCGAGTTATTCCACCACCATCGTCATGGATAAAACGAAATCCATTAGATTCCATAATCGTCAGAAAAATTGTTCCGATGTGATAATATCTACAGAAATGTGCGATAATGTAGAAATTGTTCAACAAGTCAAGTTTTTGGGCCTTGAAGTGGACGAGTGTCTCACATGGAATAATCACTGTCGAACACTACAATCCAAATTGAATTGTTACTCATATCAATTCAGAAATCTCAAACTCGTCCTTAACGAGGATCAACTCCTGAAATTATATTATGCCCAAATAGATTCCAGACTAAGATACGGGGTGCGCTTCTGGGGCCTATCCACCTCATCTTCAGATGTTTTCATTGCGCAGAAACGCATTATACGTACTCTAGTTGGAATATCGACACGCTCATCCTGTAGAGACCACTTCAAAAATCTTAAAATCCTCACGCTACCATCACTGTTAATTTTTGAATTCTGCATATACGTATATAAAAATCGTAGTAACTTCACACTGAACGATTCCAGGTACGAATACAATACACGCCAAAAAGATCACTATTACATTCCTTTCAGTTATACAAAAATTCATTATAATTCTACTAATGCAATGGCTCCTCGGATTTACAATTCATTGCCAGATGAAATAAAAAAGTGTGAAACACTCTATTGTTTCAAAAAAAAATTGAAGGACTTTCTAGTGACAGAATGTTTCTATTCTGTAGCGGAATATTTACAAATGTAAAATGTCATCTCCCTATTTTTGTTCTTGGTTTTTAGATGTAACTCTTTAGTCTTAAGTTATTTGTGTGTTTACTTTTGTTCTATTTTAGTCACCTGTGTTGACGAATCCAATACAATTTTCAATTGTCGAATGGAAAATAAAAATATTATTATTATTATTATTATTATTATTATTATTATCAACGAGGCTTTGAAAAAATGTTCACCTCTTCATTTTTTTTTCAAAGACAAATGCATTACCTACCAACAATTGGAAGAAAAATTAAAATCGGTCTACTATTTTTTGTTTTTTTTTAAGAAAATAGGTCAAATATCAAGTGCGTCACTTTTTTTGGAACTGAGTGTAGTTGCAAAATGAACGTGTTTTGGTAGACGAGTGCAATATGTGATTGAAATCCTTTATTGACACAATTATTCAAATACTCACAATTTGAACAATGACAAAAAATTTGGTACACAAAAACTACTTAGGCTCTAAAACCTCAAATATTTTAGAGTGGTTGGGTTTCTTCGCCGAAAGATACTGTATTCCCGGAAACGATACCGGAAGAAAGTTCCAGCACCGAAGAAGAACACGTGGTCATTTTTCGGTTACCATCTCTTCAAGAATCTGATGGTTTCATCAGGGATCCTTCCATATACACGGTAATTAGAATAAAATAGTGCCCACTTCTCGAAAATCGTCAAACAATAGAGTTTATCGTCACATCATTCTATTTGATTCTTATTTCAGGCTGAAACCAGTATAATTCAGTTGGCTATGCGAAGAAACGGAAGAACAAACAACGTGAAAGCAGACCATGTGTCTACTCCTACGTCAGATTCTAAGCCACCCAGCGCCAAGCCTCCTATGCAAAAAATTGGGTAGGTTCAGAACAAAAAATAAACACTATAAGTGCTCAAAACCTACAAAACTTCACAACTAAACTGCTGATCAATTGAACCGTATCAAGCACATTTTATTATCAATAGTATATTACGTAATATGTGTTGTAAGAAGCATATTACGCACGAATGGAATAGTCCGTAATTGCTTTACAACAAGCATTACGTACTATACTTCACCTACTGCCATATAGTTCATCTAAAAAGTTTGGACAAACAGTCTGAATTATAATTCTTGACAGTTATGTCATCCGCTGTTGACGGCGATTATTCGATCATGACATACCTATACTGGCGGAATAAACGAAAACTGTGCGATGTCGAAGAGCACAGCTTCATTGAAACAACGACTGTTGATTTCCTAAAGTGCACAAATAATTTGGAAAAGACTGGTACAAAGCCACTGTTCATACCTAACTCTTAAAGGCGACACCCTTCTTTGTAGAAACGCATTACGAACGCCAAAGTTGATACTCTCTCCTCGTAAGGGTACCTGACGTGATTCCATACTCACAATGTCGACTAAATTTTCGTCTGTTTGATTGAATGATCGATAAGTCGTTTTTCATGAAGAAATTTTCGAAGAACAATAAAAATATGATCTGTATTCGAATATGATGTTCGTGAAAACTTATCTTGGACATCTCCATATTCCATTTATCTATCTGACAGATTAAATAGCTCCTAAGTTGATTGTCCTGAACGATTATAGAGTTCTTGTGAGTACAGGATCTCAAAAATGATGAGATATCTGCCATAGTTTGCATTGCTTCTGGAATATCCTGAAAAAGAACTTGGATTAGTATAATGGTCCTTTGACTGCACAATATATTATTCATTATGATTCACATCTATGGAAGAAAACATGTTTCTATCCTTCGAAGAGCACAGCTTCATTGAAATAACGACTGTTGCTTTCCTAAAGTGCACAAATAATTTGAAAAAAAAAACTGGTATAAAACCACTGTTCATACCTAACTCTTGAAGGCGACACCCTCCTTTGTAGAGAGGCATTACGAACGCCAAAGTTGATACACTCCCCTCGTATGAAATTATCTTGGAAATCCCCATTTTCCGTCAATCTGTCTGAGAGATTTTGAGCTCGTACGTGATGTGTCACAAACGAATATAGAGTTCTTGTGACTACTGGTTCTGAAATGCTGGGATATCTGCCATAAACAACAGCTCCGTAACGAAGTGCGATAGACATTTTTTATATAAAGAACTAACATGATTTTGGCTCATTCTATCAGCCCTATATAGCAAAGGACACCACTCTTGGATTCTCCAAAGGCTTAAAGATTTCCGAAATACATATATATCGAAATCTTCCTCACTGAGTATATTTTTTCTACCGGTAACACTCGACTGTGTTTTTAATAATTATGAAACACCCTGTACTTTTAGCTCCTCGACCGACAAAGATTCGATGGACAGCAGCAAGTTGCCATCCATCGAGGACAAAAAGGAAGATGTCGGTAAAACTGCTACTTTAGTCCACGATATTTCGGCTGCTACGTTTTTGGACGTGGCCGTTTTGAGATGCCTCTTCATCACTCATTGGCAGGAGGACGGCATATACTGGGCGTTGCACTACATGTACAACAGGCAAGATTCATTTATCAGTCACGAAAAAGTTTACAGATCGATAGTCCAATCGTTACGTATAAGGCGTGTGAATGGCAACATAGCAAGGGAGATCGATTCGGTCGGCTACCGTATACGTCTTTGCCAGTGTTGTCAGGTCAAGAATGAGATAAGAGCGGTAGATTTTGAGATGAAATTGTAGATATACTTTGAATATTGCAGTTTTTGTCAACTACTAGTGATTCACTAGATACGTAATTAGATTGGTAATCAACAGAAGGGAAAAACAAAATTTGATTGATCTTCAATATTGTAAGCATTCGGAATGTAGTCAGTAATCCACAGTCGACAATTGAACTTGTTACCGTGGTTACTTTAATAGTGATATACAGTGTGTCCCACTTACCATGCTCACCATGGGTATCTTTTTAACGGTGAGAGATACGAGGTCGGTTAAATGACACCAAATGTGGAGTTTGTCGAGGCCAACTATAATGTGGAAAAATATTTTGATAAAATCTATTCGTTTTTGTTTTATACGCAAAAAACAGATTTTGATCATTTTCATGTCTCCTCCGTAACTTCTTTGTTTATGAAAATATTCAAATAGGAATTCCACATTCTCATGGCAGTTTTTCGAAGTGATTTCGAAAAAAATATGAAATTTAAACCAACTCTTCTAGAATTTGAGATATCAGCACCAACTTTAGTTTTACAAATGTAGGTCATAGCTCACTATGACTTAGTTACAAATAACTCTTTTTCCTCTTCCAGATGATATGTTGCAGTAATAGTTTTGTGTTGATAACAACGGATAGTTATCTTCATTTTTACAAAAACAAAAAATTATTTGGAAGCCGCCATCTTGAATTTATAAATTTCAACAAGAAAATCATGATCTCCGACCTCAAAAACCCCCACTAACCAATTTTGAATGGAATCGAACCAAATCTTGTCCGCCATCTTGGAGCAGCCATTTTTTTAATTTCAACAAAAATTCCATAATGTATTGTCACCGAAATTATAATCGGAGTTATTTATTTTTTGTTGAAATCAAAAACAAATGGCTGCTCCAAGATGGCGGACAAGATTTGGTCCGATTCCATTCAAAATTGGTAAGTGGAGGTTTTTGAGGTCGGAGATCATGATTTTCTTGTTAAAATTTATAAATTCAAGATGGCGGCTTCCAAATAATTTTTTGTTTTTGTATAAATGACGATAACTCCGTTGTTATCAACACAAAACTATTGCTGCAACTCATCATCTGAAAGAGGAAAAAAGTTATTTGTAACTAAGTCATAGTGAGCTATGACCTACATTTGAAAAACTAAAGTTGGTGCTGATATCTCAAATTCTAGGAAAGTTGGTATTAATTTCATATTTTTTCCGAAATCACTTCGGAAAACTGCCATGAGAATGTGAAATTCCTATTTGAATATTCTCATAAATAAAGAAGTTACGGAGGAGACATGAAAATGATCAAAATGTGTTTTTTGCGTATAAAACAAAAACGAAAGGATTTCATCAAAATATTTCTCCACATTATAATTGGCCTCGACAAACTTCACATTTGGTGTCATTTAACGGACCTCGTATCTCTCAACGTTAAAAAGATATACCCATGGTGAGCATGGTAAGTGGGACACACTGTATTGCCGCACACAATCAATAAATAATAAAATGTCCGTGATTAATTGTTTCACATGTTGAAATGTGACGTTCTCGTTGTTTCAACCAATAACAATTTTATTGTGACATCCCACTCGTGGACTTCGTCTACTCGTGAGATTTCTATAGCAACAAAGATTCGTGCATCTAGTTAAAGTTATCAAAACATCACCACCAGTTGTGTATATAATTACTGTTGAATAAAATATTATCACCTTGATAGTTCAATTTAATGAAGATGAAATTGATTAAAAGATTATTATTATTCAGGTATAATTGAATTTAAAAGTGTGGATGAAAATTTTAGCGGCAGTCACACTATAAAAACGGTTGATCTATGATAGAAATGAGAGGGAGGAATAACTTCAAGGAATATGATTTCTCTTCTACATGGGAAACAAGCAGATAAAATTATCTTCCTAATTATTTAGTTACTCTGAGGTTCCATCAGAGTCTTCGATTTGGTATTTTTTTCAGATTGAGGGACATAAGTGACGAATTGGCTGGCCAACAGCAGCCTAGAAAGAGAAGCAACTCGTTGCCGATACCAAAAATTGAAGTGTCTCTCTATCAGAGCACAGAATCCAAAAAGTGCGATGAAAATCACAAGGATTTCATCGAGGTGCCGGAGCCTAAAGATGTTTCTCTTCATGCAGGTATGTACATAAATGTTGTATTGCCTTTACAGTTGAGACACTTATCCTTTTTAAAAGATGAACGAGGAATCATCAATTTGCTTTACATTCAAATAGGAAGGAATGACACATGTTCTATTGAGCTTTCCCGGTATGCAGTCCACGTGGACTGAACAAGCGCTGTCATGTAAGATTCCGCATCTCATTGGTTACCCCCAACTATGCTGAATGTCGATTGGTCAGAGTTCTTTAGTGGGCGTTCCGTGTGTTCAGACTTTTTTGGTAGTGCGGTATACGGGGTGGAGCAATGGAGCCTTTTTTATGAATAACTGGTTTCATTCGAAATTCAAAGGATTTATTATTTCAAACATTGTGTTTGCGAGTTCTGATTCACAGTTATCGAAATATTATGGCGTTTTTCAATACAGGGCGGTGAAACGTTCAGAATTCTGATGACCCTGCATTTCTTAATCTCAACTTTGAATACCAATCAATCAATAAATCAACTTCATTATTCCCAAGAAAAAACATGTGTTTATAGCAAATATGGTGAATATATGAATAAATTTGACAAAACAAAGATGACAGTAAAAAAATAAGACTCACACTCAAGAAGAAATCATATTTTCAAGTTAAATTGAAAATGATTCTCAAATAATTGTGCGAGAAAACTTTGGAAATTAGATAAGATGTCAATATTACAGGAGTAGATATTTCTTGAATTCCTTTTCGAATTTTTCAATCCTATTAATCAGCTTCAAGTTATACCCTTTATCTATGCTATCATTTCAGCTAGACCCCAAGTATAATCGATTGATGAAATCAGCTATTCAGGTAGAATCTGGAAATGCCATAAAATACATAAGACTTTTTCAAGATGTTCAACTGTTTTCCTATTGGCATATACAGGGTGATTCACATAAGAACCGACATAAAGCTGGGGCATGTAGGGGGTCCCAAAATATTTCGATTTAACGCAACTTACCTCTATACCCAGTTGCTTTCCTAAGGAGATATAGGCTTTGAAAGTGAAGTTATAAATTTTGAAAAAAATCAATATCTCCGTTATTCTCAAACTTAAAGCAACCAAATCTGGTACACTTTGTGAATGTATTTAGGGCGTTACTTGACAGTAACTAGAGTTCAATTGAAATTTGTAAAGGGGGTATACCGGGTGGCGCACCATTAATATTCAACATAATTTTGTTAAACCTTAAGGGATTTAAAAAATCTTTGCTTTGTTTTGTGGGCAATTCAATTCTAAAACTTTTCTTACTCTAGTAATTTTTCGAAAAACCTCATCATTTTCATCAAAAACTCGAATAACTGAAAACGCGCGCTCTAGGTGTGTTATTTAAAATCATCGAAAATTCAAAAGTTGGCTATGAAAATAAACGCCAAACTTACCAATGAGGCAGGTGAGTTGTTCAATTGAGTAATTGTTGTTTGAGTGTTTTCAAAATGAACGGGAAGTTTTCTTTTAACCAGCAAGTTGACATGCTGTTAGTGCTATGCCTATAACTCCCTAGGGAAGCAACTTGGTATAGAGGTAAGTTGCGTTAAATTGCCATGTTTTGGGACCCCCTACATGCCCCTGCCCTATGTCGGTTGTTATGTGAATCACCCTGTATAAAATCAACAGGGGAAAAACATTAAATAACATTCCTTGAAAATAAAAAAAAAACAGTTCGAAAAAAAAGTTGAGTGGGGGTTCAAAATATACTGGAAGACCCTGTACATGAATGTTGTACATTCATAATGTACATGCTGTTCATTCATGCTTTATGGTTTAAGAGTCGCCTTTCGTTCATTCTCCGACGAAGTCCGAGGAATCCCTTCACAAACGAGCATCCAGCGAGAAGATCAAGAAGAAGAAGAGAGGCATAACAGATCTGAAGACTTTCGTGGAAACGAAAATTCTTTCTAAATCCGATAAAGCTCTGGAGAAGATAGGCCAAGAAGGGGAACAAACGCCTCTGGGACAAGTGTCGGTGGGTTCGAGAAGAATGTTGAATGTTCTTGTATGTACCTTTCAACTCTATCTCTTCTTCTCATAATCTCTGTTCTTTTCTTTCCTCTCGTATGTGTGATTATCGTGAGTTTTTTGATTAATCGTGCGATTTTTCTAGGAGTGTCACAGGAGTTTGGATACAGGAGAGAGTCATTTGTCGAGGCCGCAGTCTACTTTATCGAAAATTTTCGAACCGCCAACAAATTTGGTGAAAGGGAAAAGTATGCCTAGTCTCAGGTGAGCGAAAGCTGCTCGGACCCAGTAGGGGATTCATTTTTGTTATCTCTATGGCTATTTTTCGATAGTAGTTATACGAAGGGAGCGCCAGTCCACTTTTGAAACTAGATTTGGTAACTTTTCGAAACTTTCTCAATAGATTGGCGACACTTCTTTGAGTGGTCCTACCAAAAGACGAAAGCACCAGAACACTAATGGTTTCATTCGTTGTTTTCTGTTTTTTCGTTGTATTTGTGAAAATAGAGTAAGAGTGCCAGAAACTTGAACTTGATCAGTCGAAATGTGTTAACAATTAGGAGAAGTCACTAAACTCATGAGAAGTTAGTGAATCTGATTGCAAAAGTGGCCTGGTTTCTCTTTGATTACCTATTTTAGACGATTCGAGAGTGATTGTTAGCAATTGTCATAGAATATATATATTTCGGAGACTGGAACCTTTGGCACGATAAAATACTACGCACTGCTTTACCCTTAACCAAACCGAATTTTCACGCCTCGGCTAACTATGTTAGCATCTTCAGGAGAAGATTAAAACTCTCCTCCTGAAGAAGCAAACATAGTTAGCGAAACACGTGTCGAGGCGTAAAAAATCGTGCCAAAGGATCCAGGTAGAATATACAGGCTTTTAGTGGAGAAATTATTTGATTGTGGAGGACAATTCTGAAGTCAGAAAGAAATTCATACTTCCTTTGTTTCCTGTTATCTATGAAATTGTTTCGATAGTAGTTATGCGAAGAGAGCACCACATCTCTTTTGCAACCAGATTCAGTAACTTCCCAAGAAGTCAGTGATTCCATATCGACTGGCCGTTTTTTCAACAAACAAAGGACAACAAAAAATAATTCTGATTCCATTTGTTTTTAACTTGTTTCTTTTTTTTTGTGAAATTCTGGGATAAAAGTTCTTGAGCCAGAACAAAATCTAGCCTGTCTTTGTTTTTTTTTGTTATTTATAGAATTATTGTTTCGACAGTAGTCACACGAAGAGAGCACCAGATCACTTCCTTAACTAGTTTCAGTAACTTTTTGAAGATTTCGTGACTTCTTAGTATATTGGTAACACCGCCTGTCGATCAATCAAACCCAAGTCGGCTGGCAGTCTTCTCAAAACGACAAAGAACAACAAAAACAATGTTGGTTTCATTTGTTGTTCGCTTCTTTCTTGTTGTATTTGTGTGTGAATGAAGGAAGAGTGCCAGAAGCCTGAAGCTTGAGCTTGATCGATCGAAATGTGTTACCGATCCAGGCAGAAGTCACTATATTTGTGTGAAGTTAACAAATCTAGTTGCAAAAGTGATTTGGTCTCTCCTTTGTTCCACTACCTACTTTAGATAATTGATTGGAGAGTAATTTTCACGCAGAATATACAGGCTCTTAAGTGGAAACATCATTTGACTAGCCTGATTATTATGTCGCATGAGAACATTTGTAGAATTACTTCCAGATAAAAAAAATTTCTGCATCTTTTTCAACTAGCTAGTATAGTTGAGCAATTCCTCAACAGCCTGTATTCGAAGATTTGAAAAAAAAATGATATTATATAATTCTTGCATCAGTAGACAAATTAATAATTGTCAGATAATTTTCATTGTTTTTTCGTGTGTTTTATGAATGTATTGTTTCGTGTTTACATGTGCATTTTCGTCTTATCAGAGTGTTCTTTTTTTCTGTCTTTCTTAGCTGTATTTTAGATGAACTAAATGCAGTAGGGTGAGTATCATGTACTTCTTTCAGAGTTTATATTAGTCAATTTCATTAGAACCCATAGAAATTATCAACAACAACAAAATTTCTGAAATGAAAAGAACTCTGTCTTCTGATTTCTCAGTATTTTCACCTGCTGCTGACCGTTTTGAACTTAGACAACTTTTATATCATACGTACTTTCTCTCGATTCGAAAAATTGGCTAATATAATTATCTCCCTTTCCACAAGCTTCAGCTTTCCAACACTATTGCACAGCTACAATTAAAGTTGCTCTGAACATTCGATAATCATTCATTGTAATCCATTCGAGATTATTCCTCCTGTTAGATATGTCGACGAAAACCACTGGGAAAATAAGAGGAGCGCCAAATTGGGGCACTCTCAACCTATGGCGAACCCGATTATAACGGTCACTGAGCACACTCCCACACCTTCACCTGATTACTTACGTCGTCAGGTAAACATAACCTCATCAGCACTTGTTGCATCCTTACAGCACAACCTGTTGCATCCAGTCAGTACAATCTGTTGCATCCAATCAGTACAACCTGTTGCACCCTTTCAGCACAACCTGTTGCAAGCAATCAGTACAACCTGTTGCATTCTTTCAGCACAACTTGTTGCGTCCTATCAGTACAACCTGTTGCATCCTTCAAGCACAACCTGTTGCATCCTTTAAGCACAACCTGTTGCATGATTTACACGCAACCTGTTGCATTCTTTTATCAGGTCTGATAATCAGCTCGTTGTTTTCGTGCAGGGTTCGATGGACAGTCAACTAGACGCCGCCAGCCTTTGTGGCAGCAAACTGGGCAACTGGCAGGAGAGAACCTCGAGCCTCATCAGGTCTCTCACAGATTCGAACATCACTTACACAGGGGAAGATGTTCCAGAAGCTCCAGGAGCTGCATGCTACGTCACCAAGGACGGCGACATTGATTTCCAAGTTGTTTTACAGGTGATTAAGATCTCAGACCCAAAGTAGACAAAATTGCCGAAAATTGTCCATATAAAATAATAATGGAGTTCAGATTCTCATCGATAAAATCGGCCCTATTACGGTCTTAGTATATTTGGTACAGGCCAGAGATGAAATGCTGCTGCTGCACTTCGATGACACTATATACCAGAAGCAGGTGAACAATTCCATTAGTTTCGTCAACGTGCTACATTATTTGACAATGTACAGAAAAACAAATGCGTAAGATGATCCGATGACTAGCGGTAGACGAACAAAATTCTACTGTGGACGGTAGTAGGGGGGCAGGAGATTAGTCAGGTAATCAGCGAACAGAGATTCTTGCGTCCAGAGCCGTTATGATTTTTTTGAAATGCATGAAATGTCCAATTGACATATAAAGTGGTGAAATACAAAGTGGATCATCGAACAAAAACACTCAGGTATTTTGAAACACGCTAGATATAAATTTTATTCACACCGTATAATTTCTGATGAGGTTTCTAATTTCATATCCGGGACCATCATGTTCACTAGCTCTGGTGAAAATTCGAGAACTTCAATCTTTGAACTTCTCGAGATATGGTATGTTTGAAGATACTAGTGCTCACTTGAAGTTCTCCACAAAAATCGTCATAGCTCCAATCGCACTGTATAGTTTTTCATCAAATTCTCTCACTCTCTGTAACATCATGTTCACTAGTTCTGGTGAAAATGTGAGATCTTCTTTGTCGAAACTTCATGAGATATTCATATTTCAAGATTTTTGAACAAAATGAGCATATATCGAAGACTGGAACCTTTGGCGCGATAATACACTACACACTGTTTTACCACTAACCAAACCGATTTTTCACACCTCGACTATGTTAGCATCTTCAGGAGAAGATTAAAACTCTCATCCTGAAGAAGCTAACATAGTTAGCGAAACACGTGCCGAGGCGCCAAAAATCGGTTTGATTATTGGCTTTTAGTGGAAAAATTATTTGAGTGTGGAAGAAAATTCTGAAGTCAGGAAGAAATTTAGGCCCTCCGCACACGGGTTGATCGGCGACATGGGCGACGCGATTGCAATGACGTCACAATTTCTGCATTCGTACGATTCAAGAGACGGGAGTGTGTGTCATCCGCATATGGGTCGACGTTTTGTGTAGTCGACTCGCGTCTGATCAACTTAGTTACTCTATTTTTTGCAACTTCAAAAAGAAATGTTTCGCTAAAAATGAGCAGTTCCAATGGCGAGGAGGACATATTCATGTTTTTGTGGCACCGGCAGATCAGGAGAAGAAGAAGACAACGAAGTTTATTGGTGCATCCGTACATTGCACGAAATTTTCACACTCGACTTTTTGTTACTGCAAGTGAAATGCAAGAGAGTGACACAAAATTTCTGGCATTTTATAGAATGTCGAAGGAATCATATATTGATTTAGTGGAAACTCTTGCTCCAGCCATAAATTATATGGATTCAAATATGAGGGAATGTGTCAGCGCAGAAGAACACATACTAATAACATTGATGTAAGATTCATGTATTTCAAAAACTCAAACAGTTCCTAAAGTTGAGAGTATAAATTGGAAACATAAGATTATATGTTCTAGTTACTGAAATTAAAGAACTAAAGTAGGTAACACAAATATTCAGGATGAAGAAAAAATTATTGAACAACTTTCTCCATTGAGACGCAAGATTCACTCGATCAAACTGCTTCCTTGCTAATCGCGTGAGACTGAAAACGAGGAGATCGTACGTTTCTAGACGACCACTAAACGACCCGTGTGCGGGATCCAGATGCTGATGCTGATGTACGATTCGAATCGCGTCGCCCATGTCGCCGATCGACCCGTGTGCGGAGGGCCTTAGTCTTTCTTTGTTTCTTGTTATCTATGAAATTGTTTCGATAGTAGTTATGCGAAGAGAGCACCACACCACTTTTGCAACCAAATTTAGTAACTTCTCAAGAATTCAGTGACTTTTTTAAAACTGTTTTAATCTTCTCCTGAAGATGCTTACATAATTAGCGAAACACGTGTTGAGGTGTGAAAAAAAAATCGGTTTGGTTAGTGGTGAAAAATGAGAATGATTCTCCTTAGGCCGTGCACAGGACTTCGATGAGAGAACACCATTCGTGCACCCTGCGAGTTCTGGAGGTGATCCTGAACCTGCTGGAGCTGCTGATGGACATGGGCGTGCTGAAGCAGTGCCTCAGAGAGGAGGCGTTGGCCGGCAGTACTGCCAGCCAAGCGGACGTCACGCCCGATAAAAAGGCGGGCAAGGTGCCCGGCAGTTCTACGCAGGCGTCGCTGGGGGAGCCGGAGAAGCCCGAGAAGGCGTTACCTTCGCACAGGCTCATCATGAACACCATAGTGAGGTAAGTGAAAAAGAAAATGGGAGCAGTAAAAATGTGAAAAAAAAATTCAAGTTGGATATTTGAAATTTGTAGATGTACCTGCATCGTTAAAAATCTTTTAGAATCTTATCTTGCGAATAGGACAATCAGCACTGAATGTAATATGTCAGAGTCTCATAAACTTCCAATAAGTAAAGGTGTTCCACAGGGATCTGTTTTAGGGCCCATCTTGTATTATTTATATATTCAAAATATTCTAAAAATTGGATTGTCAGGTAATTATACTATATATGCAGATGATACTGTACTTTTATACGAAAACAGAAACCGCATCATTCTAGACAATATTATTAACGAAGATTTGAAAAAATTTGAAAAATGGCTTTATTCAAACATTTTATCAATGAATACCAATAAAACTGAATAAGTACATAATATTCCATCAGAAAAATAAACAGAAAATTAGTCTCAATCTCCAAATCAAAACTAAAGTATCAAAAAGAAATACATGAATAAATGTCTTGTTATGTGGATTGATGAAAAATTGAAATGGGACAAGCATATAGAGGCTCTGATGCAAAAAATATCTCCAATCATTAGAGCTTTGCGAAGATGTCCTGAACTTGACACAAATGTCATAAACATAGTACTTCATTCTCATATACTCAGTCGTATTACTTATATGATAATCGTTTGGGGATCTTGTTCAAAAAATTATTTCAGTAAAATATCTGCACTTTATAAGACATCAATGAAAGTATTGCATCGTCTCTAATTCGATATCCCAACAAATGATCTTTATGCGATATAACAGAAAATGTTTCATTGGATGAATTATATAAAATAGATTCTCTTAAAGTTTCATATAATATCATAAACAACAATAAACAAACTTATTTCATCTTGATTCTGCTACATCTATAATTGGCCAAAAAAAATTTACTCACGCTGCTCTAGCTGAATTCAATAAATTACCACATCATATAAAAAATTGCAGAAATACCTCAGAATTTGAAATTGAATTAACCCTACGGAAGTGGCGCCCTATTTGTTAAAACGAAAGGTGGCGCCGGGTCTCACAAACTTTTCGAAAAAGTGAAAATTCCAAATATTTTGGCTGATGAATAGAGATGAGAGATGATTCAAAATAAGCTTTTTATTGTGCAACGGAACGTTATACTCAAAATTATTATCGGATTCGTTAAAAAAACTAATTTGTGTAATTATGCTGATATCGATTAATTTCACTGCCACAAGAAAAAATCAAAAAGTTAAAAAATTCCACGTACAGAAATCGATAAACATATAATGAAATCTCATCATTCAGTGATTTTTCAGTGAATTGAGGCTAGCTGGGCACCAAGCTCTGAAGTGAGAAAGGCGTTAATTTTTTTCTACACTTTTCACAGTAAAATATGGTTTTTGAGTCTCATGTGCAAAAAAAAACTCTTTCGTGATCCTAGAAAAACTTGGTTGGTTGGTGGTGGTCCTGGTGCATCAATATCACTAAAAGAATATAGTTTCACCTTCTCATCCAGTAAACAACGTTGTATATGTTCATTCATCAAATTTATCGATAGTTCACATATATTATGATGCAATCTCACTTGTTTCCTCTCGTAACTCATTTCTAGAAATTTCAACAGTGAAAACCAAGTAATAATCTTTCATGATAAGAAATAACTCACGCAATTGATAATAAATGCCGTCCACTATCACTAACAAAAAAATATCATCAAAGGTGGCGCCTAGTCTATCAGACTTTTTGTCCAATATATCCTTTGGAACGACACATACACATCTCCAACCTTACGTAGAGATACTAGTGACCAAAATATGAAGGTATCTAGGAATACGAAGATTTGACTTTGATCGTCGACAATTGAAGAATGATTATAGATGCGTCGGGTCTCTCAGACTTGGCGCCACTTCTGGAGGGTTAAAAAAACATATGATTTTATTACGAAATGGATAAAATTGATACTTTGCCATCTACTGATTAGTCCCTGTCGCTATTCTCATGACATGATTGATTATGCATTTCTAGATTTTTTTTCCTGTTGTAGTTGTCACCTTATATTATTTTATTATTGTTGTTTGTAATGAACTTCCTCATACCAGAATTTTATTTCTGACTGGAAGCTAGTTTCTCAATAACCATTTTTAGACGTACTTGCATCGTTAGAGGATAGAGAAAGCTATTTCAGGAACTCAACCCATTTATTTCGTCTAGAGGTGAATCATGGAAAATATACGAAATTCGACATTAATTCTGGAACAGCTGAATTGAAATCAAATTTGCGAACATACTGTATGAATTTTGTGAAATTTCATAGTTTGACTCCCAAAATCTTTAGGTTCACTAGATCTGGTGGGATTTTGAGAACTGTATCGTCACAGCTCTATAGCTTGGTTCAAAATTGATTTAGGAACATAAGACAAATTGTTTCAGAATATCAACTAGAATTCCAAAATTTGAAGAAATACAGGGGCATTATTGAAAAAAGACTTCCGTGAGTTTTGAAAATCTGTTGAGGACAATAAAAGTAGATTGTTTATTAGGATCAAAAGTGATACTTTGTTTGAAGAGCGAATTTTGCATTAGCGAGGCGGAGCGTCAAGACACAGGTAGGCTTTTGATGGCATCATTCTTATCTCGTTATGAAATCGCGAAATTGAGTGCCAATTACCGCACAGGAAAGTGCAATTTCTCAATCATTTTGCTCAGGATAGTGATTGGCACAGGTGCCGTTCGATGAAATACAATGTTTCCATATGCCTTCGAGACATCATTTCGTTATCAGATGACGGTCGGAATTTGCAACCTACTCTCCTATAGCGGAATCAAAATCGTGACTTCAGGAGCGTCCAAATCCATTTCCCAGAAGCTTTGTACCCAATTCCCGCTTCTCGTTTCAGGGTGTCCAAGCACCTGGGCTGTCCGCACGGCTGCGCAGACGGGCAGAGAGGCCCGGCGGCCGAATTTCTGCGCACGCAATGCCAAAACGTGCTCGTCAAGTTGAACAGGGCCAGCGGCAAGCAATTCAAGGCCTTCCTCAAGGACTACGTCAAGCACCAATCGCTGGCCGACGTCATGGACTTTTTCCACGGCTATCTCGGTTATTGCATCGACCCCAGTTCCTTACTGTCGCCTCTGAGTAAGAAATCGTGACACCAACTAATTTAGACTTAGCCGATACTTTTCTAGGTGTTTTTATGTTTTTTATGTTTGCTTCACCGGACTGGTCAACGCTGGAAGAATACGATGAAAGTTCCTTGGAAATAATTCTTGCAGGCTCATCGCCCAGCAAACACAGTTACTTCACAGATATATCGCAGCGATGTTACAATCGTGACTTGTGATATCGCATTCTATGTTGCATAGACGTCACTGCGATGTCAGAGGGATGTTATTTTATCCCACTCAAGTTTCATCCGATAAGTTCTCTGCGATATAACAGCGATATAGTTTTTGCAACGTAATTGCGATATGTTATTTGTGATGGAAATGCGATGTACTTTGCGATGAAACGTTTCCTCAAACATGGTGTGATAATAGGTACACCTCTGACTTCGTGAAGAGCTGCTCACATCGATCTATCATACTTTGGGTCTAGCTGAAATGATAACAGAGATATATAGGATGTGAAAAATTGAGATTTTTGCAACTTTGGTAATATTTTGTGACGGAATTGCAGCAAGATCACAAGTGTGATAGATCGATGAAATCAGCCCCTCGGGGAGAATCTGAAAATGCAATAAAATACAGTCTGTCGGATCCATTTAAAAAAATTATAAATGTTGCCCATGAGAATTGTTCGACATGTTCCACTGTTTTTCTGTTGGCATATATAAAATCTGCAGGAAAAAATATAGAGGAACGTTCCTTAGAGAAAAATTAACAATACATATCATACTTGAGTGAGGGTTCAAAATATACATAAAAACTCTGTTACTTTTCAAGCGTTGACTAGTTTATGTGAGCATTTTTTTCCTGTTCCCTAAAAATTACAACAATAAGTTGTGATTTCAACATTTTCGACTGCTGAAATAAAATCTTGCAAGTGTATGTTGCTATGCTGTGCTCCTTAGCGAACTGGTCTGTATTATTTTTCTCTCATCATTTCCAAAATTCCATCGTTTTTAGAGCAGTTAGAGTAGCGAAACTTCCGTTCTTGTTAAATAACGAAACCTGTAGGGTTCTACAGGATGTCCCTAATTGGTCTGCACTAAATCTCAGCACATATTCCTAAAGAACACCCCAAGAAAGTATTTTGAAAAATCATTTTTTGCACTACTAATTCACTGACCAAATAACATCCACGAAGATAACAGCAAACATTTTTGCTCAAAAATGCTCAAAAAAATATTTTGCTGATGGAAAAAGTAAAAAACTACACTGAGAAAAAAGTTATCGCCATTCTAAACCATAAATGGCCACAGTGAAAATGTTTGCGTATTCGAGTTTTGCATCCCAGGAAACCCTCAACTACCAATTTTTGAAGTAATACCTTTAAAAATGTTCATAAATTTTGAAAATTCCGTTGTTTATTTGTTAACTTTACCACCCTGTATCTCGAAAACGAAGCAATTTCGGAATAAGGTAACGATTTCGATCTCAGATATACAGGGTATTTCTTAACTACGTGTAGAAAATTCAAGAGCATGTTGCTGACGTCAAAATAAGAAGAAAAGTTTGCATAAATATATGTCCGAAAGTCATTTGTTTCTGAGATAAAGAGTGTCAAAGTTGAATTTTTGTTTTTTGTCAATAAATTTCAAAATAATCTGGATATTTGATTAAAGTTTGGTATCTACGGGTATTTATCAATGATAATATCAAATTTCATGTAAGTTTGTCTCTTTCGTGGGGGTGGTGCCACCTATATGTCTATGTCTATTGAGTTTTTCGAAAAGTCATAACTTTTTTGTGCGTACCTGTATCACGTTCTATAGTAGAATATAGTAAAAGTAGATTTCATAGAACACTTTTGTGTGAAAAATATATTCTTGGTAGAGGTCGCTGCGAGCAACGGTTTTCGAGTTAATGGGATTTGAAATGATCGATGCATTTGAATTATTTTCATGGGGCTCGTAAGATTTCGCGCAATTTTTCTCGTGCTTGTCTGTGGGTCTTCTTCGATTGCCTGAAGAACAGCTTCTTCAATTTCTGGAGTCCTAGTAGTCAACGGTCTGCCTATCACTGGAGCTTTTTCAAAGGATCCAGACTCCATAAGACGCTGAAAAAGGTTTCTGAATGTCTGGTGATTCGGCAGTCGTTGATTAGGGAATCTTTCATTTGTTTGTTATTTTTTGAAACGGAAGAGTCCAAAGAAGTAGATGCAAAGAAGTAAGAATCATTTCATGCTGATATTGCAATATTGAATGTAGGAGAATATTGAATGCATGATGAAAAATGCACTGGCGTATCTTTTCTGATATTTACTACTTAGAGGCGACTAACGAGCCCGATGGAAATAATTCAAACGCATCAATTGATTCAAATCCCAATAACTCGAAAACAGTTGCTCGCAGCGACCTCTACCAGGAATATATTTTTCACACAAAAGTGTTCTAGAAATCTTTTTTCCTACCATGAAACGTGACTTTTCAAATGACTCAAAAGACATGTAGGTGGCACCTCCCCCACGAAAGAGACAAACCAACATAAGATTTGATAGTGTCATTGGACAATCCTCCTACACACCAAACTTCATTCGAATATCACAATTATTTCGAAATTTATTAACAAAAAACAAAAATAAGAATTCAACTTTGACACTCTCTATCTCAAAAACGAAGAACTTTCGGACATATATTTATATGACGTTTTCTTCTTATTTTGACGTCAGCAACATGCTCCTGAATTTTCTACTCGTACTTGAGAGACACCTTGTATGTGCTGAGATTTTTCACAGACCTTTTAGGGACACCCTGTTTAATGCCACTTCTCATTCATCCATTCTATACATTTCTCCGTACACGGAATTATGTCGTTGAATTTCCGAATCTCGCGCTAGTATAACCCGCGGTCATTCGATCATGTAAGTCAAGAAAAACGTTGGCAAATGTTCCATCAGACCGGCAGAGGGGCTCTAGCAATAAGTCACAGGACAGGGTATCGCGAAGCGGTCGCGCTGATGCTAGCACCTTTCGCGCAGGCGTCGGAGCGGCCGGCATCCGGGGAGTGGAGGGGAGGATAGTGTCGCACTGCTTCAAGCCGCTGGTCACCAGATTCGTCGAGTGCGGCAAGGAGATCAGGACGCCGGAGAGCTTGGTAACGATTTTTACATTCATAGCGTTTTCCACTCGTCGAGTCGTCGCACTAGCTCGGAGTTTTCTGGCACTGAGCGTGTTTTGCGTGGTCCACAGACACTTTCAATTGCGATTTTTTGTCGAGAAATTATTTCCACTGGCTTTCCAACTTGCTAGATGCTCGCTCGTAGTTCGAGTTTTGAGAAACGTGCTTGTGGGACAGTGCGATAACCTTATATCTTGATAATAGTGACAATTGTCACTGAGAACTGAGGAGTGTCAAGACGAGTAAGAATTTGCTATATAAATATCCATTTTTTATGTCGAAAACGGGAGCAAATTCGATCCCGAAACGTCCACAGCTAAGTGAAAATTTGATATTTCTCTATATACTTGTATTGCTCTGCTCCAAACCTTTTTCAATACAAATTGTCACTGAGAAGCTGGTGAATTTTGCTTCTAGACTCTCTGATAAAAAAATTCTTCAAACGCAGTGTCATATTGGGGTAAATCATCTGATTTGTCCTCAATACACGTATATTGGAATAACATTAATATTTTTATTTTATAGAAAATCCCAAAAAATCTGGAATAATCACTTTATTGTCTTCTTCAATTTGTTAGGTATTTGTTTCTTGATAAATGAGCCTAGATTTGATCATGCATTGATTTTTTCAATTTTTCTCACATATCACCAAAAATCAGGTATGAGCTTCCCCTGAGAAATATTTCTGGCTACGGCACTGAACCGAGAAGACTGAGCCAGTGTCAATGTACTTGTTCTGTGCTAGTGCACTCTGTACATCAACGAGTGGAACAAGTTTCACATGAAAATAACATTTTTAAATAATATTGAATATCGTTAACTCGAGAGGAAATTTGAATTTATTCAATAGGATTGCTTGATTGCATTTTTTTATTCCTTGATGATCTGAAATTTACTGTACATATAGGGTGATTGATTGAAACGGTTCATTAGACGTAATTGGAAGCCAATGGATCGTTTCTGAAAATCGGTGTGATTGCATGAACGAACCTGCTCTATCTTTCTAAAATAATATCTACTGCTGCTACTAATTTTCTACCAAGAAGTAGTAGCAGCTTTGATATTTCGCAAGAATCACCCTGTATTTCATTTCATTTTTTCATTCTCCCTGGAGAGCTGATTTCATCAATGCATCATACTTGGGGTCTAGCGGGAATCTCTACTAATTCATATTAGGGTGTTCAAAATCGAGATTTTTCAACTTTAGTTTTTTTGTGATGAACATATTCATCATTGGTCAGAACGGCTCACATGCTCTTATCTTAACTTTTGATTCACTATCTACTGACATTTTATTGGAACAAATACATGGTGGTTCAAGATTCAGAATTTTGATCACCCTGTTTTTGTTCCGATTAAATGTCAGTAGATAGTATATCAAAAGTTTATATAGAGGCATGTGAACCGTTTCGATCAATGACGAATAGTTTCGACACATACAAATTATAAAGTTGTAAAATCTCGATTTTGGAACCTAATATCTCTGTAATCATTTTCGATAGACCCCAAGTCTGATACATTGATGCAATCAGCTCTTCAGAGAGAATCAAAATATAAAAAGAAATACAGGCTGTTTCATTTGAGATATCAAAATTGCAATTACTTTTTGGTAGAAACGGATAGAGCGGGTTCGTTTATGCGATCACCCCAACTTCCCAAACGATCCATTGGCTGGTTCGCCAAGAACTTCTAAGGAGCTGTTTGAATCACCCTGTGTATTGGATATATTGAAAATATCAATCATATTCCACCTCGAAAACCAAACACTTTCTTTTACGATTCAAAAAATAATCACAGGGTCTTTTCTCAAACCGTTCGAATTCAATTCGTATACGAATGAAGAAAGGTGAACCTGACTATGTGACGTAAGTTGAAATAAAATAGAAGATCGAATTCGTATACGCAATTAACACGAGAATAGACAACCTGAAGGGTGATTAATATTTATTCGATGTGACTCATTTGAAAAGATCCTTTTTTATGAATTGAATCACAAATGAAAGTAGATACACATTAATTGCCTCAATAATTTTCAAATCATAATACGCCATATTTTTAGCCATTGTACTGTGAAATAAGACAGCTGATGACGTATGTCAAGGAGGGTCATGGAAGCATCTTCAGGAGGGTTGCACTGAGTGCTTTGATAGACACCGCCGAAAGGCCTACTAAAAAAGAAGCTAAAGTGCAAACGACCAGAGTCATAAGGTTAGGTTATAAATAATTATTGGAAATGGCATGAAAAACTTCAACCTAATATCAATTTCGTTTAAAGGCACATGCATCCCTCTGAGATGGAAGATCAGCAAGATGCTGCGACAGATTCTCAGTCTTATACTATCGACGACAAAGGGACAAAGAAATCTCTTTTCAAAAAAAGAAGTACTTCATCCACTTGTGCCGTGAGTATAAATAATCATCAGCAAAACAATCGATGAACAAAAATTCTGTATTCGTAGAGCCTTCTCGAAACCGAAGCTGAGGAACTTCCGAAAACCAGTCAAAGTCCTCTGGGAAATCTGAGGAAAAAACATATTTTGACTCCTAGGCAGAGTGAGAGAGCGCTAGGAATAGCTTTAGAACCAACTTTATCAGTCAAAGCTAAAAAATCTAAACTTGGCGGACTTGTAAACTGGTTCAAAAAAGGGGAAAATTCCTCCAACGATGAACAGGTAGACATATATTTTATTTACAAAATTCGTGATGGTTGATAGCTACTAGTGAATCTTTTGAGGATTTTTTTTTCTCCTTTGATGGAATTAATGTGAATACATCATCGGTTAATATGAATTTGAAATAAACACGTTGAGAAAACATAAAATAAGACAATGAGGTACATAAATAAAATTCAGATTTCAATCCAATTGTGATGAAGTCACTACTATTGAAAATATCTCGAGGTCCATGGAGTAATTCTCGTATTCTGAAATATTCTATGGTTGTCAATAATTTCTGGGGGTCGAAGATTATCCTTAGGGAACTCCTCACCCACCAGTAGAAAAAAAAGCTCATATTCGGAAAACTGCATAGGGTAAAGGACTGACCCTTGGGGTACCCCATGATAGACTAGTTCGCAGTTGATAATCATATCCACTAACAGGACAACCAAGACAACGGAGATTCATTCACTGACACTTCGAGCTTCGTGAGACAATCTTTCAAGCAGTATCAGCAAAAAGAACCTACAAAGACAAATGTAGGTCAAAGCATTCAAAAGGCCAAAAGAAAAATGGAGGACAAATTCAAATTCGTACTGAAGAAGGGCAAGAAGAAGGACGGCAGCATGGAAGAATCCGCTGGGGGATGTAAGATAACGAAGTGCGTCTTTTCATGATGACTGTTTTCATGTTTTTGTTAAAGTTTTCAGTAGGAAAAACTCGGTGGAATTCGGCGAGACATCGAGAGAGTCCGAGTTCGTGGTACTAAAAGAAAGAAAGCTAGTTTCCACAACTCTTGTGTATCAAGGAATGAGTAGGTTATCATTTCTCCTGGAAACTTGTGCACCCGGTTCGGTGCCTGATGCTCATCTCTTGGCATCTTCTCTGGATTTGGTAAGTCAGTCAGATAAACCCAGTTTTCCACCTGTTCAATTCGAATTATTTTAGCCCCATTCGACTGTGGTGGCGAGAGCAGCCTTGATCTTAGAATGCGCCCACTTTGTGCATTCCTGCAACAAGGGCCTCTGGCCCTCCTGGATGAAGTTCAATGTACCGGCCTACAGACCGTCCGGGCCTCTGCCTGCTAGAGGAAACAGCACCGGCGTCAGACGATCGCATATCATGCAGAGATCGGCCGGTAAAATGTTCTACCAGTGGGCAGAAGTAAGAAATTGAAATGAAACAAAATTTCTCCTGAGATCCTAGAAGAAAACCCAAAGTTATATTCACAACTTTTATTCAGAATTATCGAAGATCTGAATGAAAGTTGTGGAGATGACTTTGAGTTTTTAACTATGAACACCAATTCACTTTGAATTACCATTGACTCCTTCCAAAGAATTTTTTGTATTGATTAGGAATAACCAATTATGGAAGTGGACCCGTTATTCACGAGACCCTGAAACCGACTTTCTGTATCTTCGCCTCAAGCTTGTTGGTAATCCCCAAACAGTTGGATATTCTGCCATACTGATTATTATTTTCACCTCCGATGTCCGTTGTTCAATCTTCTCAACATTATACGAACTCGTTCCTCAATAATGAGTATTTTTCCTGACAATTTCTCACACCTGAGCTTTATATGTCCAAATATGTCCAATATGGTCCATTTCAAGGGTTTCTGATGGCAAGTTGCAAATCCATCTATAGCAATTATCTTTCAC
Source organism: Phaedon cochleariae (assembly GCA_918026855.4). Lineage (NCBI taxonomy): Eukaryota > Metazoa > Arthropoda > Insecta > Coleoptera > Chrysomelidae > Phaedon > Phaedon cochleariae. Next base: position 896,004 of record OU896718.1, on the reverse strand, counting down.
GACTCTATCCATTATAAATTTGCATTGTTGCACTGAATAATGAGTGGTCTGATCTCAACTCATATATGTTCAATCTATGTATATCGATTCTGAACACATTCTTGGTCACGAGATTCAATATAAAAAAACTGGTGATGATATTTCCATGACACTCTCTTGCTTCAAAGATAGATCAGACTTCGTATTCCTTTCGAATTCCTTTTTTAATTTGGACTTTTTATACTGTGAGATCAGATGAATAATCAATGATTCTCCAAGGCGATTGGTCAACGGCTGGAAGAGTTTGTCAACGAAGACAAGAACCTCCAACCGCAAATCAACGCCATGATGGCCGACGATCAAAAACAAAAGGATTTGTTGGTGCAGGACGAGGAAGAAGACTTCCTAGACGAAGGTAGAACAATCGTCATGAAACTCACTCGAAACTAACCAACTTTAGTGTTTCCAGCTAGCATCAATTCGTACGGGTCGTCGTGTCCGATGGCCTTGAGACTCATGGCTTGCGTTCTCCTACAAGAAATCACCGCCTTCCTCAGAGAAACGTACCAGACATTGCCGAAGTCCTCTCGTAACATGGACAAAGGCAAACCGACCGCCTGGGACAAGCTGTGTAGTCGAGAGGCGAATAGGAGATGGAGCATGGCTCTGTCTTCCATGGGCCATTCGCAGACCTCTGCGCAAAGTCTGCAGTCGATCGCAGGCGACAGAGACTCCGGACAGACTGGCGAGAGGAAGATAAGCTTCGTTCTTCATGAGCCTGATAATGAGTCTGAAGGGAGCAGCAATACCACGGTTACTATGCAGGTAATGAAATTCGGAAATTTTCGTTAGTAGTATACCTGTGCGGGTACTGCCCCATTTAAGTCCTGCCCCTCTAAAGCCGCATATACGGTTATGCAAACATGAGTAAACTGGAAAACAGGGTTAATTCAGTGTCACACTTGCGTCACAAAAACATTGAAAAGCGTCACACTCACCGTAATGTACGGGAGGGCCAGATTTATCATTATAAGAACGAATGACCTTAGGAAGTAGTTGGTCATTTCAAATTATCATCATCAAGTACCAACCAGCCGTAGATATATTTGGATCCTGAGCAATATTATTACGTGAATGAACTCATCTTAGCAATGGGATTATTTTCCTAAGGATGCATATTAAAAAAGACTCTCACGTAGAGTCTGAAGTCGATCGCGAGCGATAGAGACTTCGGACAAACTGGCGAGAGGAAGATAAGCTCTGTCCTCCACTAGCTTGATAATGAGTCTGAAGGGAGCAGCAACACCACGATTACTATGCAGGTAATATAATTCGGAAATTTTCGTTAGTAGTATACCTGTGCGGATACTGCCCCACTTGAGTCCCACCCCTCTGATGGCGCATATACGGTTATGCAAACATGAGCAAACGGGAAAACAGGGTCACTTCAGAGTCACACATGCGTCAAAAACTTTGAAAAGCGTCACACTCACCGTAATGTACGCGAGGACCAAATTTATTATTGTGAAAACGAATGAATTTGGGAACCAGAAAATAATTTTAAATTATCATTATCAACTGTCATATATTTAATTTTATCCTGAGCAATATTATTACGTGAACGAACTCATTTTAGAACTGTGATTATTTTACTAAGAATGCATGGTAAAAAAAACCTCGTGCAGAGTCTGAAGTCGATCGCGGGCAATAAAGACTCTGGACAGACTGGCGAGAGGAAGAGGAGCTGCGTCCTTCACAAGCCTGATAATGAGTCTGAAGGGAGCAGCAACATCACGGTTACTATGCAGGTAATGAAATTCGGAAATTTTCGTTAGTAGTATACCTGTGCGGATACTGCTTCACTTGAGTCCCACCCCTCTAATGGCGCATAAACGGTTATGCACACATGAGTGAACGGACGAACAGGGTAACTTCAGTGTCACACCAAAAACATTGAAAAGCGTCACAATTATTTTAATGAGCGCAAGGGCCAGATTCATTATTATTAGAACGAATGCAATTAGAAAGTAGAGGGTCATTTCAAATTATGACAGTGAAATTTTTTGTATATGAAATAGAAATATCTGTATCAAGTGTTTACGATGCATAGATAGGACATCATATAATTCAATACTGAGTAATTATTACGAGAATTAATACATCTAGGAAGTGGAAGGTCGCTCCGAATGAGGACAGTAAACATTTCGTTCTATGAACTCTAAATATCTTCATCAAGTGTTCACAAGGCATAGATAGAATTTGATACTGATTAATATTATTATTTTTAAAATGCATATAAGAATAGCTTTACGATTAAGTACTTAGCGGCACTTGAAGAACATATAAGAACTTTGTAGAGAGATTAACACATTTTTGAGCTTGAAGTTGAAGGTCGGAGTGATCATCCACAAGTGGCCAAAAATCCAATTAGGTCAAAAACTATAATTCTGAAAACATCATAATCTCCTTTTTTGACGCATGACTGATATTTTTCTCGTTGCGTGAAGCCGTAACGACATCAGTGGACTACTCGAATGGTATTCTGAGGTTTTGGGAATATATGGATACATTTTCAGGCCTTCCTGCAAGGAGAAGATGGTAAACGTCAACAGCAGTCCACTAGACCTTCCTATATACTACGTAGAGGCACTGCAGCTGCTCCAGCAGGAGGGTCTTTCAAAAGAAGGAGCCTCAAGTTGAGAAGAGGGACAAAAGAGGGAGCCGATCTGGATTGTGAGTAATGATTTCGTTCGATTGTTCATGTCATGTGGATTGTATTGGATGCATGTGAGGTGGATACAGTGCAAACTGATAGATCTATTGTGCTCCTTTTTTTATGCCCGAAGAGGTTGTTCTCCATAGCTATAGTAATGTCTCTAGTCCTATGTCCCTCAGAAATTTCAGGATATGAGGTGGTTCCAGGTAGGATAGTTCTTTCTCCTCTATCATGTGTGCTCCTAGGTTTCTTGCTCTTGGGTTCTGTAGGGTGACACATTCGGTATGTATGTGGAAAGAGGTTTCCTCCCCTTTCCCTGCATTCGTGTTCCTTATCTGAACCGAGCTTCCTAAGAGATGTCCTTTCAACCGGTTACTGTTGGTATACGAAGTTAATTTTTTCCTAGACTGAAAAATGCGTTCGATCCATTGTGATTATATGTACCAGTAGTATTTTAGCCAATTCCTACCTTATTTCCCTTGGTTCTTGCGATGTTCCCTGCACATTACAGGATATTCCTTTTCGTGAGAACCAGAATATAAAAAAAGTCTGAGACCTCGAAGATTCGTGCTCAGCTTCGACTTTTCAATTTTTTTCTTATACAGTACTGCTTCTGATTCCGCAGAAGGGTTCTGGTCCAACGAAGGGTGTTAAAGCTCGCGAGTTTGTCTGCCACCTCATTTCCTTCTACTCTGGAATGTCCCGGAACCCATAAAAAGGTGACAGTATTTCGTCGACATTGAGCTCAGAGCTTCAATGGCTGCTTGACTATCGAACATGATGAGATATCTCGACTTCCATAGCTTTTTTCTACATTGAACCGTACCTATTCAGAGCACTTTCGCTTGGAATATGTTTGGGAATTCGCCAAGGCTATCGAAGTACTTGGTACGATGTCCGTAGACTCCTATTCCAGTTCCATCTTCGGCTTTGGAGCCATCTGTGTACCACTTTATGGCTGATTCTTTGAGACCAATACCCATGGATTCACTGTTTCATTCTTTTTTGCAGCTCAGCCTGGTGGTGTATTGTTTCACAAAGATATACTTTTTCTTTATCTCATCTTGAAGCAATTCCTGGATTCGCCGGTTGGATGGCTACATTAGCCTGCCTTCGATATCATGTGGATGTTTGAATGTTCACATACTCCTTGTTTAGAGAAACTAAGGTTGGACATATTATTTGGCATTACCAACTGGAAACCTATCGATTTTAGACAGATCTCATCTATTTACCCATGCATGAACTTTGTGAAAAGAAGTGGATTGTACAGTGAACTATGACCTCTAGGGGTGAGCCAACATTGACCCATCTGGGGTAGCACCCACATGGAACCTAATCTAATCTAACCATGAATGTTTATGTAGAACTGGTGAGAAATTAATATTTCCTAGGGAAAATTCCGGAATCGGTAAAACGCACAGATTCCATCCAGTCCAAGCGGAAAGTGAGCTCGATATCCGACAGGAGCGACACCTCCGAACCTGGAGCCCCAGGGGAAGTAAGCGGGGAGGAATCTCCGGGGGTTTTAAGTGACGACCAACCCCCTGAGAGCCCCAGCGACAGCAACGACACAGACGACACCACTAAGACCATGCCGTGGCTGAAGGTCATGGTTCAAGTGGCCAATTCGTTCTACTACTTTTGCCCCCATCAGAATTTTTGCCACCCATTTTGCTATAAAAAGGTGATGAGAGGGTGTAACAGACTGATCAAGGCGGTAAGGAAAGTTTATGGGGAGGAGTTTGGGTTGTTGGAGGATCGGCTGTCGATGGACTTCGGGGATAAGAAGAAGAGTAATAAGAAGGAGAAGAATCAGAACAGGAAGGTATCTGATCAGACGAGTTCTACGGTTTCGCCCATCAGAAGAAAGGATAGTGTCGGTAAAAAGGATAGGTGAGTTATATTACATATATACAGGGTCTTATGGAGAGTTGGCATCATATGGAAAAAACTTGATAATAATTTATTTTGGTATTCGACTTGGGCGTTAAGGTTTCCTTTAACATAGAATAAAAGTTGTTTGTATCCTCATTCTACACATATTTCTCAAATTTGAACTTCAAGTCTTTTACAATTTCTATGAAATTATTGTAATATTAAGAGAATTGTTTGTAACTTGGACGAAACTGTCCTGAACTTTGATTAGATATGTGAAGTAGTTTGAGGACATTCTTGTTGATGGATGATATTGTAATCATTTTAGTACTGAACAAACCCATAAGAAAATCGGCTCCTACCCAGCCAACACATCTGTGACATGACATCTCTGAGATCGCGTGATGCGGCAACACTGCGATATTATGAATCTTTCATGGTTGCGATGTACAGAAGCGAACACATCTGTGACATGACATCTCACACGTCATGATGAGACAACAATGCGATATTACAAATGTTGCATCGCTGCGATGTACAGAAGCAAACTCATTTGCGGAAATTTGTTTGTTATTTATATTCTTGATTGGTTGAAACAATACATGAATATACGGTACTCAAGAAAGTGGAGCTAAACTCGTAAACATTCGTTATACATCGTTATCAAATTTTTCTTGGTTTGCTTACATCTCGCCGACACACACTATATAATTATTTATACAAATACGAGTAACTGATATTATTTTTATAAAGATTCTTAGGTGCCAAGAATGGCGCCGCTGAAAAGACGGTTGAATAGACGGAAAACCCAAAGGACCACCAACAAGTCACAGCAACACATAATAATTATTATAAGATGTCATCAGGAGTCAATGGGGAAAGAAATCTTTTTTGTCATCTCGCATCACATCGTAGTTTCATCTCGAAAACACATCGCTTTTTCATGAAAAATAACATATCGCAATCACATTGCAAGGAATATATCGCTGTTTTATCGCACATAGAACCTATCGCAGCGACGTCGCATACATGAAACTTGAGTAGGACAAAATAACATCTTTCTGACATCGCAGCGATGTCTATGCGATATCGCAAGTCACCATTGTTACATCGCTGCGATATCTCTGTGATGTAACTGTGTTTGCTGTGTATATGGTTGACGATCTTGGCAGCAAACATTATAGGAAATTGAAGCGAGATTATTAATTCATAAGAAAATCATGTTTTTGTGATGATTAGTAATGAAAGTTAGTTAATAAAGCTACTGGAACAGAACAGAAGTTACAATTTTCCTAATATTACAAAAATTTCGTAGAAATTAAAGAAAGTAGAAACCAATTTTCTCTGTGGAAGTTTTCAAAATTCTAACAAATAATCCTATTTCCAGCGATTATTTTGGAAAAAACTTAACTTTTGACATGTAGCGAAAGTCACGTGACCCTTACCGATTAGGCCATTCTAAAAAAACTCAAATCCAAATCGGATTTAAAAATAAACTATTTTCTCATATAAAGCAAACTTTCTGGAAGATATGCAGGATGTAAAACATTCGTTATACATTCTGTTCACAAGTTACAAAAGGTAAATCACCAGAAACCGAAACGTTGTTTTCAGAATCGATAAGAATCTGGAGAGTTTCCAAATGGGAAAACTATCCTCCAAGGATTCCTCCAGAGACATTGCTGAATCGGACACCGTATACGACTCGAAGACCTCTTCTGAGCGTAAACCTACTGAGCCTCCTCCGATATTGAAGTACATAAAAACTCAGGTGAAAATATCATCGTGTGCGCCCTCAAAGTGCAATAGATTCTCGTTTCAGGTGAAAGATGCTTTCCATGCTCCTCTAGCCATCCTCCTCAAAGGAGCTGTCATCATGACGGAGGAGAATTTTTCGGAAATCATACCTGTCGCTTGGGAGCTACTTTTAGAGACGAATCAAGAGGTGGCAGCCTGTGCAGCTTCCTTATTCATTTTGGGAGCTGTCAAGGCGCCACAGCAAGTTTCCGAGATCATGCAGTACGGCTTGTCGCATCCGGATTGCGCAGTGCGAATAAACGCGATATTAAGGTGAGAATTTCACACTGAAATTAATATCAGAAGGTAGACACCGCAGTTCATTAATAGATCATTGACCAACAATCTTAAACTTTGAACACGGATAAATGAATGGAATCGCGAATGGTGGGGATAATATGAGACACGTGCTTGTACATTTGCGGGTGAATGCTCAGACTAAATAAAAATAGGAGGGAGAATAAATCTCAAAAATCATCTCCACGACATTTAATAGGTGAACAGAATTATGTTGCAAATGAGGACATGTTAGTCTAAACTTGTAACAGGAATATGGTAATAGATAAAATTACTTACATGAGGATGCAAAATGTTCTTGGAAGTTGTTGAATCTTATTAAATTCAAATGGTAAACATAGTGAAATTACAATATTGAAACAGGTATTTTTATTTTAAGAGGGGCATGAATTCTCTGAGATACCCTCAGGAGGTTTTCATGAAGTGAAAAATCAAAAGTTTGATAACATTTAGAAAAAAAAAAATTGTAACCAACTTGCCTTATGGATTTGACACTGCCGAACCATATTTATCAACGAAATATCCTGAATTTGTTACTGAAACACCGAAAACTGATCAAACAACAGTCCTACTACGAAACTTTGCGGTGCCGCCATGTTCATCTTTGATCTATTCTTATTTTTCATTATGTAACATACCCCACAATAAATAATAATAAGGTCATAGTTATTAGTAGTGAATATCTGATAATAATGTTGTATTGGTTGTACCATCATGTTATAAAGGTTGTTCTATTCTTTGAGATAAGCTCCGATATGCCGAGTTAAATTAGATGTTTCATCCGAAAAATCATCTCGAATTATTGATTTGGCAGCGGTGGAAGTAAAATGAATCACTATTTATAACTGGTTTCTCTGAGATGACAACCGATTTATAAAAATGGGAAATAAAAGAGTACTCAAGATTGATCCTTGTGGTACCCCCACAAATAATTCTCAACGGTATTTCGATAACACAAACTGGTTTAGGTTCCAAGTGTTGTGGAAGATGAGATATCAGGTGTGGCCCAGGATGGAGGAGAGCGCTCAGATGTTGTTCAAAGTGCCACCCCCTGGCATCGAATTCACCCTACCTTCCCCCAAAATTGGAATCGAATCTCTGGATGTCGTCGATTCGCCTTGGAAGCTTTTGGTGAAGACCAAAGTCGAAGAAGTAACAATAAACCAGGAAAGACATGTTAGTGCATCAATTTTTGTCCAGTCCTGTATTAGAAATTGTGAATTATGAAAGCGTAAACTTCATTTGCAGAGATCCCTTGTTACCGCTACCAAAACTAGGAAGAAGCAGCAAACCGAGCTTATAAAGATGGCGCTGCAAGCTCAGGATGATAAAAAGAGGGAGGAAAGAGAGAATTTCCTGATCACAACTATTCCTATAACGATACAAGCTGCACACGAACCGAGCTTGTACCACACCAGTGAAGAACACGAAGAAGGTATCTCTTTGAATCCAATCTATATTTCTTTCAAGATCACTTAACTAGTGATATTTCCAGCAGACGAAGATCAACCAGACGGTCAAACTAGGAACACCACACACCACCTTCACTCCGCTCATTCCCTCTTCCCCTCTTGCCTTTGCTCAGCAGTGGTGCAGATCATCAATCTGCTCGACGATGCTGCTGTTTCAGCAGACGGCTGCGCAGTATACGAAGTCGCCTACCAGGTAACCAGTCATTTCAGTCTTATCACTATCGTTAATCACATGCTCATCACTGACGCTTGAAACTATCCAGTTTATCATCACCGATCACTATCGCTCATCACTATCGCTTATCACTACCGCTCATCACTATCACTTATCACTACCGCTCATCACTATCGCTTATCACTACTGTCTATCACTATCGCACATTATTATTACTTATCACTACCGCTCATCACTATCACTTATCACTACCGCTCATCATTATCGCTTATCACTTTCGCACATCACTATCGCTTATCACTAAATCTCATCACTAAAGCCCCTCAATATCATGCATCAGTATTATTCATCACTATGAATTTTAAGAAACAATATCTTTGATCTGGATATCAAAAGTGTAACATCAAGAAACCGAATAACGTCCTGACAAATGATTTCGTTGGCACCTGGTAATTCTCTACACTGCATCACTAATCATTAATCACAATCACATATAGCACTGTATCACTTTCTCACTTGATCTATTCTTCACCTTATCACTTTATCTCTTTCCCACTCCATCACCTTACGGACCTTACCACCATATCGCTTCATCACTTTACAACTTTATCGCTTCACAACTTCATCACTTAACCGCTTCACCACCTTATCATTCTATCACTGCATCACTTTATCACCTCATCATCTTATAACGTTATCACTTTATCACCTTACTTTATCACTATACAACTTTATCAATTTATCACTCTATCGCATCATCACTTCATCATTTTATAGCTGTATCACTTCATCCATTTATCACTTTAACCTTTCATTCCTCCACTTCATCCTCTTTTCACTCTCTTTATAGCTTTATCACTTTATCCATCTATCACTTTATCATTTCATCCCTTCATCCCTTCACTTCTTCCCCTTTCCACTCTATCGCTTCATCACTTTATCCCTCCATTACTTCAACACGTTATCACTTTATCACTTCATAATTTCATCATTTTATCACCTTATCACTATCGCTTTACCACTTTATCGATATATCGCTATATCGCTATATCGCTTCACCATTTATCACTTTATCACTTTATCACTTTATCACTTCATCACTTCATCACTTCATCACTTCATCACTTCATCACTTTATCACTTTATCACTTTATCACTTTATCACTTTATCACTTTATCACTTTATCACTTTATCACTTTATCACAATATCACAATATCACTTTATCACAATATCACAATATCACAATATCACAATATCACAATATCACAATATCACAATATCACAATATCACAATATCACAATAGCACAATAGCACAATATCACAATATCACAATATCACAATATCACAATATCACAATATCACAATATCACAATATCACAATATCACAATATCACAATATCACAATATTGCAATATCACAATATCGCAATATCACAATATCACAATATCACAATATCACAATATCACAATATCACAATATCACAATATCACACTATCACACTATCACACTATCACACTATCACACTATCACACTATCACACTATCACACTATCACACTATCACAATATCACAATATCACAATATCACAATATCACAATATCGCAATATCGCAATATCACAATATCACAATATCACAATATCATAATATCGCAATATCGCAATATCACAATATCGCAATATCGCAATATCACAATATCACAATATCACAATATCACAATATCACAATATCACAATATCACAATATCACAATATCACAATATCACAATATCACAATATCACAATATCACAATATCACAATATCACAATATCACAATATCACAATATCACAATATCACAATATCACAATATCACAATATCACAATATCACAATATCACAATATCACAATATCAGCTTATCACTTTATCACTTTATTACCACATTGTCATATCATTTCATCACTCTATCACCTCATAACTTCATCACTATATCGCAATATCAACACTATCATTATAGTATTTTCTAGGTGATCTGGACGTGTTTGGTGGAGGACAGCGCCCTCTTCCTGCGCTACATCCTCGAGCGCTTGACCAGGGACAAGCAAGAGCTGATGTTCAAGATCCTGAGGCACCTGATCCGATTCATACCGAAGCTGCCGCAGCAGGCCGCTTTCGCTCTGTACAATTACATCATCGGCTACGTGATGTTTTACGTGAGGAGTCCGCACGAGGGGGGGCAGCAGCTGATCGGAGCAGCGCTATCGCTACTATGGATGGTATTTGAATAGAATATTCATCGAATACTTGAGGATTGTACCATTATCTTGCAGTTCCACATTTTATTTTGTTTTCAGGTGGTGCATAGTGTGCATGGAATAATGTTCAAAGATCTGAAGCAAATTTTGAGAAAAGAACAGTGCGATGCTTCCATATTGCTCACTGCAAACGTGCCATCTGCCAAGAAGATCATCGTCCATGGCCCACAAGGTAAGTTATGGATATTATTGATAAAAAACTATTATACATATTGCACAATTTTCGATTTCTGTCCGGAACAAAAAAGTGTTTGGGTTCACACGTTAAAAGGTGGGGGGGCCGTCATTCCTTGCTCGCACAAGTATCTTGAAGACTTCTGAGGGTCGCTCTTAAGGGGGCAAACGAATGACGAATATTAAAAAAAAGTTGAGGGAGGTTTCCATCTTGAGAGGAGCACTCTGTACCATATCATTCTCTTTCAGATCCGAACGATTGTGGTATCCCATCGCAATTTCCCGTCCAAGAAGACACTCAATTCTGTCAGATATTGCGCGAAGCTTTGGACTTTTTCGGTATAGACGAGAGTAAGCAGAAGGAATTCTTCCTCGTAGACTACAAAACACGTAAGTAGATGCTGAAATTGCTGATCATTAAATCATGCAAACCATAGAATGTGAATTCTTTAAATTAATCAAACTCACAGTATATAATAGTGTCGACTACCTACAGTAACTATCGTCAAAACGCAATGGAAATCCTATTAACCGACATTTTTTCCCTACATAATGTACATTGATCTTTCTGTATTATTTTGTGAGCTCAAATCATCCGGCTTGAAGCAGCATTGAAGTAGATGGATTTCGTAACATTATGAGCTATTGTATTGTGTGCTTAAGGGGTGAATAAATTTTGCGACCTAAAATGTCTATTTACCCCCTACTTTTGCTATACCGGTGAGGTTGCTAGCTCCCTAGCTCCCCCTCAAGAAATTTCAGGGTATGAGGTGGTTTCAGGTAAGGTAGCTCCTCCTCCTCCTCTTATATGTGTGCTTCTACATTTTTTGCTCATGGGTTCTGTTGTATGACACATTCCGTAAGTATGAGGATAGGGATTTCCTCCTCTTCCTCAAAGAACCTGCATTCGTCTTCCTCTTCTGAGCCGAGCATCCTAAGTTCTTTCGACCGGCAATGCTCTGTTTGGACTTTCGTTTGTATACGAATTTTGTTTTCCTTAGGGTGACATACTATGCGTTCGATGTTTTAGGGTCATATGTACCCAGTAGTATCTTATCCAGTCTGAGACCTTGAAGATTTTCCCAGGTATCTCATCTCTGTTTAGCTTCTTCTTATCTTCTGATATACCGGGTGGCTACGGAAGTATTGCCTACGGAATATCTCAGTTATTGTATGAAGTTGGTTTGTGAAATTTGGAGCGTCGATATAATGACATAAGAGCTAGAATTTGAGCATATTGACATGTCAAAGTCAACTTCCGGTCTGACCGGAAGTAACATTAACTTTCTTATTTTAAATGGAAACCCTATTTTTTTTTCTTTTCACTTTATTCAGCATTCAATTCCCTTTCTGATGACATATCACAAGTTGGCATCTAACCAGAAACTAGATCAGAAAAAAATTATTATCGAAATTCACCGAGTAGGCTGTGGAAGCAAAATGAAAGCCAAAAATTGAAAAGTTGGCTATGGAAACCATACGTCACTTGATAACAGTTGCTACTACTGTGATATTTTATTTTCATTCGTCGGCGTTATAAAAAGCCGCCAAAAAAAAAATTGGAAAAATTGGGAAAAAAACAATACTCTGTAGGTCCATAACTTAAATAGGAACATACAACTTTTTCTTGCCTGTACTATTCAGCATAACCATCCCTTCCTAATGATATAATAGAAAGTAATTTTTTGGCTTTCATTTTGCTTCCACGGCCTACTGGGTGAATTTCAATATTTTTTTTCTGATCTAGTTTCTGGTTAGATACCAACATGTGATATGTCATTAAAAAGGGAATTGAATGCTGAATAAAGCGAAAAGAAAAAAAAATAGGGTTTCCATTTAAAATAAGAAAGTTGATGTTACTTCCGGTCAGACCGGAAGTTAACTTCGACATGTCAATATGCTCAAATTCCAGCTCTTATGTCATTATATCGACGCTCCAAATTTCACAAACCTACTTCATACAATAACTGAGATATTCCGTAGGCAATACTTCCGTAGCCACCCGGTATAGTACTGCTCCTGATCCCACAGAAGCGTTTTGGCCCCATGAAGGATATGTGATCTATTCCTCTAGCGAATTTGTCCGCTTCTTCAGTTTCTTTTACTCCGGAATGTCCTGAGACCCATAGAAGAGTGACTGTAATTCTGTGGGATAGCTCATTCAGTTTTTGTCGGCATTCCCAAACCATTTTAGAGATGATATAACCATAGAGTTCAGCGCTTTAATGGCTGCTTGACTAGCTTGCTTCTAGATTCAACTGTGCAGATCTGAAGTACTTGGTACGGGGCACGTAAACTCTCCTATTGCAGTCCCTTCTCCGGTTTCGGAGCCATCTGGGTACTCTTTGGCTCCTTCTTTGAGCTCAATACCCATGGATCCACTGTTCCATTATTTTCTGCAGCTCAGCCTCGTGGTGAATTGCTCCACAAACCTCTCTACTTTATCTTCATCTTATCTTGAGGCAGATCTTGGATTGACTGGTTGGGTGAGCCTTTGATCACTCCTTCTTCAATCATTTCAATCATTCTTGTGTCTTCTTATTGTATCAACTTTGTTCACACTCTCGTTATTTAATTGCTGTGACTCCTCTATGGTCACATCACCTCTCGCATTTCCATTACGACCCCCAATAATCTGAATCTCACAGCTCGGCATGTCCCACAAGGGAACGTAGCTGGAGGTGTAGCTCATCACGGAGAAGTCAGCCCCGTAGTACAAAGGTAGGAAGAATCACCCTACCTTGTGACGTAACCCAGCGAGCACAAAAACATCTCAGAGATGTTAAAAGTACGAGATTTCGAGACATTGAACCTCCACTGCGATGTTCTGTTCGCACATGAATATAACTATTATAGAACAGCCAATGTCCGCCGCAGGCGGCAATTATCGAGATGTCCTTGATATGTCACAAAACTACATTCTCCCGAGTTCTTTTTGAAGCCTTTTCATGGACACAACAAAACATTTTCAACGCGTCTTGCGCACATTAAATCGCTGTAAAAAAACCATTTTTGAGGTACTTTTCTGAAGCCTTTTGTCAAAATGAACTTTTGCATTAGGATTCCATTTCCCTTGAATGAAAAAATGCATTAAATATGATATGATATGAAATTACCTTCTTAATCGGTTTCTGAGTAGTGTTTACTACACACAGACATATAATTGGAAATAGGTTTCCCAATTTTTGAAATGTTCTCCACAATGCATAATTTTGCAACTGTGGAGAAGCTGTGTATTGATAAATTCGTACTTTTATATATTGATTACACTGAGGCACCGAACAACACATCTTGCATCTGATGGTCATTATTACAAACTAAATAAGTCTTCTATTCTAACACAATAAACTTTACCAAATTCCATTCTGTTCGTTAGTAGCGTGATGTAAGCGTGACACGCTGCAAACGCGAATGCCGATTGCGAACAAGAAGAACAAAATCGAAAACGAATCAGAATTCATCGTTTTGTGACGTAAGCATGAGACGTTGTGGTGGGGCAAACAAAGAAAGGGCACAAAAGAACAAAAACAATACTTTCAATATCCTTCTAAGACCTCTTTGGGAAGTGCATATTACGCCTCAAAAAAACATCCTCATGCCTACATTTCTAGAACATCTCAAAACATCCCAGGGATACCTCTCAGTAGGCAAACAAAGAAATGCCACAGAAGAACAAAAACAATACTTCAATATCCTTCAAAGACCTCTTTGGTCAGTGCATATTACGTCTCAAAATAACATCTTCATGCCAACCTTTTCAAAACATCCCAAAACATCCCAGGGATGCATGCTAACTCCGTGACAGTATGTCGTTCTCTTCGTCGACTCCTCCACGAGTAAATGTAGAAGAGGCAGATAAAAATCACTTTGAGCTGAGAAAACTGTATGTTGACGATTTCGGGATTTCGGCAGATCAGATCAGAAACTCAGCCTCCTACGTCCGGGACTACTACTTCTTCAAGCGATCGCAGTACCCGCAACTGGAACTGGTCCACATGAAGCCCGAGGTGGCCTTCAACGCGTTGCAAAAGCAAGAGCTCGTCCACAAGTTCGTGGAGATCGGCAAGGTCTTGTTGACCTGGGCCATCCTGAAGAACGTCGATATGGTTAGTTGAGACAAAAATTGGATCAAACCTCGATAAAGAAGATTCCATTTCGATGAAACATAGAGATTTTTCTTCGTAACATCTACATCAAAGTCAACATCGCCTCATGCGCCGCTGAATTAGTTATTTATAAATAAACAATCGAACAAATTAGGTGTTTCGTCTGTTAGAAGTAGGAGAAGCCAATTACAATGCGATTCAAAGTCCTTCCTTCTACATTATCAGTTGTACTTCGACTCCACATGACTTCAGACGATCTTCATTATTCCATCGATTTCGAATTGATTATCAAAAATAATTAGCATCTAGAATTGATTGAAACCATACATATACCATCCAAGTACATATACTACTATTACTTTGTTTATTCATTGCATTTAAATAAGGTAAGTAAGTATAAGTATATGTACTTCGTTGGTATGTATGTACATACATACTAACTTACCATACAGCAAATATCCACCTCCGACTACGAGAAGAACGTCGATTAGCGAGTGAAAATATGTCTTTCTTTGTCAGATCACAGATGAAACACCTAATTTGCTTGTAATAATCTAATAAGAATCAATAAACGAATGAAGATCACCAGAAGTCATGTAAAGTGGAAGTTCAACTGATGAGAACAAGAATTGGCTTCACCGCATTAAAATTTGACTCCTCGTTAACTGCCAAATTACCTAACTATTGATGTATTGATAAATAGACAAATTAGCGGCGCATGAGACTTCGTAGACTTTCGATGTAGATGCAGTATGAATAGAACGCGCTCTACTTCATCAAAATTGAACCTTCTTCACCGAATCCTGTAGAGAAATGCTAACTTTCCTGGTCTAGGTTGTCCAAAGGGTGGTTTTTCTGCACGAGGAGCTGATGAAGCTGCCCTCTTTCCCCAGAAAGGCATTAGAATCGGACTTGGATCTCTACAAGAGTGGTCCCTTGGGGAAGGAGTTGTTGGGCCTCGATGTTTTGCATAAGTTCATGTGGGTGAGTGTTGATTTAGGGTTAGAAACTTTATATTTTTGTCACTTAGTAGAAATTAGATTCTGTTTGAAATTTTCCAATAATAATGTTGTCGTATTTTGTTTCGCAATTGAAATTATATTATATTTTGGCCTGCTAGAGCAGGCGAAGACTTACACGTTCAAATTCGAGGGATGATTTTTAAAATAGTTTTTCGAAAACCCAACTTGTGAACACTACCCTGTTTTACCACTACTCAAACCGCTATGTTAGCATCTTCAGGAGAAGATTAAAACTGAGTATTCTATTCTAGTGTGCCTAGATTAATTTTTGCAACACTTCTCGCGCTTTTTTATGTAAATGATGCGTTGTTCGAAATTGTTGAATTTCAGAGCGATACGTCGAATGAATGCTGACGTCTGTATTTATGCTGTTTCGTTATTGGTCAGATGATCTTCCATTTCATGATATTATAGTTCATTCTTGATTTCTTCGAGCAATCAGCATGTCCAAATATTTCTTATTCTCCATAACAAAATATCTTGTGAATGTTGGAGACCTGGCAACATTATGCTGAATGCTGAGAATTGGCAAGACCACGCCCACAAGTCGTGCGCCGGGTTGCCACGTTCACTGATTCGAATGTACTTTAGTGTAAATTAATATAATTATTATTCACATGAGTCCATTTCAAGCAATAAGTCACGGAGCATAAGGGAAGATTTTGAGACAATTGAATTCTTGTTGCTAATTAGAAATATTACCAATACTCAATTGAGAATTTATGAATTATTGAATAACTAATATTTCTGAAGTTCCCAATTGTGTTTCAACATATGGCAACTGGCGAAAAATTTGTAGCCGTTTGAAAATTACTGTGGCATTATTGATGATATAAGCACCTAAAAATTGACCGAAAAATTCCTGAAAAATATGAAATTGAAAGGTATTCATTCGAGTGATGATTCTATTTAAGAAATGAAAAAAAAATTGTCCACTCGCCTATTCCAAAGTATTAACTTGAATTTATGTCTACGTATTCATTCATTTACTATTTTGATATCATAACCATTGACGCCAGCCACTTTATAAACAACACTTCTTTCAACATCGACTATTTCTTTTCTCTTAGGAAATGAAACTAGTCTATGTACTACAAAATTCGAACCCGTCTTTTTGTAATGAAAACAGTGATTGGAGTCAATAGTTATGTATCTGAGTGTGTTAGTTTCTTTCCTAAATAAATCGTTGTTATTGACATTTTTGATCACCAGAGAATCTAAAAATGGTAATTGACCGTTATTTTAGCATTCAAAAGTGAATTTGATGGAGGAGAAGCATATATTCAATTTTGGAATGATATTATCTATATCTGTGATTTTTGTATCGGAAATAGCAAGTGAAAATATTTTTTTTGTAAATACTGTATCTTCATTTGAAATTTCGGGTATCTCAGGTGCGACTGATCGCCCGGATGTTCGAGGCCATGGCCGGCAATTTCGCTTATTCCGGGGACATCCACCTCTTCGTCAACGTGCTAAACGGGGCCTTGGTGTTGCATTCCGAGGACGCTTGCATCCTCAGATACGTCATGGCCACCTACATCAACGCGGCTTTCCACTTCAAGAACATCTTCTCTACCAATGGGTATGCATGAATCCCGTAAAAAACTTTTTTTTTATTTTTTTCATTTATTTTTCAGTTACTGCATTACATTATCTTCTTCATTGATACATTTCATAAAAATAATATATAAAGTATAATTAATTTTCTAGTAGGAATGACATGAATGATCAGACAGTTATTCCTGGTATAAGATCATTCATGAAGTATTATCGACTACTGTATAATTGAAATTACAAATAGTGAACAAAACTTACATATCATTTAGATATCTCAAAATAACAGTCATATTATAGTGAACAAGAAGGAAAAAAACATTGAAAAAAAAAAGGAAACTCATAGTCTTCCAGCTTCGATCATTTCTTTGCTTATAATAGTTATTTTTGTATCTAGAGCGCGAAATGCTACTTTGGTGATCGAGATCTAACTTTTATAAATTTGAAAATTGGCTGCATTCAAACCTCTTATCAATAAATACTGATAAAACTGAATATATGATTTTTCAACAAAAAAATAAACAAAATATAAATTTAAATCTCAGAATTAAAAATGAATCTTTGAAACAAACTAATGAGAAAAAGTATCTTGGGATTTGGTTTGATGATAAATTGAAGTGGGACAAACATATAAATGTTTTGAAGAAAAAAATATCTCCTATTATTGGAGCCCTGAGAAGATGTCCCAAGCTGAATAAAAAAGTTGCAAATATAATTCTATATTCTCATATACTCAGTCGTATTAACTATTTGATAAATGTTTGGGGATACTGTTCAAAAAACAATTTTAATAAAATATCTGCATTATATAAAAAGACATTGAAAGTACTGTATCGTTTACCATATGATACACCAACAAATCAATTATATAAAATAACTGAATCATTCTCATTAGAAGAAATGTTCAAAATCGAAAGACTGAAAATTACATACAATATCATAAATAAAAGATTGAAATCTAATTTTATTTTAACACGAAACAATGAAATTCATAATTATCAAACTAGACAACATGGTTTATTTCATCTTGATATCGCTAATACTTCTATAGGCCAAAAAAGATTCACCCACGCTGCTCTCTTGGAATATAACAAATTACCAGATAATATAAAAAATTGCAGAAATACAATAAAATTCAAATACCATCTTAAAAAATTTATCATTTCTGAACGAAATAGATGACTTACTTTTGATTCATATTGAAATTGATTTTTGCTCAGCAATATGAAATGATTTGTCAAAATTTAATAATTAATGTTTTCAAATATTTTATTGTTCATCAGTTTATTATAATTGTATAGTTTTAGGTATTATTGTTAACTATACTTCCTTATACCAGAACTTGATTCTGACTGGAAGTAACATTTTCAATAAATAAATAAATAAATAAATAAATTTCGCGCTCGAGTTGCAAACAACATTTTTTTCTACAAACGTCAAAAAATATAGTTCTAAAGTGAAAATATGCTCATCTTGATAAAAACAATAGTGTTGAACTGGCTTAAAAGCCTTCCCCCTATCCTCCCTATAGGTACGCACGATGTTCCATGAACATAATAGGAATTTTCTTTCGTGCGCTCCAATAGATAAAACAAAGTTATTGTTGAACATTCAGAATAAATGATTTCGTGGATGTTTGCTCGATTGAGGACCATAAAGTTGAAATATAAATATCTCATATATTTTACATAACAATGCGCGAAGTAGGTACTTCGCGCACTGTTTTACTTCGCGCATTGTTTTGTGCAAGGTATCATGATAACGTAGGAAACTGAAAAAAAGTGTCACTTCGCAATTTGTTATCAATGCGCGAACCTTGTCATTTTTTGACGTTTGTAGAAAAATATATTTTTTCTGTGACGGGAAAAAAGTTTGGCATTTCATCTCTGTTGGCAGGTTATAAAATGCCACTTTTCATAAATTACTTTTTTCCCGTGGGAAAGAAGTGAGTACTTTTATCCCGGATATATATCACATATATATACACTGTTGATGGCCTTTGTTGTGCTATAGTTCCGAAAAATGAGTCAATAATACCGTCTCCGAGAAAGAACTGCAAGTCCTTTTATCTTCCATTCGAATTTGCGGTTACGTATATTACTAAAAAAACACTAAATTCGCAATTTTTTGAAATCAAATCACAGAATATGACTGACAGAAGTGACATCAGATATTTGATCATTTCAAAAGGAAGAAAGAAGATAAAGATGCCTACAAAGCAGGTGTCCCTACTGTTAAAAACTTAAAATTTCACGTCGATAATTTTCAGATTTCAAAATAATTTAATATCTTCCCAATATTGATTCGTCCGTTCTTCTGTCATAAAAAAAAGTGTATTATACACGGGAAAAATTATAGATTTTAGCTCACGGTTTTTTGTCTCCCTCCGCTACGCGTTCGGTAGACAACACAACCTAGAGCTAAAATCTACTACTTTTTTCCCTTGTATAATAAATAACTATTCTTCACTTCATTTTTGAATTGTGTAATATTTGGGCTGTTTTCGATATCATCTGGTAATTTATTGAATTTCGAAATCGCCTCATGTGTAACCTTTTTTGTCGAAGTTGAATTCTCATATTCTTGAATGCATGCATAGATAAATATTCAGGTTCCTAACCTGAGTTCATTCACGTAATAATATTGCTCAGTATCAAATTCTATCTATGCCCCGTGTTTGAAACGACCTTTTATTTCCTAGGTGCATTAATTTTCGTAATAATAATTTTAGTTGATTTCCTGCGGTAATTACAATCGTTCCGTGAAAGATTTACATATTCTGGAAAAAACATCATGGCAGGTACCTGCTGATCATGCCCACCTTGCTGAAGATCTACTCCAAACACCAAGGCAACAAACTATGATCACTATAGTTTATACAAAGTCAGTTGAGTTGGAAAAAGACATCACCGCAAGCCGTCGGTCCCTTTGGAAGTTTAAAGAGTGCGGCAGCGCGACCCGATATTCATTTGATGATCTGTTCAACTGACTTTGCATAAACTATACTACCATCGAGAACTCCCTAACTTAATGATTGTCTATTTTTTCCTTTTTCTTCCGCCTTTATAGTAAAATTTGGTCTTGAATTTGGACGGAATCCTTTAAATCTTCGTTCAGTTGAAGTGATCTCAGATAGTAGTTATATGCGTTCTTAGTAAAATATTATTCATAATATTGCTCGATATTTCGAGTTTATGTACCTGAATGTTCACTGTCCTGATTTAAAATGACTTCTACTTCCTGAGTGCATCAATACTCGTGATGATAAAGGTTGAGGCCTTATGCGTTCATTACATATCACTCTGTGAATAATTTACTTTCTTTCTTTCTCCCCTTCCTCTTGCTTCTGACTGTGTATCACATACAGACAAATTGACTCATTACGGATTGAGAGGTACCATTTTAGAACTCATCTGAACAATAGGTATCAGTATGTTGATTTAAACAACAAGAAATCAGATCTCAAACATATCGAACATGGCGTACCTCAAGGATCCGTCCTTGGGCCGTTTCTGTTCCTAGTATACATAAACGACTTATGTCAGTATATCGAACCTATAAAATGCGTTTTATTTGCTGATGACACCACCCTCATAAGCTCGGGTAAGCTGCATGACGCACTACCAGTAGCTGCTGAACTCGAAAAGAACATTGCAAAAAATTGGTTTACGCGAAATAAACTCAAACTGAACGAGAACAAAACTCAAAACTTGATCGTCTCCTCAAATCCTCTGTATCAAAAAGGGCATAATATTACACTACTGGGTTTAAAAGTTGATGATAGAGTAAACTGGTCCAGTCATGTAGATCAGGTGCTTAGTAAGTTATCTAGTTATCTATACCTCCAAAAATCGAAATCTCTTAGAGCTTAGACTTACATAGGGCAACATAGCTTTTATGTTTGACATTGTTTTTATAACTTTTTAATTGATCTTATTATATTTATCTATTTATTTATGTGATTTTCTCAAATTATTTTATTGATACTTGACATTTTTTATCACATCTTATACGCTTGTCATGTAATTCTTTGATATATATTACAGATACTAATTATTTTTATCACATTTTAAAAATTACCACTATATTGTATTTTAATATGTTAGTATTGATACTTTACTGTGCTACTTTTCCCTTGCCCTGCTGACCTGCTATAAACATACTTGTATGTAACATAGTTAAATAAACTCTATCTATCTATCTATCTATCTATCTATCTATCTATCTATCTATCTATCTATCTATCTATCTATCTATCTATCTATCTATCTATCTATCTATCTATCTATCTATCTATCTATCTATCTATCTATCTATCTATCTATCTATCTATCTATCTATCTATCTATCTATCTATCTATCTATCTATCTATCTATCTATCTACCCTCTTGGTCGTCGGAATTGGGCTAATTTTCTGTTGTGTCGTTTACCCATTGTTTCCATGGTTTCCTATTTTCTGTCAGTATCTTCATCTCTCTCAACGACTTCTCTCTTTTCCTGCCTCTGTTTTCCGTGGTCTTTCCTTCTTCTTCTTCTGTCTAGCTTCGTTTATCCATCTATATCTCTTATCGGTATCTCATCTCCATTGCATTTATTTTACTCTCGTATTTCTTTTGTATAGTCCAATTTTCACTACCGTATAGTATGGTTGGTATAGTTTCTTGCGTTAATTATCTTTTTCCTTATAACTTATTCAATGAATAATATATCTTGTTTGATTTTCTTGCTCTATTGGCTAATACCACTTCTATTTTCCATCATCTGTGATAATACTTTCTAGCTATTCATATGTTGTTACTACTTCCAATTCTGTTTCTTTGCATAATATACTTGTGTTGGTATAATCTTTATTAGTCTTTTCCGTGTTGATTTCCATTTTCAATTGTTCTATTTGTTCTGTCCATATATTAATTAGTCCTTGCATTTTTTCTCCAGTATCAGCTATCAATACGTACAATATCGTCTGCATACATTAAAACTTCTATTTCAACCGGCTGTAGTCTGTGATATAATTCACTTGATAAAAAACAACCATCCATGACAGGTACCTGTTGATCATGCCCACCCTGCTGAAGATCTACTCCAACCACCAAGCCAACAAACTGATCACCACCACCATCGAGTACGCCGTGAAGCAGTTCTACATGATGAACAGAAAACCGTTCATCCTACAGATGTTCGGCTCGGTGTCCGCCATGTTGGATACGGACGAAGAAGGCACTTATGGCGATGCGCACAAGATCCAGTCGAGCTGCCTGTTCAATCTGTTGCTGAGCCTGGAAACGCCCTCGCCTGATCCCCTGAACATTGCCGAGTTGGTTAAGGAAGACAAGCCTTTGAAGGCTATCGATTTCTGCTACCACGATGAGAACGAGATGGTGACCATTTTGGATTGCATCTCCATGTGCGTGATGGTCGTTTCCTATTCGTCGGAGAGTATTAGAGGTTACCAGATGCTGGTGAGAGATGAGATTGACAGTCGATGAGTCGAGAATTGAAGATTGTTTTTTTGTTGTAGATTATTCTGGAGGCGATTCTTCCGTGTTACGTGAAACAGATACAGCTGCCCACTTATAACAAGGAAGGCAAGAAGGAGAAGGAGATTATAAATCAGCTGGCAGTGGCTGTCAAAACCTTGGTGAACAATTCCGAGGCTCTGACTAAGTAAGACATTCGTTCAATTTTGTCTCACTGCTGTAAAAATGTTTGATTTCAACATTCAGAGAGAAGTCTGAATTCGTAAAGAATCCTGACTCGAGGAAGAGATTCTGAGTCAAAAATGAGGAGTTGTTAATTGTACAGGAAACATATTCCTCTGCCCTTTACTAGGATCTACAACGGTCTATACCTCTTCAGCCCCGAGCACAATATCTTCATTCAGCTCAACTATAATTTCACCGACCCTCCTATTCGTCTCCTATTCGCCGTCCCATGTTCAACCCCTATGGGTCTGGTCCAAATTCGCCAACTCCTATTCGCCCAACCAAGAATCTTTGAATAAATAGAAAAAATCAATATATTCCTTCATTCGCATTCAAGTACAGAAGCTACGATGTCCCCTACTGCTCCTAACCCCTATTCTTACAACTTACATTCACGCGACCTCTATTAACACGACCCTGCATTCGCCATCAGGCCCCTATTTGTAGGCCCCTATGCACCGACTCCATATCCATCCCTCATTCGCCCAACTGGAAAATCTCTGAATTCAGAAAAACCTTTCATCAGTTGCATCGAGTACCGTTTCCAGGAACTCTAATGGCCCCCGCAAGGGCTCAATTCAGCGCAGCTACAGTTGAATCACCTATTGGCCTGATCTCCATTCATCTGACCCCTATTCGCTCGGTTCCTATTTGTCGATCCCCTACTCCTACTACAAAAGTCTCTACCTCTTCAGTCCCGAGCATAAGGTCTCCATTCAGTGCAAATAAAATTGGAGTCTCTATTAAGCAAATCCATTTTCACCAGGCTCCTATTCGTCAGGCCCCTATTCGCGACCCCTATTCGCCCAACTGTAAAACCTTCTTCAGTTGCATGCGAGTACAGTGAATTCCTTCGAAGAACTATAACGGCCTCTACCGCTCCATCTTCGAGCACAATACTCCAGCCAGCGCAACAGTCGTGGCCCCTATTCGCCCGGCTTCTATTTCGAGGACGACTCGCACTCGAAGTTTATGAGCGAGCACTCGCAATCGAAAAGCATGTACGAGCACGACGTGGAGGACTCGGAGGCCCTAAGGGCAAAATACCGGAGGCCTAGGGACGTGCTGTTGTCGCTGGTTCTCTATAACGGGTCATCCGTTACATTAAAAATAGTTCGCTACCCTTCTCTAGGAACTACAACGGTCTCTACCTCTCCAGTCCCGAGCACAAGGTCTGCATTCAGTGCAACTAAAGTTGAAGTCCCTATTCGCCAGACCCCTATTCGCCGGGCCCCTATTCGCCGGGCCCCTATTCGCCAATCCCCTATTCGCCCAACAGAGAAAACCTCCTTCAGGTGCATGCGAGTACTGTAAATTGTTTCCAGGAGCTATAACGGCCCCTACCGCTCCAGCCCCGAGCACAAGGGCTCCAGCCAGCGCAACTACAGTCGCGGCCCCTATTCGCCCGGCTTCGATTTCGAGGACGACTCGCACTCGAAGTTTATGAGCGAGCACTCGCGAGTGAGAAGCATGTACGAGCACGACGTGGAGGACTCGGAGGCCCTAAGGGCAAAACACCGGAGGCCTAGGATCGTACTGCTGCCGCTGGTTCTCTATAACGGGTCATCCGTTACATTAAAAATAGTTCGCTACCCTTCTCTAGGAACTACAACGGTCTCTACCTCTCCAGTCCCGAGCACAAGGTCTCCATTCAGTGCAACTGAAGTTGAAGTCCCTATTCGCCAGACCCCTATTCACCACACCCCTATTCGCCAGACCCCTATTGGCAACCCCTATTCGCCCAACTGAAAAACCTCATTCAGTTGCATGCGAGTACAGTAGATTTCTTCCAGGAGCTATAACGGCCCCTACCGCTCTAGCCCCGAGCACAAAGGCTCCAGCCAGCGCAACTACAGTCGCGGCCCCTATTCGCCCGGTTTCGATTTCGAGGACGACTCGCACTCGAAGTTTATGAGCGAGCACTCGCGAGCGAAAAGCATGTACGAGCACGACGTGGAGGACTCGGAGGCTCTAAGGGCGGAATACCGGAGGCCTAGGGACGTGCTGCTGTCGCTGGTGGGGGAGTTTGTATGTAGGGCGGCTGTGAGGTTGGGGGAGCTGGGGAAGAAGAACGGTTCGGAGGGGAAGGTGGTGGAGCTGCTTGATATCAAATCGCATGTGGTGAGTGTTTGATCATATAGTTGTCTTTTGAATGGAATATTATGTTATGGATCTCACGGTATATGACAACGTTGATGATGACTTTACAGGCATCATCCATTATTTTTGAAGGATGAAACTATTGCAGATATACAGAGTGTTCCTGAAAGGTCATAAAATTTGCCACATATTCCTCAGAACAAAACAATTAGATTAGAGCAAACTTACCTCGGCAAAAATTTGCTTATAGTTTGGGAGCTAGACGGCTCTGAAGATACAATTTTCGTTTTTGCTGCATAACTTCGAAACGGCTCATGAGATTTTACTCAAATTTGGTACGTTCCAATTCCATGGAAGTAGAACTTTATTTTTCCAGTAAATAAACATCTGACAACAATGGAAAGGGGAAGGTTGGAGTATGAGATTTCGATTCCGTAACTAGTTTAGTACAAAAAATGTACTGTTGATAACATTCGATTACTCTCATGGTTTCCACAAAATTTTATTTCAGTTATTCAAAGCATCAGTTGAAATGTTCATCATTTTCACGTAAAGATTGATACGATGAACGAGATAGATGCCAGCAAGCTCTGCTCAGTACAGAGTTACTCAGTCTGGGGCTAGACCGTTCTCGCTTACTCAGTAAAAAAATACAAAAAATATCTGACAGCACAGTTCGATTCTCCTCGTCGTATATAGATCTTTTTATACGTGGAAAGATGGAAATTTTTAAAAATGACCATGAAATACTTGTTAATCGTTTCAATGTTGTCAAATGCTTCAATTTACTGAAATTTAAACTTTGTCGAAACTATGGGAGTAATCAAATAATAATCCTTGTGTAAAATTTCTGTTATGTTTGATTCAAAGTTGATGTATCATCTATCGGTGAGGAGCAAAATCTATTCGAAATGATTTCCTCAACACTAACATTATGCCAAAGTCATCAATTGAAGTATCATCGCAATACCTTTACCTTACCAGAGATTGGGACAATTCGGTCCAAGTTAAAATTGGAAGAGGTAAAAAAATATCAAGAACTCAAAGTTGCAGTTGAACGTTCAAATTAAAGACACATTCTTTCGTGAAATTGGAATTAAAACAATACTTCTTTTAGTAAATTCCTTTGAAGCAGAAACTTAACGACCAAGTGGAATTTCAAAATAAATTTTTAATTTTCACCCATATTGGTTGATTGATTATTTTTATTACCCCAAAAAACATATCTGTTCATAATAGGGATACATGAACACATATAAGAATACTGATGATAATATTGGAAGGTTAACTAATAAATTCCACTCAGTGAAAACAAATTCATACTTTTTCTCAAGATGAAAGTTATAACATTTCAATTCTGACTGATCAAATCATACCAAATATTTTTCAATCAAATTGTCCTGACCAGACATTGTTTAAGATCGACTTCAAATCTGCTTACATCATGTATATTTTTCGATTCATTCGGTGATGAATTAATTAAAATTATTCCATTATGAAATATAGATTGTTCGCTAATGTTCGACTTGAATGTATTTGCTATCGAGTAATTCAATTGTCTAGTCTCATAAGTACGGACTGTATTGTCTTCATCAGAAGCAAAGTTTGATATTTTAAATAGAATCCTGACAAAATGAGTAAAACAACATAATATGTAATATATTATATTACGTTTATATAACGAAATCAGATTTAGAAAATTTCTAGGTTTGTATAAATTTACTGTTGGTTCAGAAAATCTAGATGAAAAATGCACTTCTTTGATATGTTTTGTAATTTCATTCATGACGCCAACTTTATGAATAACACTGTATACTTAACAGTAAGGGGAATATCTTGTCTGCCTTTACACGAATTCGATATATCCTCACGTTTCCAGAGACTGGCTGACATAGCTCATACCCTACTGAAAGTATCCCCGTATGATCCGGAATCAATGGGCTGTCGTGGCTTGCAACATTACATGAGCTACATTTTGCCATCGACCGATTGGGCTAACGACGCCATGAGACCGGCTCTGGTCACCATTTTGAGAAGGCTGGACAAAGTTTTCCAGAAGATAGCGAAGAAACCATCAATAAGGGTAAGATGTGAATCCTTTAAAAAAAAACATTCGTTCTGAACCGATAAACAATTGAAACGTAACAATGCGTTATTTCATTCATTTTCAACACTGTATAACTTTCAAAGGACACACCCCATTTTAATTCTGTTTTCAGTTCCTGGAAGATTATTTCATTGGGTATCGAGGTATATTATTTATTGTTTATTGTTTATTGAGGAAATAGCTTACAGTCAGATATAAAATTCTGGTATGAGGAAGTGGATTACGAGAAACAACAATAAAATAACATAAGGTGACAAAAAAAAAATTCAAAAAAATCTGAAAATACTAAATCGATCAAATCATAAAAATAGCAACAGGGACTAATCAGTAGATGGCAAAGTATCAATTTCATCCATTTCGTAATAAAATCATTTTTTTAATGCGATTTGAAATTTTTTTTGAAATAAGTCTGCAATTTTTCATATCATGTGGCAATTTATTGAATTCAGCTAGAGCAGCGTGAGTAAATGACAATAATTATAGAAGTAGCAGAATCAGGATGAAATAAGTTTAATTGTCTCGTGTGATGACCATGAATTTCTGAGTTTCTTATAAAAAAAATTGGATTTCAGATTTTTGTTTATGATTTTATATTTTATACGATTCATCCATTGAATTTTTATTTTTGTTATCGCATATAGATCATTTGTTGGGATATCAGATGAGAGGCAATACAATACTTTCAGAGATTTCCTATAAGGTGCAGATATTTTAATGAAATAATTTTTTGAACAAGATCCCCAAACGTTCATCATATAGGTAATACGACTGAGTATATGAGAATGAAGTACTATGTTTTTGATTTTTTTTATCAAGTTCAGGACATCTTCACGAAGCTATCATATTCGATTTCCGAAAATTTTTGTAACTGAGTTATCACAGGGTGATCAATGTAAATGTATCAAACGGCTTCGAAAAAAAATATTGTTCTCAACCCCAAAATGGTATTGCTTGGACAGTTTTCTCGAAGTGGATTCGTTATTCTTGAAAAAATACCACTTGGTTGCGTAATGCGATTTTTCCACTG
Source organism: Phaedon cochleariae (assembly GCA_918026855.4). Lineage (NCBI taxonomy): Eukaryota > Metazoa > Arthropoda > Insecta > Coleoptera > Chrysomelidae > Phaedon > Phaedon cochleariae. Next base: position 867,601 of record OU896718.1, on the reverse strand, counting down.
AACTGTGCAGTATTGATGTATCTATAGGAGCTAGAATCGGTTGTTTCCTTCGAAAGTTTATAGGTACAGTACATCGTTGCGTTTCAATTGTTGAGCAGTTTATTCACCTTTTATTTTCGTGTGTTAGAGAAACACTGATTGGGATGCTGCTGCTGGTTTACTCAAGGGCATCTACGATACCATGGTCAAGTATCCCTACATTGTTCATTGGTCCCACATCAAAGCGTTGATCGGTACATGTCAAGTGAGTTATTCTCAAATCTCAAATTGTAATTTCCACGGAATGTTCGATGAATTGAACAAAAATGGTAAACAACGAGCGAAAAACATTCATTTTTTACGCAGACGAAGGGCTTTAGGTCTCTGTCAGGTCACTGCATTGAACTGATGAATGCCAATAGAACGAAATTTGTTTGCAGGTGGTTAGGTGTACCACAATTCGAGCACAAGCATTCTGGAAATAAATATAATTAACGATCTTAAAATTAATCATGAATCTTCAAAACAATCTATAATGAGGAAAATTATTTTCGGATTTGGTTTGATGAAGAATTGAAGTGGGACGAATATATAAGAGCATCGATGAAAAAGAGTATCTCCTATTATTGGAGCCCTTAGACAATGAACCAAACTCGATAAAGAGTTGCGAATGAAATCTGTTATTCTCTTAAACTGAATTGTTCGAAAAATATAAAATATTTGCATTTCCTATATAGAAATTCATCAAAAGTACAGCATCGTTCACCATATGTATCATATCACCAACAATTCAATTATATAAAATAACAGGATCATTGTTATCAGAATAAATGTTCAAAATTGAGAGTATGAAGAGTTTATACATAAATGAAAGATTGTAGTCCAATTTTATTTCAACAAGAAACTATGAAATTCATGAACACCAAACTAGACAACATAATTTATTTCATCTTGATCTTCCATAGGATAAAAATGATTCACACCTATTTGAATATAATAAATTACCCAATAATATGAAAAATTTTATACATATAATTGAATTCAAATATAAACTCAAATAAATAATCATTTCTGAACGAGATAGATCATTGATTCATGTTTTTTATACCTTAACATACTTGTTGGTAGAGGGATCCAAAAATTTAATGAATGAAATATGCAATAGGATGAAAGATAAGCAGTTCAATCAGAATTAATTGATACAAGCAGAGTTAAATTGATGAATTATATTTCTTTTGTTCACTCTTGAATTTTCAGAAGATTTCATAGGTTTCAAAACAGACTTTGCTGTATTACCACAGATCGATATCAGACACTGCAATTTAGAGTAAATCAAACTGAAATAGATCAAATTGAAGTATTTATGAAAGACCTCGATTTGTATAATATACCAACAATGGGGGATATTTTTTTCCTGAGCATCTGAATATGCGATGTCCAAGATAGAGACTGGTCTATAGTTGAACCTAAGAGTTTGGAAATTTTTGTAGGATTTATGCAAAAATTCCCGCATTTCAAAGTTTGATTTGGTTATCTGGTAAAACTCTTCTTGAGATGAGAACATGGAAGAAGATTCATCGAAATTGAGTGTCAATTTATGGTATTGTAACCATAATGTAATTAAAGCGAGATCTTGTTCCATTTTATTCTTTATTTCTTGAATATTTTTTCCGTAATAAATGAGAGTTGTCATCGGCAAATAATTTTAGATTAATTTGTAATTTTGAACTTGAGATAGAATTTATATAAATCAAAAATAAAATAGGTCCAAGAATTGATCCATGGGGCACACCACAAGATTCGTTGTAATTGGGTAGTTATTATTATTCCACTTCCACTTCCTCGTACATAAACTCATTTTTGACTGTGAGCCACAATTTCAATAAATAAATAGTTGAGTTTGCTTGAGGATTTCGTGGTACCAGCCAGGACAATTGTTGTTTTTCGCTCGTTGTCGTTCAGTGTTTCGAAAAGACATTGAGTTCTCATACCTAAATAAAATTTTGCAAGGGGCTGATTGTGAGCGATTGCTGTTCAACCGAAGGCGTGCCAGGATCTACGGCAGCCCTAATGAGTCAAGCACCACCGGCACATTTCTGTTCGATGGTGGTTCGTCTCATAGGACTGCAAATTCAAAACACCCAGGTAGGTACCATGGTCGCAAACGTATTTTTGATAAGGACAGTTTTTTTTTCGTTTGCAGGGTCCTTTCAACGTGCCAGACTTTCTTCTCTTCTTCAATCAAGACACTTGTACTCTCGAGCAAGTGTGCGGTGGTAGCTCGATTTTCACCTCTCAGGACAAAAGCGAGAGCATCATCATGAATCTCATCATGCCTCTCTGCCTCAGAGTCGGCTCAGGAAGAAAAGGTGTGATTTTATCTCAGACTAAATAAAAATGGACAGACATCGCGAATCATTCATAAATTATCAAAAAGTATACGCCAACAATCTCAAACGCCAACCACTGGTAGATGAATGGAATCGCGAATGGTGGGAAAAACTCTGCTGAATTATTGCCAGAAAATTGATATTCTTTATATGCCTAATAAATAGAGATTTCTATGGATATTTCCATTAAACAAATGAATCTCACGTATTGTAACGTCTTAGTGGGGTTATTTGATATTTTTAATATTTCAAACACGCTCCTGATCAACGCAAAAGCAAACCCTCAACAAGACCGCCACTGAACCAAATTTCTACGGACCTGTGAAATGTCAGATTAGGATATTTGAAACTAACTTTTCTCTACTACTACTTTTCTCTACAAACACTAATCACACAACATCGGAAAACCATTAATAACAAAATAAAACGACAAATGACATTTCTTACAACGATCTATGACTCGTCTACTACGAAACTTCGCGTTGTCGTCACGTTCATCTTTGCATAGGTAATTCAAATTTTGTATTTCATTATGTAGGTACTTATGATACAAACATAAATTCTCAAGGACGAAAAGGATTTTTTGAAATGACAAAAGCTATATATGTCGAGTTGAATAAGATTTAATCCTCTTGAATCATCGATTTGGCAGCGGTTTCATAAAGGTTCTTAGAATGTGATGTCTTTTCAGCAGAAGAAATGAATAAATCACTCTTTTTAACAAGTTACTTCTATATTCTCGAGCATTATCCTCAAATATGCCGATTGATATATTTTCTATTGTAGATGTTGCTCAAATGAAGCAGAGCGACATAAGTTTCGCCCTAACTTTGGTGCTTCACGCGATGAGTCCTCCCAACACCAAAACTATGGGTCCTTCTGGCACCAACGTCAAACCAACAGCTGAAATAAGGACCGGTAGTTTGACTTTTACCGGTACGAGAGATGCTAAGACTTCTGCCAAAATCAACACTTCTCTCTACCAAGTCTCTTTTCTTGGTAAGTGGAAACATTTAGTGGCAAGTTTTCAACCTTAGAGTCACTTTAACATCAAGTTAAAATGTTTTTAATTCAGTATGAAAGTGATTCGAGTTGGTGTTTCAGCTCTGAAAATTATGGCGATTTGCTTCGAAGGAGAATTGATGAACGAATGGTTGAAAATAGGTAGGACGATGAGAGAGCTTGGCAAAAGGAATGAGGCAGCGACATATCTGTGGGATTTCTTAGATTTCGTTGTCACTCACAGGACAGTATTGTACATTCTGATGCAACCTTTCATCTTCCAGAAGGTGAGAGGTCACAGTAGTTGAACTGAACGAGCACCAGACCACTTTTGCGAGATTTATTTTGTTCATATACATGTAGAATGTCGTAAAAATGTATAGGAAAGCATGGTGAAAATCTCTTTCGTCAAAGTGGTTTGGTGTCCTCATAGTTATACTACTAATCACTAATGACTGAAAATTATTCTTCAGTTGGCACAACCTCCTATATCTGACTTTGAGAGGAACGTGCACACAAAAATACGCAACAAGATGCGCAGCATAGGGCTACCTCTGCCAAAGAGCAGAGGAGCCCTTCTCATGGAGTTGGCTCACGAAATGAAAACTCTAAAAGAAGAACTCGAGGAGTGTAAGTAAAACCTAACATTTCTAATTATGTGTGAAAATTATTAGTTCATATTTTTACATGTGAAAATTCGATAGTATATTTATTTTTTGCGTCCTGCAATGTCCAATAAACAGTCAACTTCAGCAGGTGGAGCAACACTCACGAACAGATCTATTTTTTGCCGAACATTTTTTCATTAATCTCTGGAATCACATTTTTTGTATTGTTTGATTTTGTTCGTGTTTGGAATTTCACGAAACAGTTTTTCTATTAGCGACTGAATCAACTAGTGATCCAAAGAAAGATACCGGTCCAACCTGTCAAATGACGTCAGAAATATCACAATCTCGTCATCAGAGGCACTCCCTGATTGGTCTGTTTACTGGCGAAGGCCATCATGGATCGAAATCTGCACCAGCACAAGTCAAAGGTAGCCTGGAAACCATTTTAGTTCTAACAATAATATTTGTCAGAATAGCTGAATAGGTCTGGAAATTATTTTTCATGTTCTTGATGCAACTTCAGTACGTGATGGAAAAATGTGAATCTTGCTGATTTCAGAATCTTCAACAAGTACAAGTCACGTGTCTTCTCCAAACCAAGCCACTAACGTGAGCATGAGTGACGTACAAGAAGGAAATGAAAACGGTAGCTCTCCTCCACCATCTGCACAAGCCGGTAAGTATTTTGTAAAAACTGCTGGCATTACTTAATCGAATTTCAGTGCAACATTGGAGTTTCAATGGGTCAACTGACTCAGTTGCATTGGATGAGTATTTCTGAGGTTTCATTGAGCTTCAACTTTGTTCTAAAATTCTCCCCTATCCAGTTCAAGATTGATCCTTAATTCACCTACTTGGACCCGGCCCTTACTTTGGCAAATTACTCTCGATTATTCACACTAACAAGATGTAAAATGTTGAAGCCAATTTTGGAGCCAATATGAAGCAGGAAAAGCACAAAATTCAATATTCTGAAGGCTTTCAAACAAAAGTATTTCAATCGGGCCCTGATCCGATAATCCTTCTTGCATAAAAAAATATAAACTGTTGTATTCGATTTTAAATTTTGAATATCCCATCATTCTCTTTGAATTATATTAGACTCCATCTTAGGTTAGTCACAATTCTATGTTCCATGTCAATATGTCAATGTATGTTCTGTGTACGATATATTCTGTGTTTTCGTGATGAGGAAGAGTTACAGTTTTTCCGAGAGAACACTCTTGTTTGCCATTAGGGAAGAGACAAAACGTTAACGAAAGAAATTATGTTTGCCCACAAATTTATTATGGTTTATTAAAGAGTGGTTCGAAAATTACTTATTTTATCATTGGACTACCTCTGTTTCAGAAGTGGGATTGGGACCCACGCCCAACTGTTATTCGATTTTAAATTTTGAATGTCCCGCCATTCTCTTTGAATTATATTAGACTACATCTTAGGTTAGTCACAGTTCTGTGTAGGAAATATTCTGTGTTTTCGTGAAGAGGAAGAGATACAGTTTTGTCGAGAGAACACTCCTGTTCGGGAACAGACAAAGTGTTTACGAAAGCAATTATGTTTGCCCACGAATTCATTATGGTTTATTAAAGAGTGGTTCAAAAACTACTTATTTTATCATTGGACCACCTCAAAAAGTCAGCTTGAAATATATTCTGCATTACCGATCTCTTCCCTTCGATACTCAACAAAAAGTAGTCCATCTCGTCGCTCATAGTTACCGCCGCCTACTGGATAGAATTTCTGGCTTTATCGCTCTCAGAAGGATGGTTCATCTTGTTGGTGTAGATGATCAAGAATGTTACCTAGATTTAGCTGTACCTATTGATTGTGCATGTGGATGTTTCAGATCGCTCCTCGCAAAGGTCATCGGTTAGTGACGAACACTGCGTACCTCTACCCAAATCCGAATCCCTACACAAGGTCCATAAACTGCGTTTCGTTTCCTCAGTAGAATTTAGACACTCCTCAGGTAACTGTCATTCGCAGAAGAACCTTCACCATTCGAATATCTAATACGGAAATCTAGCATACCGAAAATCTAGTACTATATTGATTCAGTTAGGGATATACAGGGTGATCTATTTGAGAATGCGAAGAATTGGTTGCGTTGTGTCCACCGGATGAAGTTGGAATAATTTTGAATTGAAGTGAAATTCGAAACGAATTAGGATTAAAATATTTTCACTTGTCTATCTTGGTACTAACACATCAGACTTGAGACTGACAATTGAGCTGGTGAGGATATAAGTGACTGGTTCCACTCACTCTTGTGAACTGCCAATCAAAACACAATACACAACACGCCACGAATATTGTCACGACTGTGACTTATTGCCTTTGCTAGTTGGGATTTGCAGAGGGTTGATATTCAGTAAAAGGACTCGAGTTTGAACAACAAAAACAAATATGGATTTATTAATGATAAATTACAATTTTGACATTCTTTGAAGAGGCATTAGGTTGAAGATTTGATGAATAATAAAAATGGTACTTACAATAATCTAACACAAAAACTTGCGTTGCCACAAGCAACCGTCCGCTATTCGGACCGAAAGTCGAGTCCCTCTTGGTACGTGGATTCCGATCGATCACCTCAAATGTTTATTTTATTGAAAAATGTTTTGTCACGAATGAGGACAGTTGAATTGCTGAGAAATATAACAAGCTCGATAAATTAGAACAGTGAAATAATAATAATAGTGGTAGTAATATTTGAGAATAATTTGGAAAATATCCTTTCGTGACAATATAAGTGAAAAGAACCATCACACTCCGTATTGGTTTTAGCGGAGAATATAATATACATCTTTCTCATTGAATGTTTACTAAAAATCGTCACTCGGATCATACATTGATATTCCTCGAATTGAAGATATCGTCCATCTTGATGACGTTAAAGGTCTTCCGACTCGAGCACCTTTTTTTTTTATGGGTGAAAAAGATTTTCATGGAAAATACGTCAAACCACGTTACACAATAACACCAACCTTCTGACTGATTATCAAAGTACTTATCGAGTTATCCAAATCTACAAGTTGTGAAATTCATTCATTGACACCTATCAGGACATTTTTCATTGTTTTCACGAATATTATGCCTGCAAATGTTTTCATGCGGAATAAAGGCTGCCATATCGATACTATCACCGACTCGACTCCTTCATTTAAATCAAATCTGAATTTGGCAAGAGATCTATATGTCGGCGTCAATCAGTGAAATCCTTCATTCCCGGAAATACCTAGTCATTTCACGTATTGTCGGCAAACAGCGTAACAGCGTAACTTCCATTTTCAGCCGTTACTCTGTTTGCCGGAGGGTTGAGGAAGGAACCTTCTTCCTAGAAAGTATATTTTTCAGAAAATTACTTGAGAGAACAGAAGAGACTACTGCTTCTAAGCAACCTAAGCTGACTCAGCCTGAATGAACCTTCCTTCCGTCATTACAGGGAATGCCTGAAACTATTAGGCAAACGGTGTACGAAATTTAGAGTTACGCTGTTTGCCGGCAATACGAGAAATAACTAGGCATTCCAGAGAATGACGGATTTCACTGTTTGACGCCGACATATATATTGCAATGGATTATTACTTTACAATGAATTGCCAACAAAATATCAGTACCAAAAATTCTAGAAAGAACTTGAAAAATATTTATTCGTCTGAATTTTGTCATGTCATCTATATAGAGATCATACAACATATCAATTATTTCAATCATTCATTCACTCAAACAAGGATCAGCTTAAACTCAGACAAATTACTAGAATAATTATTTTACCTATACCTACTACATTTCATATGTAATGTAATACATTATGGTTCATTTTTCAAAGTTCCCTGTTATATACATATACGTCAATTGTTTCTTGGGAATAATAAAGATGATGATTGCCACCAGATGGCTACAACATGACTATTACTTTATGTTATACCCTGCGTCTTCGAAATGGGCGATATAACCGGAGCGTAGAGTTGTCCCAGTTGTCAGCAGATCGAGAGCGGCTGATGAGACCTGGTGGGTCGAAACAGTACTGTCTCGCTCCTGCTAGCAATTGAAGCAACTCTGTTCATCCTGGATCTCTCAGTTATGAGATCTAGCAGTTGAACAGGTCGGTGGATAAATCCACTCAAGTATGCCAGGTAGTGCCATCTGTCAGCAGAGTGGTTTACTGGTAGTACCACTCTGTAGCGTATGAACGTAAGGGTCTGTACGTGTGACTATAGATGGCAGCGCCATACAGTGTGTGTCGCGATCTCTGGATCCTACCTTAGAGCTTCGCCACTAGATGGCTACAACATGACTATAACTTCATTTTATACCCTGCGAATAAAGATGATGATGATGAAATTAGTCATACCCACAAACGTCCTAGTTTGAATATGTCATAAATTCACTAGGATTGCTTTCAAGTTTCAAACTTTGCACCCTTGCCTCACATAGATCACCCGTATATGACTAATGAATTCCTACCTGAAAAATCTACCCGTAGTAGAATGTTATACACCCAAATCTTTGGAGAGTATATCTCCCGCACTTGCTTGACTCTGTACCATTAGATATGATGCTAGGTTTCTCCAACCGAAAAACATTTCGGTAATTTTTCTTCCTGATGATTTGTGAAGGTGAGACTTCTACGACCCCTCTGAGTCCGAGCAGTCCGGTAGACGACAGTTCCGGTGAGATATATCCGAATAAGCCGAGACTGCAAAGAATCAAACCGCAAAGCAGGAAAACTTTCCGTTTGAGGAGAAGCAAGAAAAATAGACGAGTAGAGGTGAGAGACACTTTTGTAAATGATCGCGTAAATGATCGTGACATATCTTATTTTTGATTTATCACTCATGGAGGTGAACAATATAGCACAAAGCCCATGTTATGGAGATATAACAAAAATTGTTATAGAAAGAAATGTTTATTTTTCTAGCTCGCTCACACCAAGCTGGATTCCGAACCGGCATTCCCGACTCATCAAAATCTCGATGTCGATTCGCCTCCACCGACTCCACCAGTTATTCCACCGCCGCTTAAACGCTCCGAAACAACCGATCAGAACGCTCAGAAGGAGCCTCTGACGGATCCACATCGGCTGAGGATAGCCGCCAGAAGCAGAGCGACCGAGGGCTCGTGGGACGAGGATTCTGTCGTCTCTCAGACATCGAGTACGTCCGGATACAGGTTCGGCTTTGCACAAACACCCAGTATGAAAGTTGAAACGATTCATTTGAACCAATGACGGCTGAATATCAAGTTAGCTGTGAGCTGCCGACCTGAACAATGACGGCTAAATGGACTGTCTGACGGGTTATACTAGTACTAGTACTCGTCAGACAGTCCATTTAGCCGTCATTGACCTGAACATGACTGTCCATTTATCGGATTTCGCGTTTAGGGATCTGTTCTTTTTTCACCATGCCACGCCCATTCTCCGTATACTGCGACATCTATTGAACAAATCTTCAAGCGTTTTTACGGTAACCTAGAAATTGAGAGATGTCACTGGTGACAGATACAGATACCTACAGCAATGACGGCCTAGCCGTCATTCTGTGTTCTGTGGTCAATAACAAATGTACTTTTGCTTTGCTTGTTATGTTATGATTATAGGTTATGATGTTTTTTCCTTTTAGACTGGTAATTCTCTCTAATTATTGATTGGAGATTTTAGCTAATCTGTGATTAGAATTTAAACCATGTGTAAACGTGTTGTGAACACTCGCTCGATGAAATTAGGAGGCTTGGAGTTGGTGCAAAATTTCATGACATGATATGAGTCATCAACAATATCATTCAATAGGTCAGAAGTACAGCTACAGAACTGTTATTCTTACACATTCCTTCCAAAATTGCAGACAACGATTCTCTTCGCAAACTGATGTCACTGGGAAATTCAAACATATTGATTCCATCCCAACCAATATATTATAATGATACGAAGAAAGATTGCAAAATGAGAGGAAATATCAATGAAATTACGAGATTAGCTCAGCAGCGAAAGGCAAATGACAACAGTTTGACATTTCATGAGATACTTACATATTATAACCAATAATTCAAAAAAAATTCTCGTAAATCGAGAAAAAACAAATGAAATTTTTGTGATTACCCGTATGTGCTGCCACCAAGTAATCATACACTGAACTTAGTTATTGGGCTGTCATGACATTCAGGCAGCTCACTTGATATTTAGCCGTCATTGATTTGAACACCTACACTACAATACCAAATCACAATAACTACATCTCTTTCTATCATAACACAAAGTTCACCTTTAACAAATTCACCAATTCGATCTCGCTCTCTAAGTGATACTATTCTGAATCGGTTACCTGCTGTAATTTATATCTGACCTACAACAGGTCTAGCATTTTCATTTTTCACATTGCGAGATCCTTCGGCACATTTCTCTCCCAACAGTATTTTCCAAACGATTTATAGACCATAAATCGTTCGGAATGCAGACTGGCGTTAGACTTTTTTTAATTAAAACCATGCCAGATATATCTCATGACGTCTTATAAAAAACATACACTGTATTATATTCATGTATACAACCCCTATTTAACTCTTGAAACTTACGTGAATTCGAATTTGTTAGCAGGTCTACAGGACATTTCCGAACCAAGCGTTCGATCCTGAAAACAAATCGCCATCCAAATAGCGAATCACTATTGGCCACAACAGTAAATGTCTTCACAGTATTTTTTTTAGTTAAACACTTCGGGAAAACAAAAAAAATTGTTTTAGAGGGTGATTGATTGGAACGATTCATTAGACTCATCTGGCAAACCAACAATGGATCGTTTTGAAAAATGATTGCATTTTTATATTATTCCTGAAGAGCTCATTCCATCAATATATCACACGTCTAGCAGCAGGGTGTTCAAAATTGAAATTCTTCAACTTTAGGATTTTTTGAAAACGGCTCACATGTTCTATCCCAACTTTCGATTCACTATCTAGGGACGTTTCATTTTAACAAATAGAGGGTGGTTAAGGATTCAGAATTCTGAAATAGGGTGTATTTGTTTCAATTAGTAGATGGTAAATCAAAAGTTAATATAGGGACGTGTAAGCCGTTTCGACCAAAAATCATTCCCGCTAGACCCCAAGAATGATTCATTGATGAAATCAGCTCTTCGGGGAGAATCTAAAAATGCAATTAGATACATGGTGTTTCATTTGAAATGAAGCGGCAACAACGCATTATTGAAATTATGTCAGAAAGATAGAGCGAGTTCGTTTACGTGATCACCCCAACTTTCAAAACGATCCATCGACTGGCTCGCCAGGAACGCCTAATGAACCGTTTCAATCAATCACCCTGTATGAACACTTGTATGTATGGCGAGAATGTGTACGAAAACGACTTATACAGAAAACATTCTGAAGCTCAAGAGAGCGCAATTTTCTTACATTTTGATTGGTCTAAATATTTAACCATCTACTCCATTGACGTAAGTACTTTTGAACAACTAGGATTTTTTTTGCTCCAATGTGTGTGTTTTACAGAGAGTCCTACCCCGTGATGCTGCTCAAGGAGCCGCTCGAATCCTCTCCCAAGGCCTTCCCGCCCCCTTTGGCCTCCCCCGACGTGCACAGCCTACCCTCCAGCAGCGCCACCACCACCACCACGGCAACCCCCAACTTTTCGCTCATCGACAACTCGTCGCCCGACTGCTCTTTGAACGAGAACGGGGAGAGAGGGGCTCTGCTGACGGCCGATCAGAAATCCGGGTCTCAGCAATCGCTGTTGGTGGTTTTCGATCGCCAGGACGAGAATACTTTCATTTAAAATCGTGTTTGTAGCGAATTTAGCTGAGATCCGATTAGTAGATGAGCTATGGGAGTTCTGCACCAGAATCGCATTTATCTGCAAATGAAGGTTCAATCTGGTCAAAATTGAATATTTCGAGGGTGGGGAGCAGATATAAGGATTTATAGATAGTTAAAGCATTCGACAGAGCAACCATAGAATGTTGAACTCTGACCAGAATGGGGCTTTACAAGAAAATACATGGGAATTTGGGCCTGCTGACGGCAGTGGCAGCTCGTGCTTCTTAAAACAGGGGAGGCTGAATGGGAAGTGTGAATTTGAAATCCCACCAAAAAAACTGATTACACTCCCAAGGTTCTTGTTCGTAGAAAACCCGTGAGAGGCTCTGGTATCGTCATATTTTCGATGGCCGTCGGACCAAGTAACAGCAATCACTGATACTGACGACAAAAATATACAGAAATTGTGTAAGTAGGTCCATTTTTGATAGTGTTCAATAACATTTTGATAAATTAGTTTCTATTTCAATTTTAAAAAGAATTCGTAAAGCTACATTTATCAGAATAAGATGTAACAAGAATTGCGACTTTCAACTGTTTATCATATATTTATAAACATCTCAGTCACACGTGCTCCCTCGCGAATCGCGATTCTGGAGAATTTCATTGATCAGAGGCTGCTTTCTGTTGGATGTTGCCAAGTCGCAGATTTGTATTCTATTCTGAATACGTTCAAGTAAAATTTCACTTGGAAGTAGGTTTAAGCATGGCTGCCAAATAAAACGAACGTAGGTTAGCTTATCTGGTGTATGGAAATTCTTGAGGAAGCTCAGCCTCCGTGGCTCCCTCTGAGGAGCCGTCACTGGCTGATGGTCGATCAGAAATTTGGGTCCCAACAATCGCTGCTGCTGGTTTTCGATCGACAGGACGGTGATACTTTCATTTGATATCGTGTTGGTATCAAATTTAGCTGAGATCAGATTGGTAGATAAGTATGCGAGTTCTGCAATAAACCCTATATTTATGTTCTTTCAAACTTTTAAAGATTCAATCTGGTCAAAATTGAATATTTCGTGAGTAAGGAGCGAAATGATTGGAATTTATGTGAAGTAGGAGTGTCAATCAAAGTGGAGAATGGTGATGAATCAAAGATATAGGGGGTGAGATACATGAATCATTCGACAGAGCACACTCAGAATGTAAATTTTGGTTCAGATCCCTTATAGCTCAACTACCCAGATTCAGTATTATATGAAGTCTTCTCATAGATATTCGTTTAGATTCTAGCCATATAGTAATTGTGAAAATGTATTAGTAGGTAGCTGTAATAATGTTGTGACACAGAGAGAAAAGGTAAGAGTCTAGAGTGTCTCGAAGGATTATAAAAACGTCGAATCTATCGAGATACTCTAGCAGAGTCTAGTCATAAGTTTGTTGTGAAAGCAAACGATAAGATTGAGAATTGAATAAAATTATATTACATAACAATTTTGCATACCAGCCGAACCATCCTATGAAGGTGCATACTAGTAAAAACTGACCATTTTTTCGAGTGGTGAAAAAAAATGTTTTAAAAGAATTCTAAACTCTGAAAACAAAAACCAAACTTCGAAATACGTTGAGGTTTAGGTCAGTTGAAACATCTCATCCTTAACTTCGTTCAATTGAATACTCCAGCTCTGAGACCAATCAATCATTCCCTCCCACTTAGACCACGCCTCATACCAGTAGTACCAACCGGTGATAAGTTCACCCCCATCCAATTTACTTGATATCGAATGAATATGAAACTTCATGAAAAAACTTTTGAAAGTTCGAATCCGAAGTATTTTGTTATAGGAGAATAAATATCACTGTTGCATTCTTTCTCCACATTGTTCACAGTCGATCAAGTGATACTTTCGAAAAATCGGAGTAAATGTACAGGGTGTTCTTGAAGGTGACATATTTTTTTCGAGAGGATGTAGTATTCATTGAAAGACAGATCCACAAAATATCGCCTCAATGAAAATTGCATAATAATAGAGATACTATCGATTGAAGATTCCATTTATTCCAGAATAATCATCAATTTCCTGGCCGGACGAATGTTTGTTCAGTGATTATTCGACTGATTCTCTTGTTCCCTTTTTACCGTCCACAGTGAAATTTTGTTTGCCCAACGTCAGTTATCGAATCCTTCTCCTCGATTATTTTTTCAATGCATTGTCAAACAATGAAGCATGTTTACGAAAATATTGAATTTGTTGCGAGTGTCACCTAAGTGCAACAACATCATTTCATTTGTACATGGAAAGATTTCCGTTGAGAAAACGTCCAATACCACGAATATGTCACTCAATTCGATGCAGAGGTGTCGTGATATAAGGTGTTTGAAGGCCTGTATAATATCACAGATTGATAAACTTCATCTTTATCGAAATGATGAATATACTAGGACCGTTATAGGGCCAATTCCATGGGTGAGTTTCTGTTGAAAAAATTGCATCATCTTTGAGAAGTCCCTGTATATTCGTTATAGAGTTCTACGTACGAAATCAAAATCAGTGTTGAAGAATATCTTCACAGCTTCCTTGGAAGAAATCACTCAAATTTCTTGGTTTTGTGACCAATGCGTAAATGAAACACATTGGTGGTGAATCAATCGCTCCAGTAACAAATGTCAACAACAACAATAATTTATTACAACAAAAACTGTTATTACATTTTCTCAATTGGCTGATAAAGCAAATCCAAGGTTATCTGATTATTCATTGAGTCAATAATACAAATTGAAATAAAATGAAGAATAGAATGTAATAATACACAACATTATCCTCAGTGGAAACAATATATCGTTATGTAACATTGATAGTCCTCTGTATTAAACCTCTTCCAGATTGTAATAAAATGCTCCTAGGCGTATTGCGCCTGCTTTTGTATTTTTCAACTCACTCATTCATGAAGTATTCAGATTAATATAATAACATGTGTGCAAAAACAGCAGAAGTAGAGTTTGAAGATGAGATTGAAGAGAGTGAATGGAGATATGGACAGCGATCGGCTATGCAAATTTCGAGGTAAGTCTTTGGATCCTTGAGTTTTTGAAATTATTCTGAATATCAACAGGTTCTCTAGTAGAATGGAGGTATAGCTTGAGAATGCGTTCGAATTCTCTGATTTTCTAATTTTTCCTCCTCTCAAACCTTGATCAATTTCTTGATCAACTTCGACCTATCCAACCTGACCTCGTCGAAGTCTCTGGGAAACTCCTCTTTCAGGTCAGCGATGACGTACGCCACTGCCGCCCAAAGGGCAGCGGCCTTGTCCAGATTGTCCGGATCCAGAACATCCATCGTGTCTGACTTTGAGTGGTGGTACCAGAAGTACCGCTCGTTGGCGTTGAGGAGGCTACCTGTGGGAATCTTTTTGGCCCATAGCGAGATGTCCGAACCGACTGCGTCGGCTGGTTCCACTCGAGTCGCGTTTATAGGAGCCAGTAACCTGAAAAAAACGGAATGATAATTAATTGCAGGGATCAGTAGGCATTCGGGGTGTATCTAAATAACACCGAAAAAATTCAAGGGGTGATTCCTTGTGATATTTTAGGAAATAGAGTTCATATGAACATGTGTCCTAACTTGCTTCATTTTCGAGATACAGAATATTAATATTTCCATAAAGAATCGTTGATTTATTCATTACACAATTATCTTTTCAATGTCGATATAACGTTGTGGTTTTGCTAATAGTAATATGGAGCTTCTTCTGGTGCAAATATATTCGAAATAATATTTCCAGTGGCGTCACAGTGGGTAAATTTATCGAGTTTTATGGTAAATGTCACTGTACGCCACCGGTTCTTCTGAGTTTCATATTTTTATTAGATGAACTATTGAAATAATATCTTTTTTATCCTCTGTGTGATTTCTGTATCAAGCTTAGTTCCTGAGGAAACAATAAAAAATCGATTTAACTCGAAATAACCCCAATTACAATCATCTTGAAATTTTGGGGCTTTCTCAGTCTCCAATTTCGGCACCATGAAAGCTTTTACAGGGGGGTTATGAATAAAAACAATACTTTTAACTCCAACATCCTGTATCTCAAAAAAGGAGCAAGTTAGGACATATAGACATATGAACTTTATTTGCTAGAATATCACAAGGAATAACCCCTTGAATTTTTTTGGCGTTATTCAGATATTCAGATACACCATGTTTATTCATTCCTGTTGAAATTTCGGGAAGGAAGTATGTATAGTCTTTACAAAATCACAAAAAAAAATAACTGGCCACACTCGAATGATTGCAGCATGAGCCATTCTCGTAGGAAATCACTATCATTCCGTGCTCGTTAAACAATATACTAATTTATTCTGATCAAAATGTAATGTTGATTGATGAATTCTCGTATTATCCTTAGAAACGGAAGTGTCTCAACTGACTTTGTGACAATAAACCTCGTGTACTCACTGCATAATTTCCTTCAATATGCAACCTCCTTTAGCGCCGGTAGCGTATTCTAAGCCGAGAGGTGTGAAAGTACCCTCATCAGATTCCATGGCAAAGATAAAATCATCCAATTCGTTCTTGTGGGCAGCATCGTAAGCCTGAAAGCCTATCAGGCCTGGTTCTTCTGCCGTCCACAGAACAGCCCTGAAAAATAATCGAATTTCAGATTCGAACAATTTTTAGTACTCCATAGAATGGAATAGAATAAAGTTTATTTAGCATCAATTGCTATTACATAATCATACATCCAACTTACACATTTGATATAACCTACATAAGAAATATAATCTATACATTAAAATACATTTTTCTCAATCTTGTTTTGATTTCAATCTTTCCTGATGTCTCAACTCAGAGTATCATTATATATTCGCATACCTTTCATGAAGAGGGTTTCTCCCAAAGCATTTGTGTTGAAACCTTGTATGTAGAACTTATCATTGAACCTTAATTAATTATAATGTATCATATCTGCCTTTTTGATGAAATATTTTTGCAGGTAAGAGTAAGCTTACTTATTAACAATTTTGAAATCCAATATCAAAACAGACTCTACAATCAGTTGCAAAATATTGAGAGATTTCAAGAGCTTCAGCATAACATTTATTGCAGTAGACCTGCTACATCGAAGTAGAATTCGCATTGCTTCATTCTGAAGTAGCTGCAATCGATGTATTTAAACGGAGGAATAGGAGAGAAGTATGGACATGCACTAATTAAAATGTGGAAATATAATAGTGTGAGTAAACATGAAATATTTGCGTAGGGATGGCGTCGGTTCAGCTTCCCCCACCACTTCGACTAGGAAGTAGTTCATAGAGGAAAGTATAGTGTTGTCGTAGTGAAGTGGAGTGGATCGACGCCATACATACACATTTCTTAACCTAAACAAATAATAGTTTTTTGTACGAGTACCTTAGGGTTCTCCTGGCTCTGAGCCCGAGGGCTTTGAGAACTGCCAAAGAGTACCACGAGATGAAGGCTCCTCCACCATCGTCCATGGCACCTACTCCTACATCCCAACTGTCGATATGGCCCGACACCAGAACCACTTTCTTTGGCTTCTCGGAACCAACTATTTCTCCCACCACGTTTCTGGACGTGGCTTCCGGTAGAGATTGAATGTTTGTTCTGAGCCTGACCACAATTTTTTCTCCTCTATCCTGAAAATAATCCAGATTCCATAACCTCAACTGTGGTAATGATTTCAGCCAATATGGAATGGGGTATGTATGTTATAGTTTTAAACAAACTAGTGAGTTGATACCCACGACATGTGGCGATTTCAGCCAATATTGAATGGGGTATGTATATGTTATAGTTTTAAACAAACTAGTGAGTTGATACCCACGACATGTGGCTATTTAGCGCACTAGTTCGATAAAGATAGGGTGTTCTCAAAGTGGAGGCATTTTGTTCAAGAGGATGTAGGATTCAGTGAATTATACAGATCCACCAAATATCGCCTCAATAAAAGTTGCACAATACCGGAGATATTATCAGTTCAACATTCCATACATTTTGAAAGAATGTCATTACCGTTTTTTCCGCACAAATCTCTGATCTCCCGTTCCTCTACTACCGTTCACAGTAGAATTCTGTTCGTTCAAGGCTAGTCATCGGATCCTCTATCTCGATTGTTTTTTTTGTGTATTGTCGAACAATGTAGTACGTTTCAATCAATTAATATTGTTGCCAAAGTGCAACAACAGCATTTCCTTTCTACACGGAAAGATTTCTATCAAGAAATTATCCAGTACTGCGAATGTTCGTTGATATGGTATTAGGTGTCGTGACACAGGGAGACAAGGACATGTTGGAAGGCTTGTACTATCCTGAATGGTGAATATTCTAGGACAGTAATAGAGCCAATTTCATCGATGAGTTTTTGAATTTCGTTATTTTCCAACTTTCATTCATGTAGTCAATTTTCGATTCGATGATTTTGTCTATTTTGAGAGTTCTACATTCTGTTGAAAATGCCTCACCTTTGAGAAAACGAACACCCTGTATACTCATGTAGTTGACTGATAATGATCATGTGAGAATGATAGACTTATCTAGTCGTGAACCTCTGAACTTCTAGTCCTATAGATATCCGAATACAATGAACTGGAATCAAAAGATTTTTCAGTGTGATTGAATCACTTGACTATACGTAAGTAACACAAACCGTTACCAAAGATTATGAGTGAAGAAGATAAACCTGAATACTATGACATTGACCTTATAGGGCGTGGCCTAAAGGAATCTAGACATAGGTCCGCCCCCTATGTCAACTAATCTTATGACTCACTGAACCACGCCCACTTTGTCTCAGAACCATCACAGCTCATCTACTACTCAAATTTCGAAAACAGTAAAGTACGGATAGTTGTTCTAACGTTTTGCCATGACTTACTTGATATCTCTGGAACATCCTGGCATCCTCAACGGTGATGGAGACCGCTGGTATCTTGTTAACTCCGTCGTCGTAAAATTGCTCGCCCGTGTGGAGAGTGTACATGGAGAAAGGGGTGACTGACCTGATGAGGGCGGCTACTGCCCCGTGTTGGGCAGCTTTGGAAGCTCCGGAAGAACGGAATTTAACAGATTTGCCGTAACTCTCGTATTGGGAGTTGAAAACGATGATTTTACCTAGAGAAATTATTCCACGCGTTCGTTTATCAATAGGAAAATGTCACTGATAAAAAGTATAAAAGTTTCTACAATGATTGTTTATTATACCTTTTGCCGCTTGAGAAAAATTTGCTTGATCGAGTTCTTCAAAAGAACGAACTACCAAAACTTCTGCTTCAATGCCTTCCTCTGGGGTTCCCACAGAACTTCCAAGAGAAATCACTGCAATGTTTGTTTTTCTTGGTTCTAACATTTCAGCACTCTCATTACCTCTGGAATCAGATGAATGAATCCAGTAAGTATAAAATAGAATGCCATTCGTTTTTTTATGTATGATAAATTGACATTCATCATACAGGACGTGGAAAAAAAATCTGAATTGAGGAAACCTAATCATGAATCTGCGATTGAGGTCTGTAAAAAGTAACAAGTTTCCATCGTTCAAGCTTCAACCCCTTGATTGGGTGAAAGTATTGAAAAGGAATATTCTCAGATATATTCATGAACACAAAAAAATGGATATATACAGTGTGGTCATTTAAGTGTGCAACATATGGGAATCTTTTTAATGAATTGCACAACCAAAATTCAGATAGTGCCGAAAGTTGGTGCATGTTCGGTAATCATTTTGGGTGCACTTAGAATGGTTGCAAGTCAAACAGCATACAGGGTAGGTCAAAAAATATATAAATTGCTCAAGAGTAAAGTACCCTTACCTCAGAGAATTCAGCAAAATGTTATTGGGAGAAGTTGTTAACAATTGAAAGCTTTGCCTAGATACCAAAATATGGCCACCTGAGAAATTTTTTAGTTTTTAAATTAAAATCGTTAATAATTTTCCAATTTGTAATATTTTAAATACAAAATGTTCACATTAAATGGAAGTTTTTGGATATGCATATTATCATTAATGATGTTTTACCTTGTTAAAAATATGGTTTGCGAAATTTTAAAGTTGAGCTGAATATCGTTGCAACACAGATAAAGATTGTGATTCCCTAAAAAAATTTAAATTCGAGTTAATTGCACAAATAAGCTTGAATTCAAACGAAAGTATGCTCAACTGATTTTGTTATGATTAATTCATGGAAGTATTTAGGGTGAATATGAAAAAAATTACAAATTGGGAAAAAATTGAAAAACTAACAAATGTCTTAGGAGGCCATGTTTTGATATTTGAGCATATCTCCCAATTGTAAACAACTTTTCTAAATAACATTTTGCTGAATTTTCTGAAATAAGGCTACTTTACTCTTGAGCAATTTTCATATTTTTTGACCTACCCTGTATGCTGTGTGACTTGCAACCATTCTGAGTGCACCTAAAATGGTTACTGAACATGCACTAACTTTCGGCACTATCTGTATTTTGGTTGTGCAATTCATTAAAAAGATTCCCATATGTTGCACACTTAAATGACCACACTGTATATATAAAGATATACATTGAGAATTCGCATTCTCCATGTGATGAAAATATTGATTCTTCCTCGGTTTATTCAACTTAAAACAACTACTTTCCTGGCTATATGCCACGACGATAAGAATTTGAAAACAAAATCTTCTGAAGTTGAGAATTTCCATTCCATTCTGAATATTCAACAGAAAGCAACTATTTTCCTGGCTATTATCCAGGTGGTAGATATTTCAATTATGGATAGGGGTCACCGAGGTGATTTCAAAAAACCAATGGTTGATGGGTCTTCGACATCTTATAACCGAGATACAGGATCAATTTTGCCGATATTTTTATTGTCTCATATATTTCCAACCAACCTGTATATTTTTTGAAGATTGATACACTTGCTCAATCAATACTGTCGAATCGAATGAGGCATCAACAAAAGATAGAATCCAGATCCGGCTTCACATGAAAGTTACAATTTACACCCTATACAGACCGAAGACCTATTATAAAACATGGGTTCTTTGTAATCATCTCATTTACCTGCCCTATCCACAGTCGGAGTATTTACCTTTTCCAATGAAACACCCTGTATAATGACGCCACTGGAATCAAGTAAATAAAATCAGGTACTAATTCGTATTAGTATTCTTTGCACATCGTTACTCCATTTACCCAGAAGAATATTAAAATGAAAGAGACCAAATTTTTCATGTAAGTATCAAATATTTTCTATATTTTCTCGACCAAAGATCGAAATATTAGCAGATGTAGAATTCGAAACAATACCCTTGTACAGTGTAATTGCCGAAGACTTCCCAAATATCTAATCAAAAGATGATTGAGTGCATGATTTGATGTTTTTTAATCATCGATAGACATCTCATTCATAAATTCATAATTTGTGATAGGTAGGTACCTATTGAATGTTATCTTGAGTGTTAAATACACCTAATTCCGTGAACAATGAAGCAACAGAATTATCTCGAATATTCAGGACATCGTGATAGTACTTATGACTATTTCATTCATCACATAATATGACCAATCACAAGCCACATACAACGTGTGCTTATCGCGAAAACATTATATGTCTTACAATTCTGATTGGTCTATCAGCGTTGATGTAACCATGGACAGCGAAGCAGTCTGTCAGTTTGGCATTAAATAATTATGGCTTCACTTGTCAGAATCAATCACTCATTTATGATAAATGCTTTTTATGCTTCGTGAATGTGAAATAGTCTAGCAAAATACCACTCGGTTCTGAATATCTTCTCATAATTATGTCTTTCTTGAACAATGAAGCAACAGAATTACCTCGAAAATTCCACACCAGTGATTTTTATACAGTTAAATTGGGTTTTTATGACAAATTATCATAGCAACGTATGTATTTTAGTGGGCATTTTTTTCTCGTGGGTACCCACCAGCGTATGAAATCGGAAATTTTTTATGACGTTTTAATGACAGAATAATATTTTGACGTCCTAAAATAGTGATTTTGTGCAACTTCAATTGGTAGAAATCAACAATTAATAGGCTAAGAATCCATTATTGCCTTAACTGCATCTATTATACAGTGTGTCCCACTTACCATGCTCACCATGGGTATATTGTTAACGGTGAGACATACGAAGTCGGTTAAATGACACCAAATGTGGAGTTTGTCAAGGCCAACTATAATGTGAAAAAATATTTTGATAAAATCTATTCGTTTTTGTTTTATACGCAAAAAACAGATTTTGATCATTTTCATGTCTCCTCCGTAACTTATTTATTTATGAAATTATTCAAATAGAAATTTCACATTCTCATGGCAGTTTTTCAAAGTGATTTCAAAAAAAATATGAAATTTATACCAACTCTTCTAGAATTTGAGATAGCAGCACCAACTTTAGTTTTTCAAATGTAGCTCATAGCTCAATATGACTTAGTTACAAATAACTTTTTTTTCTCTCACAGATGATATGTCGCAGTTATAGTTTTGTGGTGATAACAACGGAGTTATCGTCATTTATACAAAAACAAAAAATTATTTGGAAGCCGCCATCTTGAATCCATGAATTTAAACAAAAAAATTTAACGATCTTCGACCTCAAAAACCCCTACTTACCAATTTTGAATGGAATCGGACCAAATATTGTCCGCCATCTTGGAGCAGCCATTTTTTTTATTTCAACGAAAATTCCATAATGTATTGTCACCGAAATTATGAACACCTGCCAAATTTCAAGTTAATCGGAGTTATGGAATTTTTGTTGAAATTTAAAAAAATGGCTGCTCCAAGATGGCGGACAAGATTTGGTCCGATTCCAATTCAAAATTGGTAAGTGGGGGTTTTTGAGGTCGGAGATCATAATTTTTTTGTTAAAATTTATAAATTCAAGATGTCGGCTTCCAAATAATTTTTTGTTTTTGTATAAATGACGATAACTCCGTTGTTATCAACACAAAACTATTACTGCGACATATCATCTGTAAGAGAAAAAAAGTTATTCGTAACTAAGTCATAGTGAGCTATGACCTACATTCGAACAACTGAAGTTGGTGCTGGTATCTCAAATTCTAGAAGAGTTGGTATCAATTTCATATTTTTTTCGAAATCACTTTGAAAAACTGCCTTGAGGAATGTGAAATTCCTATTCGAATATTTTCATAAATTAAGAAGTTACGGAGGAGACATGAAAATGATCAAAATCTGTTTTTTGGGTATAAAACAAAAACGAATAGATTTTATCAAAATATTTTTTCACATTATAGTTGGCCTTGACAAACTCCACATTTGGTGTCATTTAACCGACTTCGTATCTCTCACCGTTAAAAAGATACCCATGGTGAGCATGGTGAGTGGGACACACTGTATAGAATGTCATACCACTACCTGGGCCAGTGAAAGGCGTTATGGAAGGCTAAAATTCGAAATCTCTGGTACTGATACGCTTCAACAGGAAGATCAAATCACTAAGGTGGACGGAAATACTGACCTTCATCAGAAATCCACGGAGGTTCGAAAATGAGAATTATTAGAAGGAATAGTAGATATTATAGGCACATGACGTGTGCAGCAGGGGTCGGCAAAAAAGGCTCAATGGGGCCTACTTGCTAGGCTACCACCTTCCCTTTCTCTACTACTACTAGTATGTACCTATACCTATGAAAAATTAATAATTTCTTATCACTTGTTGTATCCCGAAGTTAACATAGAATGGAAGAATATAATATGTTACATTTTAAACTAGTATTTTCAAATATATGTAATAAGTGAAAATCAGAAAAATCTATTATTGGTGCCGAAACTGCGACCAAAACTAAATTTATTCATGAACCTGTATGTAAATCACATGAACAAATACATTCTGAAATTATTCAATTTCCAAACACAATCTGGTGTGAAATTTTCTTGCTGAATACCACATGAGGTCAAATTACTTCCTGGGAATTTTTCTCGCTCATGTATATATTTCGAAAATTATCCTTCGTCTTCGACTCTGAATAAATTTCAAAATTTCCATGAGCTCGAAAAATTTTCCGGAAATAATTTGACCTCTAGTGGTATTACAAGTGAATATTCAGAGCATCGTGATTTAACTTTTTTATTAAGTCAAGAAAATCGATATAGGTAACTGAACACAAAATAACTGCGCCTTCGCCAAAATTCTCAATCCCAGCAAACCGAGCAGGAAACTTACCTTACCCAATGCGGAACTGTGACATTCTCGCCATGGACATTCTCCAGCTGTTTTTCCCTCATGGAATCCAACACGTGATCAATGGAATCCTCGAGGTTCCGAGTACCAGACACCCTAGCCCCGAATTTGTCTACAAAATCCGCCAATTCTTTGTAAACAGCACCCTTAAACTTGCCTTTGGTCACTGCATCGATGATCCTGTTGACAGTTGGCTGGTACGACCGGATTTCTGATACCAGCTCATCCGGTAGATCGCAGTACTCGTTTTGGACCCTAAAGTCCAGCAGATCACTGGATGCGGTAGCCAAAACAATGGAGAGCAGCACCAGGATAGTAGGCTTTGGCGGTGCCATTGTTTAGGAAGCAGCGCGATGACTAGATCAGTATTGATGAATTTGTGTACGTTCGGTTGGAAACAGACGACAGATAACCTTTGAACGATTTCATAGAATGGGGGGAAGTAATTGTGAGTTAATTTATATACAGTAGATGAGAGTTTTGCTTGTTGTTATCATGGTTCGATATATTAATTTTTAAAACATGACTTGGCAAAGATAATATCCAACATACCTATTCCTAATATATGAATTATCTTTGCATTCATGAAATAACACTATATATCTAATATCTATACAGGGTGTAAGAGTTTATCTAAATGATGCCGAAAGAATTCAAGGCGTGATTCCTTGTGATATTCTAGCAAATAAAGTTCACATGAACATGTGTATCCTTACTTGCTCCGTTTTTGAGATACAGGATGTTGAAGTTGGAATTATTAATTGTTTTTATTTACAACCCACTGAGCAAATTTGGAAGGTATGTTGATACAAGAGGTTGTAGCAATTACTGAAACGGACGTTCAGCAATATTGCAAATGTAAATTTGTAAATGTAACGTTCCAGCAATGTCACTGCAACATGTAACATTGCTGCAACGCTACATTATCAAACTTCACCTTTGCAATATTGCTGAACGTCCGTTTCAGTTATTCCTTCATCATTGCAGCAATCATAGATCTAATTACAATTAGATCTATGCATCAATATAGCTGTGAACGTTGCTTAGTGGGTAACCCCCTGTATAAGCTTTCATGGTGCCAAAATTCAGTATTGTTGGAGACTGAGAAAGCCCAAAAATTTGTCTTAAAAACACCTACATTAAATTTGGAGTCAAATCGAATTTCAATCGTTTCCTCAAAAACCAAGCTAGATACAAAAATCACACAGAGGATAAAAAAGTTGTTATTTCAATGATTGAATCTAATAAAAATATTTAACTCAGGAAAGCCGGTGGCGTACAATGACATTCACCATAAATATCGATAAATATACCCACTGTGACGCCACTGAGAATATTATTTCGATTCTAATTGCCCCAGAAGAACCACCATATTACTATTAACAAAACCACAACGTTGTATTGATGGAAAGATAATTTAGTAATGAATAAAAAACGATCTTTCATGGAAATATTAATACCCTGTATCTCGAAAACGAAGCAAGCTCGGACACATATTTATATGAACTTTATTTTTTTGGTGTTATTAAGATTTCCTGTATACGTTACTCCCATTGTTTTTCAGATGACTATTTTCTTGATATTTTCACTCACCAAAGCAGAAATAATCTTGGTTGGATGGAAAAGTGGCCATCAGTATCTACCTATATGAGAGCTGGTTTGAATATTTGAAACCTCCGCCCAATTTTCAACAAAGATTTACATAGCTATTCCATCTGAAATAACTCCCAGCTCATCAATCCTAGGTTTATCTTGAAATCTCATAAAAAAACTCAACCTGAATTTATATATGTATATAATTAGGTGCCAGAATTATGCAAAAAGCTCAGCTCCTTTCAATTTAAATCAGCTTTCAAACAGCTTCTACTGAAACACAGTTTCTACTCGGTATATGAATTTCTGACACCATCATATATATATGGAAAACACCCATCCCCCTACTACTTTTAACATATTATTTTAAACCATAAATTGTTTTGTAACTATGTTTACCTGTTGCTTTCATTTGTTATGTCCACATATATTTTTCATTTTTGATAATTATTATAACAAGATATTCAGGTATGTCCACGGACATGTACCGAACTATTTGAACTAGAAATTATACAGTGTATAATCTCTGACCTGTGTAATGGTAGAAATTTTCTATGAAAGCTAGAGAGCTGTGCTTCTACTCCGCAATAGGGCTTCTGTTAAGGACCCTGTATTACCAAATTTGAAGGCCCTACGACAAAGTTAATTTCAGGGTCTAAAAAAAGAACAAGGTACCCTTTGAACTTTTTTCATTCAACTCCAAGTGTCAGAATAGGCTGAATACAGGGTATTCTCGATGTGTTAAACAAGAATTTGCAGTCCGTTTTTATCTTTATTGGTTTCCGAGATAATTTCGAACAAAAATTCAAAAAGTGTCTGAAAGATGATGGCTGAAATGATGGACAAAAATTTATTTTTCGTGTGCAAAACACGTGAAATGAATTAATTCCGCCAAATTGGTGGACGATGGTAGTAGTTCCCATTACTTCGATCTCCAGTCAATTGAGGTACTAGATCAAGCCATATTATATTAAAGGTACCGCAAGGAAAGCAAAAAATGGTAAAAAAAGGGCAACTTTTCCTATCAGAGCTAGAGAGAGCTGTGCTTCTATTCCGCATTAGAGCAATCCTTCAGGACCCTGTAACCCAAATTGCAAGGCCCTACGACAAAGTTGATTTTGAGGTCTCAAAAATAAAAACTCCTTCATTCAAATCGAGGCATCAGAGTGTACTGAAAACTGTATATAAGATGTTCTCGATGTCCCGAACAAGAATCACATCCTTTGTAAAATGAACTATTTCATTAATATTTGGGGTTCATGTTTCAAGAATAATTTTAACAAAATATCTGTACTATATAAAAAAGCATTAAAAGTACTGTATCCTCTTCCATATGACACCCCATCAAATCATCTTTATGAAGAAAAAAATACATTTTCTTTGGAAGAGCACTATCTGATAAATATACTCTCAGAATTTCTTTTGATATTATCAACAAACACCTCAAATCTAACTTATATTGGTAAGGAATTCTCAAATCCATGAACATCATACTAAACAATATGACTTGTTTCATCTTGATGCTGCTAATTCTGCACTTGGCCAAAAAAAGTTCACTCACGGAGCTATCTCAAAATTCAATAAATTACCTGATGATATGATGATATTATATCACCCAATTCGAAATTAAAGTCAAGAAACATATCCTCTTGCAAAGAGAAAATCAAACCTGAATGAATGATTTCTCATTCACTAATTTATTTCATAATGTCATAATGTACTTTTCATGAGATTTCTGTTTTATTATTATTATTTTTGAATCTGTTGTTTATTTCTATAACTTAGATTTAATAACGCATGAATAATCTCATACCAGATATGAATATGTCTGATTATTCATGTTATTTCATTGTAAATCGTAATAAAATATATGATTGTATATCTATACAGGACGCAATGTAATGTTTATAGCAAAGAATGAAAATAAATAAATACTATATTTATCTGATTCCATGCGTGTTCATCACTATTTTTTCTCGGAATATCTGAGATAAAAAAGTCAGTATAGATTCAAACAATATTTTGGAAACAAAATTTCAACAGATAGTATCTGATTTGTACTATCGAGGTTGGAATAGTTGAATATAAACTTTAAAGCACCCTGTATGCCTTTTTGATGTTGCTAGGGATTGGGAGGGATGAATTCTCGTCTGCAGAGGGTAAATATTCTTTTTGGTTTCGCTTTGCGTTGAGACCGCCAACGCGAAACGAGCAACCATAAATGGCGTAGGTATATGTACAACTCCCACGCAAAATTTGAATCTATCCCGGTTATATTGATTTGTATAATTCAGCTACCTAATAACAACAATATACGAATTATTACAACAATATGGAAATATATCAGTGAATGTATCTTAATAAATGTTACATCAAGTGAAAATTGCTCTTTTATATTTTCAAAAAATGTACAGACGAGAAATATTGAATTTTAGTTGAATATGATCAAAATCAATCGTAAAATAAAACCTTGATAAAACTCCCAAATTCTTTCTTATAGTTTATTTGATTGAATGAATATAGGTATTCGAAAAAATACTGTCACTTGTACGATGAATTGATGTTTCATCATACAGGGCGTGGAAAAAAAACCCAATCACGAATATTTCCATCGTTGAAGTTTGAACCCCTTGTTTGGGTAGGAAAGTATTGAACAGGAAAATTTTCAGATACATGATGAAAATGAAAACAAAAGGATATATATATCTACATGAGAATTCACGCATTTTCTCTCTTGATTGTATATCACTACTATTACTACTATTACTAGAAATAAATTCTGCCATTTTTATGAATGTTGATTTTTAATTTGAATTGTCATTGCTGATTCGAATGTAATTGCTATCGGTTATTAGGATCAGAACTCATCATTATTGGTAAAATGTTAATTTTTGAGTGAACAAAAATTATTTAGAGTCATTGAAGTGAAATATTGATGAACTTTTTTTTTTAAATCAATGCTATTAGACTTGATGAGTTAGTGATTAATATTTAATATATCAATCTCATTTGTTTTGATTTTTCCAGCCTCACCTATACCTACCTACATACTTCACTGATAGTAAAAAGGGAATTCATATAAAATTATAAAATCACGTACATATACCTGCATATACTGTCATTAATAAGAAAGAATTTATATATTATGTAGGTGATAAGTAGGTAAATAACTGAAAATAATCGTACATATTTACTTAATTCAATAATTCAATGAAAACAATAATAATTCAAGATTGGGTAAGTACTAAAATAGTTTTTTTACCTGGTTTACCGACACCTGAAAAATTCCCATCAACAAATGGATAGATATAATTTTTTCTGAGTTTTACAGGTGGGCAGTACTTTCAAAATTTCATACAACCCGATCTTTAAAACCCCGAAAAATTACAGTACTAGATCGTCGATCTTGTTGGGGAAATGTCAGAGTAATGAATGAAATCACACCTTTACTACCTACACACTACACAGTCTGCAGTATCAATTCAATGCTGATGAATGAATGAAGCAGAACTTGAATGGAGATGCAGCAGTGTCTACTGCGGTGACATATAAAAGTAGAAACATTATTCATACATTCAAACAGTGAAGAATACTGCACGAAACTGTGGAAACCCTTCACAGTGAACATAGAAAACTGTAAAATCGATAGATACCTATCTACAGAAAACTGTAAATACACATAGAAAACTGTAGAATCGATAGATACCTATCTACAGAAAACTGTAAATACATCAGATACTGACAATAGATGACGCTGTAAAAGCGAAATATCCAAGGTTGGTAGAACTGATGATTATTTAATCCGTTTGTATTTATCTCTATTGGTTCCCGTAATATTCCTTGACAAAAATTGAAAAAAATATGTCTCGAAGATCGCTGAAATGATGGGGAACAATTTTTCTCATGGGCACAATACGTGAATGAATTTGAGTTCCGCTAAAAATTCAGTCGTACTAGATCGAGCCATTTTCCATCAAAGGTACCGCAAGGATGGAAAAGCAGGTGAAAAATTGCTATTTTGTTGAAATAAAAACTAGAGAGCTGTGCTTCTACTCCGCACTAGGGCATCCCTAAGGGGCCCTGTATACCAAATTTGAAGGCCCTACGACAAAGTTGATTTTTGGGTCCAAAAATAAAATAAGGTTAAGGTTAACCCCTTTGAACTTTTTTCATCTGATTCAAGGCATTAGAATTGACTCAAAACATACATACAAGGTCTTCTCGATGTGCTGAACAAGAATCTGCAATCCGTTCGTTTTTATCTCTATTGGTTTTCGTAATATTTCTAGATAAAAATTGAAAAAAAAAATGTGTCAAAGATCGCTGAATTGATGGCGAAGAATTCTTTTCGTGGGCAAAATACGTGAATAAATTTTTGTTCCGCTGAAAATTCGGTCTCACATGATCTAGCCATTTTTATCAAAGGTACCGCAGGATGGAGAAACAGGTGAAAAATTGCTATTTTGTTTAAATAAAAGCTAGAGAACTGTGCTTCTACTCCGCACTAGGGCATCCCTTAAGGGCCCTGTATACCAAATTTGAAGGCTCTACGACAAAGTTGATTTTTTGGTCTGAAAATGAAACAAGGTTAACCCCTTTGAACTTTTTTCAACCAACTCGAGGCGTCAGAATTGACTCAAAACTTGCATACAGGGTGTTCTCGATGTGCGGAACAAGAATCTGCAATCCGTTTGTTTTTATCTCTATTGGTTTCCGTAATATTCCATGACAAAAATTGAAAAAAAAATGTCTCAAAGATCGTCGAAATGATGGCGAAGAATTATTCCTTTCGTGGACAAAATACGTGAATAAATCTTAGTTCCGCCAAAAATTGAGACGTACTAGATCGAGCCATTTTTTATCAAAGGTACCGCAAGGATGGAAAAGCAGGTGAAAATTTGTTATTTTCTTATAATAAAAGCTAGAGTGCTGTGCTTCTACTCCGCACTAGGGCATCCCTTGAGGGCCCTGTATATCAAATTTGAAGGCCCTACGACAAAGTTGATTTTTGGGTCTAAAAATGAAACAAGGTTAACCCCTTTGAACTTTTTTCATCCCATTCGAGGCTTCCGAATTGACTTAAAACTTACATACAGGGTGTTCTGGATGTGCTGAACAAGAATCTGCAATTTGTTTGTTTTTATCTCTATTATTAGTTCCAATAATATTCCTAGACAAAAATTGGAAAGAAGATATCTCAAAGATCGCTGAAATGATGGCGAAAAATTCAGGCGTACTAGATCGAGCCATTTACTATCAAAGGTATCGCAAAGATGGAAAAGCAGGTGAAATATTGATATTTTGTTAAAATAAAAGCTAGTGAGCTGTGCTTCTACTCCGCACTAGGGCATCCCTTAAGGGCCCTGTATACCAAATTTGAAGGCCCTACAACAAAGTTGATTTTTGGGTCTGAAAATGAAACAAGGTTAACCCCTTTGAACTTTTTTCATCCAATTCGAGGCGTCAGAATGGGCTGAAAACTCACATACAGAGTGTTCTCCATGTGCTGAACAAGAATCTGCAATCCGTTTATTTTTATCTCTATTGGTTCCCGTAATATTCTTACACAAGAATTGGAAAAAAATGTCCCAAAGATCGCTGAAATGATGGCGAAGAATTCTTTTCGTGAGCAAAATACGTAAATAAATTTTTGTTCTGCTGAAATTTCAGTCGTACTAGATCGAGCCATTTTTTTTAAAGGTACCACAAGGATGGAAAAACAGGTGAAGAATTGCTTTTTTGTTGAAATTAAAGCTAGAGAGCTGTGCTTCTACTCCGCACTAGAGCATCCCTTAAGGGCCCTGTATACCAAATTTGAAGGCCCTGCGACAAAGTTCATTTTTGGGTCTGAAAATGAAACAAGGTTAACCCCTTTGAACTTTTTTCATCCAATTCGAGTCGTCAGAATTGACTCGAAACTTGCATACAGAGTGATCTCGATGTGCTGAACAAGAATCTGCAATCCGTTTGTTCTTATCTCTATTGGTTTCCGTAATATTCCTTGACGAAAATTGAAAAAAAATGTCTCAAAGATCGTCGAAACGATGGCGAAGAATTATTTCTTTCGTGGGCAAAATACGTGAATAAATCTTAGTTCCGCTAGAAATTGGGACGTACTAGATCGGGCCATTTTTTATCAAAGGTACCGCAAGGATGGAAAAGCAGGTGAAAAATTGCTATTTTGTTAAAATAAAAGCTAGAGAGCTGTGCTTCTATTCCGCACTAGGGCATCGTTCGAGGTCCCTGTATACCAAATTTGAAGGCCCTACGACAAAGTTGATTTTTGGGTCTGAAAATGAAACAAGGTTAACCCCTTTGAACTTTTTTCATCCAATTCGAGGCGTCAGAATTGACTTAAAACTTGCATACAAGGTGTTCTCGATGTGCTGAACAAGAATCTGCAATTCGTTTGTCTTTATCTCTATTGGTTCTCGAAATATTCCTAGACAAAAATTGGAAAAAAAAATGTCTCAAAGATCGTTGAAATGATGGCGAAGAATTATTCTTTTCGTGGGCAGAATACGTGAATAAATATATATAGTTCCGCTAAAAATTCAGGCGTACTAGATCGAGCCATTTTTTATCAAAGGTACCACAAGGATGGAAAAAC
Source organism: Phaedon cochleariae (assembly GCA_918026855.4). Lineage (NCBI taxonomy): Eukaryota > Metazoa > Arthropoda > Insecta > Coleoptera > Chrysomelidae > Phaedon > Phaedon cochleariae. The sequence goes on along the minus strand of OU896718.1, from coordinate 835,414 downwards.
GGGTGAAAAATTGCTATTTTGTTAAAATAAAAGCTGGAGAGCTGTGCTTCTACTCCGCACTAGAGCGTCCTTTGAGCGCCCTGTATACTAAATTTGAAAGCCCTACGACAAAGTTGATTTTTTGTTGAACTTTTTTCATTCAATTCGAATCGTTAGAAATGACTTAAAACTTGTATACAGGGTGTCCTTGATGTGCTGAACAAGGATCTGCAATCCGTTCGTTTTTATCTCTATTGGTTTTCGTAATATTTCTAGATAAAAATTGAAAAAAAAAATGTGTCAAAGATCGCTGAAATGATGGCGAAGAATTCTTTTCGTGGGCAAAATACGTAAATGAATTTTTGTTCTGCTAAAAATTCAGTCGTACTAGATCGAGAAATTCTAATCAAAGGTACCGCAAGGATGGAAATTCAGGTAAAAATTTGTTATTTTCTTAAAATAAAAGCTAGAGTGCTGTGCTTCTACTCCGCACTAGAGCATCCCTTAAGGGCCCTGTATACCAAATTTGAAGGCCCTGCGAGAAAGTTCATTTTTGGGTCTGAAAATGAAACAAGGTTAACCCCTTTGAACTTTTTTCATCCAATTCGATTCGTCAGAATTGACTCAAAACTTGCATACAGGGTGTTCTCGATGTGCTGAACAAGAATCTGCAATCCGTTTGTTTTTATCTCTATTGTTTCCCGTAATATTCCTTGACAAAAATTGAAAAAAAATGTCCCAAAGATCGCTGAAATGATGGCGAAGAATTCTTTTCGTGGGCAAAATACGTAAATAAATTTTTGTTCTGCTAAAACTTCAGTCGTACTAGATCGAGCCATTTTTATAAAAGGTACCACAAGAATGGAAAACAGGTAAAAAATTGCTATTTTGTTGAAATAAAAACTAGAGAGCTGTGCTCCTTCTCCGCACTTGGGCATTCCTCAAGGGCCCTGTATACCAAATTTGAAGGCCCTATGACAAAGTTGATTTTTGGGTCTGAAAATGAAACAAGGTTAACCCCTTTGAACTTTTTTCAACCAATTCGAGGCGTCAGAATTGACTCAAAACTTGCATACAGGGTGTTCTCGGTGTGCTGAACAAGAATCTGCAATCCCTTTGTTTTTATCTCTATTGGTTCCCGTAATATTCCTAGACAAAAATTGGAAAAAAAATGTCATAGATCGTTGAAATGATGGCGAAGAATCAATCTTTCCGTGGGCAAGATACGTGAATGAATATATATAGTTCCGCTTAAAATTCAGGCGTACTAGATCGAGCCATTTTTTATCAAAGGTACCACAAGAATGGAAAACAGCTGAAAAATTGCTATTTTGTTAAAATAAAAGCTAGGGAGCTGTGTTTCTACTCCGCACTAGGGCATTCCCCAAGGGCCCTGTATACCAAATTTGAAGGCGCTACAACAAAGTTGATGTTTGGGTCTGAAAATGAAACAAGGTTAACCCCTTTGAACTTTTTTCAACCAACTCGAGGCGTCAGAATTGACTCAAAACTTGCATACAATGTGTTCTCGATGTGCGGAACAAGAATCTGCAATCAGTTTGTTTTTATCTCTATTAGTTCACGTAATATTCCTAGACAACAATTGAAAAAAAAATGTCTCAAAGATCGCTGAAATGATGGCGAAGAGTTTTTTTCGTGGGCAAAATACGTGAATACATTTAAGTTCCGCTAAAAATTCAGGCGTACTAGATCGAGCCATTTTTATCAAAGGTACCGCAAGGATGGAAAAGCAGTGAGAAATTGCTTTTTTGGTAAATTAAAAGCTAGAGAGCTGTGCTTCTACTCCGCACTAGAGCATCCCTTGAGGGCCCTGTATACCAAATTTGAAGGCCCTACGACAAAGTTTATTTTTGGGTCTGAAAATGAAACAAGGTTAACCCCTTTGAACTTTTTTCACCCAATTCGAATCAACAGAAATGGCTTAAAACTTGCATACAGGGTGTTCTCGATATGCTGAACAAGAATCTGCAATCCCTTTGTATTTATCTCTATTGGTTCCCGTAATATTCCTAGACAAAAATTGAAAAAATGTCTCAAAGATCGCTGAAATGATGGCGAAGAATATTTTTCGTGGGCAGAAAAAGTGAATGAATTCGAGTTCCGCTAAAAATTCAGGGGCTGAACAAGAATCTGAAGACTGCTCTTCTCCATCTGCTGTAGTATTCCACTTCATTCATAATTATTACTATATATGCTTCAATTTTCAACAAATAGCATCATTGAATAAAATTCCTCCATGAGAAATTCAGAGTCTTTATTGCTTTTTCGAAAATGTTAAAATGGACAAAAAATTAGGTTCCAGTTATAATCATTTTGAATGCTGATTGAAGGAAATAAATGAAAAGCTACAATTGTTTTTATTGGTATTATATTTTCGTAAAGACAAAATATTACAATAAACTATTTGATAAAGAAGTACCTTGTCTTAAACTAAATAGAAACTATACAATATTATTTAAAATTCAATAAAATCCTTATTCACTAAAGGTAGGTATTTTCTGTTATATAATAAACATCACTTACTCTATATATACAATTTGTTTCAACAATTCTATTGCAATATCACCAAATGGATTTCAAATTAGTATTTTCAAGAAGAGAAAAAAAAACTGTTGGTGTTTGTTTTAAAATATCATTTTATGCGGGTGATGTTTTCTAGCAAATCAGAAAAATTGTGGTCGATGGAACAAGTGTACTAGATCTTCACACAGATATTACGAAAAAGAATAACAACAAACAAAAAAACATCGAATATGATAATAGCTAATGAATAATTATTCGCTAGAAGGAGGATGACAGATATAACAATCATGCAAGAAATACATATCACATGTTTTTGGACGATTACTCATAGATTTTTCTGTTTGTTGTGCACATTGAATTACATTTAATTGATCTAAACAACAATTTAATTCTTAGATGATAAGTAGGTACAAATTTTCGCTGAGAAAAATCCTGGGTTAGATTTCTTCTAAATTTCAACTATTTATATATGTAAATTTCGTCCTGATTTGCGTTGAGTTTCAAGACACATTATCATTTAGGTACATACGTTAATGACGTTGACGAAAATTTTGAAACAACTAAAATTATAAGAATCACAGAAAGTTACGAAAAATTTACAACGAAAAAAAAATCAAACTCTTAATTGTGTGATCTAAAATCGAAATTATTAAAATAAATACTATACAAAATGTACACTAGTCAAATAAATTACAATTTCCAAAAGGCTCAGAGTGACCCAAACATAAGTACGAATTTTTACTTTCTATTTACACTTTTCATCATGATTCAAAACACCGAAGGCAATTTCTCAGAAATCAATATAATTTCGATTACCCATCTTTTCTGTTTTCAGAAGCCAAAAGATGATTTCCCCCTGTGATAAATAAAAAGAGAGCTTTTCTTTGACAATCTACTGTTTTCTCTGTCAATCTCTAGGCACCTCGCAGTCTTTTCTTATCCATTTTTAAAGCACCTTCCATTAAAATAGGTAACAAAATGTCGAAAAAAAAGACTTTCCCAAAATACCTTGTCTTTTCTTATCACATATCACTCACTTCCGGTACATCTTCTATCGCTAATTAATAGTAATATTGATATTTTTTGTTTTTATTTTCAGATATATATTCATAAAAATCTATAATTCAACAAGATAGCACTATTCCATACAAGACAAATGAAAACGTTTCAAGTCGTTTTAAATCGATAAACTTTTCTCATCAATAACTTTTTTTAATTTATTTTATAATAAACTTTCTTATGCATTGAAGGATTCGAATCGAACGTTCGATAAAAGCACTTGTTTTTTTTTTTATATAAATGCAATATGAAACATTTGAACCATAATTGTTACGGTGATCACCTTTAGCGATGCACCTTTGAGGTATATCCTTGAGGCAAGTCCTTGTAATGCGAGAAAAATTTATTTTTTTGGTCGTTATATTCAGTTTCGGCTAAATGCTACTCAGAGAAATGCACAAAAAACGGCCAGGAAACGAAAATTGGTGGGCATCTAGTATACCAAATTGCCCATTGATTGATGAAACAATTTTTCTTCTATCACATCCAGTTTCACCGGAAACGACCCCAACTTTAGATTTTTAAATGGGACACCCTGTATAGTATTCCATAATCGGTTAGGAATTATCATGACGAATCCAACGATACCGAATTTGATGAGGTTATTTCAAACAATTACAAAGATATTTGCGTTGGAAGTTTCCATACAAGGACATGTATGGGACATCCAGGAGATGTCCCGCAGTGGTTGTCCAGTAGACATCCCACCCGGTACATCCCTAAGTTATCCTATTCGTGTCCCTGGAATATCTGATATCCATTCACATCAGAGAGTCATTGAATTCCATCAAAATGTTGAGTCGAATTTTTTCGAAAATGTCCGGAAAATAATTGTAATGAAAATAAAGAATATCGAAACTTCTCAAGAAATGACCATTTTTCGCAAACAGAAATCGTAAATGCATAATGCCCCCATTTTCAAACACCCCAGAACGATAATAATTATACCGAAATCCTAACAAAGTTGCCAGATTTCTGTAGTTTAGTCCTTTATAAATCTGTCCCGGGTTCAATCCCTACTCGACCTAATTTTTTTCTTTTTTCGAAGGGATGTCCCTGGAATGTCCTTGGGACATCCTAGGGATATCCTTTCTTCGTACTCGATACATCCCAGGGCCGTACCAGAAGGACGTCGTTTTCGTCTGAGAGCGGACGTCCCTAGTATGTAGTACTTTGTCCCGACAAAGGATATCCCTGGGATGTCCTAGTATGAAATTAGGAACGTCCCTGGAAAGTCCCTTGGATGTACTTGTGTTGTTAGAGTGCTCAACGGGTGTGACTTTGCAATATCAAAACTTCTTTCTCTGTCACACTCATCGAGCATATGGAAACTAAGAACGCGAATATCTGCGTAATCGTATGAAATAACCCTATGAAACCCGGTATCGATGAATTTGTTATAACAATCCCTAACCGATTATCCCTAATAGCACACAACGTCCTAGGGACGTCCCTATTTGGTACAATTCACGTCCGAATGTCCCGAACCAAAAATAAGTGTCCTTGGGACGTCCCATCCAGTACATCTCATGCAATTTCCGTGCCAGGATGACCACGGAATGTCCCAGCTGGTACATCATTCCAAATGTCCTAGAAATAGCCTCCCTTAGACGTCCCACGTGGTACATATTGTAGAATGTGGGATATGATTTTGAACGTTCTTTTAGGGACATCCATCGGATATCCCGAGTAGTACATATTCTGGCATTATATAATGTCCCTTCTAGACAATCATGAAATGTCCCTGATGGTACATTTCTTCAAATATCTTTGCACAGACGCCCTAAATATTTCCAGGATCGTATAACAATCGAAATGTCCCTAAGGGACATCCTTTGAATGTCCCTTAGGGATATCCGTCGGATGTCCTAATTGGTACATGAGCTGTACTCTTCCAATGTCCTAGAAATAACGTCCTATGGACGTCCCAGTCGGTACTTTCAATATGTTGTCTCTGCGAGGACGTTAACTTACACCTCGCCGACGAATGATTGCTCGTAGGCTATAAGTACTACTCGTCAATGTCCTTCACGTAATTCCATTGGACATTCTTGGGACACTTTTTGGGGACCTTCTACGGACCATGAACTCGACTGGATGTCCTAATCAGTTATGCAAGATCTGGTCCTAAAGGGACCCAAAAAAATTTAAATTCAAGAATAATTCGTACGTCCCTGGGACATTCTATGGACATCCAATTGATATCCCTCAGCGTTGCTGATAGGTTGTCCTATGGATGTCCTAAGGATGTCCTCTGTAGTGCTTGATGAGGAATACTGTAGAATTTAGGTATTCGATAGTTGTCCCAGGGACATCCCTCAGAGACGTCCCTAGTTGGTCCTCAAGTGGGACATTTGTGCGTCCAACAGACGTCCAAAGGACGTCCACAGTACCAAATTCGCACGTCCTATGGACGTCCTGAATGTCCCGACAGGACGTCCTAAGGATATCCATGGGAGAAAAGTGTGTTATTAGGGATGTAATACAATACAGGGTGTCCCATTTGAAAATCGAAAGTTGGAGTCGTTTCCAGTAAAACCGGAAGTGATAGATGTGCAATGCGGTATACTAGCTGTCCACCAATTTTCAAAACCCTATCTCGAATAATTCGAAAGTTACAGTCTTGGTCGTTTTTTGTGCACTTCTCTGTATATTATGCAACGTATGAAATAGTGGTGGAAACAGACAATCCTTTCTACGGCCACAAATATCGAGAAAACCCAAGAAAAACACAGGAAATAGTCCATACAAAGTCGAGTAAACGTTCAATCCTTGAGTCTGCGAGGAATACATACAGGGTCTTTGAAGAAAAAGAAACATTACTTATCTCGCAATTGAAGCTCAATTGGTATACAGTGTCCGTCTAAAGTCCGCTCTCTTCCTACTAATTTTTGAACCATCAGGTATATCGCGACTAAATTTGTAAGGCTCAAAAAGGAATGAAAACCTACTCTTTTGTGGAAAAATAATAGCTGAGAGTTTTGAACTGGCGCCCGAGGGCCATCTTGAATTAATTTTTTGAATGAATCGCCCCGTATATTGTTACATTTTCATTCTTTGAATCTTTTTATAATGTTCAACAGTTTTATCAAATACGCTTCACTCTTAAATTCAATAGTTTGAGAACTGACATTTTAGTTATATTTCAAACCCAACCAAAAACCTGAATGTCCAATCAAGTTGCCTTTGGGAAAATGTCGTTGTTGTGGTAACATTCCGATTCTTTCCAAAGCAAACTTAATCGAAAGCAACATTCGAGTTTTTATAGTTGCGAGTTTGAAATGAACAAAATGTCAGTTTTCAAAGGATAATATTTTGAAAAGTATCGAATTTAGTAGTAAAATGTAATCGATGTAACTGTTAAAAATTATGGGAAGAAGAAGAAGATGAAAAGTTGGGTTTCATCTCCTATTTTAGACCTCCAAATTTCGTTCCGATATACCAGGTGGTTTAAAAAAATAGCAAGGGGACTTGAGTTTAAACAGGCACTGTATATCTAAATATCTCAGTTATCCCAATTGCAAGATATACAGGGTGTCCCACTTACCATGCTCACCATGGGTATCTTTTAAACGGTGAGAGATACGAGGTCGGTTAAATGACACCAAATGTGGAGTTTGTCAAGGCCAACTATAATGTGAAAAAATATTTTGATAAAATCTATTCGTTTTTGTTTTATACGCAAAAAACAGATTTTGATCATTTCCATGTCTCTTCCATAACTTCTTTATTTATGAATATATTCGAATAGGAATTTCACATTCTCATGACAGTATTTCAAAGTGATTTCGAAAGAAATATTAAATTTATACCAACTCTTCTAGAATTGGAGATATCAGCACCAACTTTAGTTTTTCGAATGTAGGTCATAGCTCACTATGACTTAGTTACAAAAAACTTTTTTTTCTCTTTCAGATGATATGTCGCAGTAATAGTTTTGTGTTGATAACAACGGAGTTATCGTCATTTATACTAAAACAAAAAATTATTTGGAAGCCGCCATCTTGAATTTATAAATTTTAACAAAAAAATCATGATCTTCGACCTCAAAAACCCCCACTTACCAATTTTGAATGGAATCGGACCAAATCTTGTCCGCCATCTTGGAGCAGCCATTTTTTTTTAATTTCAACAAAAATCCATAACTCCGATCAACCTGAAATTTGGCAGATGTTCATAATTTCGGTGACAATACATTATGGAATATTTATTGAAATTAAAAAAAATGGCTGCTCCAAGATGGCGGACAAAATTTGGTCCGATTCCATTCAAAATTGGTAAGTGGGGGCTTTTGAGGTCGAAGATCATGATTTTTTTGTTAAAATTTATAAATTCAAGATGGCGGCTTCCAAATAATTGTTTGTTTTGGTATAAATGTCAATAACTCCGTTGTTATCAACACAAAACTATTACTGCGACATATCATCTGAAAGAGAAAAAAAAATTTTTAGTAACTAAGTCATAGTGAGCTATGACCTACATTTCAGAAACTAAAGTTGGTGCTGATATCTTAAATTCTAGAAGAGTTGGTATAAATTCTATATTTTTTTCGAAATCAATTTGGAAAACTGCCATAAGAATGTGAAATTCCTATTTGAATATTTTCCTGAATAAAGAAGTTACGGAGGAGACATGAAAAAGATCAAAATCTGTTTTTTGCGTATAAAACAAAAACGAATAGATTTTATCAAAATATTTTTTCACATTATAGTTGGCCTTGACAAACTCCACATTTGGTGTCATTTAACCGACCTCGTATCTCTCACCGTTAAAGAGATACCCATGGTGAGCATGGTAAGTAAGACACACTGTATATTGGCAATTATTAGGCTACAACTGCGAAATGAATGTTACTGTAACTGTAAAATTGATATTTCAGTGAGATAAAATGCAATATGAAACTGATACCTGAATATTTCAATCAGTGTAAAACCAGGATAAATGTTGCAATATTGAAATAAAGCACTTTGCGATATTCATATCAGGTTTTTCATTTCCGTTGGACTTCAACTGGACTTTGTATACACTGAACTCCAGCAAGCATTTTCCCTGGATGCTTCTCGATAATTGCGCACCTCAAAATTTCCAAGAACCCTTCCAGGTCCTGCAAAGGACACAATGAGATCTTCCTACAATATAAAAGAAACTTCGTTGTCGCTCGATTATCTCAGAGTCGCAGCTACTCATCCAACAACTGCAAGTATACAGGGTGTTTCACAGGTAAAGGGAAATATTTCAATGGTAGATAGGGGTCATCAAGGTGGTTCTGAAAATACCATATTCGATAGGTCTTAGAGTTTTCATAACGGAGATACAGGGCGATTTATCGATTTTGAATAATTATTCATTCGTCTAAAAGTATTGAACTACCCAGTATATTTTTCTAAAATTTGGTATGGAGCTTAAACTTGGGACGTTGAATTCATTCACCTATCGGGCGAAGAGAAAATCCAGGTTCGACTTCAGGAAAAATCCACATTTATTCGAAATATTAAAATAACACACTGTATGTAATAATTGACAGAGTTCATCAAAGGAATCGTGAAGAGGAGGAAAAACTGAACTGGATTAGATGCTTTTTGTTTTCCCGCCACCAATTCTCAACGTAACAATCATAAACAGAAAGCTGAATGTATGTCAATTTGAAGAGTATTAAAATTATGAAACCAGTGTCAATTATGATTATTCGATATATTTTAGTCAAAAAGTCGCTCGAAAGAACTTACTAAGTCTCACAGTTTTTATAACGGAGATACAGGGTGAATTATCGGTTTTGAATAATTATTCAATCGTTCATAAGTATAAAACTACCCAGTAACATTTTCTCAAATATGGTATGTAGCTTACTTGGGACGATGGATTCATCAACCTATCAGGCGGAATTATAATTCGATAATTCACCCTGTATCTCTGTTATAAAGACTATGAGACTTTTCCTGAAGCTGAACCTGTATTTCCATTCTGCCTGATAGGTCAATGAATCCATCGTCCCAAGTAAGCTCAATACCAAATTTGAGAAAATATTACTACGATGGGTAGTTTAATACTTATGGACGAGTGATAATTCACCCTGTATCTCTGTTATAAAGACTGTGAGACTACGTAAGTTCTTTCGAACGATCATTTAACAAGAATATATCAAATAATCATAATTGCAAGTAGTTTCATAATTTTAATACTCTTGAAATTGACATACTTTTAGCTTCCTGTTTATGATTATTACGATGAGAATTGGTGGCGGGAAAACAAAAAGCATCAAATCCAGTTCAGTTTTTCCTCCTCTTCACGATTCCTTTGATGAACTTTGTCAATTATTACATACAGTGTGTTATTTTAATATTTCGATTAAATGTAAATTTTTCCTGAAGCCGACCCTGGATTTTCACTTCGCCCGATAGGTGAATGAATTCAACGTCCCAAGTTTAAGCTCCATACCAAATTTTAGAAAATATACTGGGTAGTTCAATACTTATAGACGAATGAATAATTATTCGAAATCGATAAATCGCCCTGTATCTCCGTTATGAAAACTCTAAGACCTATCAAATATGGTATTTTCAGAATCACCTTGGTGACCCCTATCTACCATTGAAATATTTCCCTTTACCTGTGAAACACCCTGTATATACAATCTGAAGACTTCCGTCTAAATAAATAATTTGTGTTTTGTTGTACTTTCGAGACGGCCAAGCGTTTGGACCAAAACCTAGCCAGAGGAGGAGGAGGAGGAGGTATTTCTTCGCTAATTCTTCGCCTAGCATCCTCAAGCTGCCCCTGTACAATCGATTTCCACGATATCCTTGGGCACCTCGACGAACTGGTAGACCAGCCGCTGGCCATCGACTTTGGCCAGAATGCCTCTCTGGTAATAGTACCTCAATGCCCTGCCCATCGTCTCGTAGTTCATGTCGGGCTTGTTCTTGTGCATGCCCCACAGTCTGGATACCGCTTTGGAGTCGACCAACTTGAAGACACCCTTCTCCCTGGAAGAAAAAAAGGACCGTTGAGACTCAGTTTTTCACGATCCGAGCTAATCTGTCTTTTAATTATCAGATCCAATAGGCACACGTACGTTTTTCCAACATTTCATCCACGTAAAGCAGGTGGAATGAAAGATCAAAGTTGAGTTGCAGTTGAAACTTATTGATTCATTCATTCATTCATTCGATCATTCGATCATTCGATCATTCGATCATTCGATCATTCGATCATTCGATCATTCGATCATTCGATCATTCGATCATTCGATCATTCGATCATTCGATCATTCGATCATTCGATCATTCGATCATTCGATCATTCGATCATTCGATCATTCGATCATTCGATCATTCGATCATTCGATCATTCGATCATTCGATCATTCGATCATTCGATCATTCGATCATTCGATCATTCGATCATTCGATCATTCGATCATTCGATCATTCGATCATTCGATCATTCGATCATTCGATCATTCGATCATTCGATCATTCGATCATTCGATCATTCGATCATTCGATCATTCGATCATTCATTCATTCATTCATTCATTCATTCATTCATTCATTCATTCATTCATTCATTCATTCATTCATTCATTCATTCATTCATACATTCATTCATTCATTCATTCATTCATTCATTCATTCATTCATTCATTCATTCATTCATTCATTCATTCATTCATTCATTCATTCATTCATTCATTCATTCATTCATTCATTCATTCATTCATTCATTCATTCATTCATTCATTCATTCATTCATTCATTCATTCATTCATTCATTCATTCATTCATTCATTCATTCATTCATTCATTCATTCATTCATTCATTCATTCATTCATTCATTCATTCATTCATTCATTCATTCATTCATTCATTCATTCAGTCATTCATTCATTCATTCATTCATTCATGCATTTATTCATTCATTCATTCATTCATTCATTCATTCATTCATTCATTCATTCATTCATGCATTCATGCATTCATTCATTCATTCATTCATTCATTCATTCATTCATTCATTCATTCATTCATTCATTCATTCATTCATTCATTCATGCATTCATTCATTCATTCATTCATTCATTCATTCATTCATTCATTTATTTATTTATTTATTTATTTATTCATTTATTTATTTGATTATTAAGCTATAAGCCAACTTTCAACTTCTCTTTTGAAAGTTATGATATTTAGACGTTTGAATTTTAATGATATTTTATTATGAATTTTAGATCCAATAAAACTAGGATGTTGTTCTAAGATTCAATGTTTATATTATTCAAGTCGTACATTGTTGATTCTGTTTCTTGAATCATAATTGATTGATTTTATCTGTTATTGCCGGATTCTTTTCAAGTCGTCGTTATCTGAATTATGGCTTTCCTATAAAAATTAGGACCACATAGTTTGATGCTGCCAGATTTGTAACTTGTTATTGCTTCATGAGATTCAATGACAACAGTATTCACATTCACAGAAAACAATATTTTGACCTGGTCCCTAATAATTACTAACTACAAGATGCGAATATTCAAAGATATTCCTCTTGTTATCTGATTCTTCAGTTGTGTGCTGTGTTCTCTGTTATCTGCAGTAAGTATTCAGTCCAGAAAATTGACAAGAGTCTAAGGCGAGAACCTTCTGAGGAGGCGAAATCTTTTCATATAGGCTAGTCGAATGTTTTGGGATAATTATTTTACCATTCCTTGTCCTTGTTTGGTAACGGTGATTGTCACAATTCCTGGTTATAAACTTTATATTTCGTTGAATATAGCATACACAGCTATGAATATATATACACAGAACAGTCAATAATGAATGTTTCTTAAAGTATGGTTTACATGAGTCTGTTTTTTTCAAGTTAAATATAAGTCTAATGGCCCTCTTCTGCGCTACGAATACTCTTTTTATTTCAGACTGATGATGGACATACGTATGTCCGAAAAAATGTTCCCTTGATGTGATTATGAAGCATCTCCAGCATCCCTGTGCCCTTTTACTAAACGTACCTGTTCGTCCACTTGATGTACCGCGGACAGTACTCCCTGTCCTGCAACAGCTTCAACAGGAACTCCCACAAATAAGTGGTCGAGCCCTCGCGGCTCTTCCGCTTCACCGCGCCCCCCTCCCCAGGTTTCTGCTTCTTCGGCGCCTTCTTCAGCTTCCGCGGCGCGAAACCGGCCAGATAGGGGTCGTCGTACAGCATGCTACTCGCCGCCGCTTGGATGACCGAAGTCGGAATGGCGGACTGACGAGGGGAGGGGGGAGAGGGGGTGGTGAAGGGGGAGTGGGGGTTTTGGTGGTGGGGGGGAAGATGCTGCTGTTGGTGGTGATGGTGCGGGTGTTGTTGCTGCTGCTGGTGGTGATGCTGCTGCTGCTGCTGCTGCGCTTGGTGGTGGTGCTGCAACAGGTAGGTGTTGTACGGGTCCAGATCTGGAAGAGATAGAGAGAGAAACTGGTTATTGATGAATATTACTGAGCTCCGGTGGTGATCCTTCGATTAGTTTGGGTTAGTATACAGGGTGTAATTTAATTAATTTGTAAAAATTTTGTAAAATTTGTATATCGCTACTTCAAAGTTGGGAACCAACTCCCCAGAAGTCGAAACTTGTGCGGGGTTAGGAAGAGCGGGACCTACAGCTTATAGTGGAATCCGAACCAATTCTAGGGCATCGAGGTGCTGCCAGAATTACAACCATGAATCACACATTTTAAAGAAAAATGCTCAACCGACAGTACCTCTGCATCGTGAACGGCTATCTAGCGAATTTCAGCGCATAGACAAACTCGGCCACGGAGCTGAAAATATAGGATATGGTTTCTTAGCTCATTTATAGAAGAAAAGTTCATATTTTTTCATGTTCTGGTTCCCACGAAAAGAAATATCCTGTAATGTTCAGAGAACATCGTGAGAACCTAGGGAAATAAAGTAGGAATAGATGTTCATCTTAAATTTCTGAAGGTTATATGCCTCGGGGAACACCTTCCTTGGCAATGTGTTCCAGAGCCTCGCTGTTCGTTGGATGAACGAGTCTTTGTAAAGAGATGTACTGCAGGTCTCCAAAGTGACCACGAAGGGGTGAGAAGCCTCAAATCGACGGGTTAATCTCGCGGGGACTGCCAAGGGAAGAACAATTGTTGATATTTCAGAAGAGCATCGTCCATGAAAATATCTATAAAATAGAGCCAGATCGCCAACTTTTCTACGGTGTTCCAGAGAAGTGAGTGAGTTTGTGAGCGAGGCATCACCCACGAGACGAATTGCCCTTTTTTGGACAGAATCCAACATAATATGCCCTGAACCTCCCAACTGTCGAGCTATAGGGTGTTGAAATTTTGAGACAAAAATCGTTTTCTCATCATAACTTCAATACCATGTGGTAGTTTTTATGTAAGATGAGTTTTTTTCAAAGTTTTATTCAAGTAAAGTCAAATTAGTGAATTCGCTAAAATGGTTTTGATTTTTTTCAATTCAAGGAGTCCAATTGTTGCAAAATAAATGAGGATCTTCATTGTACATCCCATACTGAGGCCATAGATTAACGACTCTGAGGCCGATGGTAGAAATATTGAGAAATCTCCTGTATAAAAAAATGCCCATTGATGCTTAGTAGGTACCTGTCGAATTTCATAAAAATATCTAGAACAGTATTGACGTAATGATTAGAAAACGATTTCTTTTTCAATTACGTCCTCTGCTAGTGAGAGCCAAGAAGAAGAAACGGAAAGTATATGAAGGGTCTGTACTTTTTTTCATAAAAATCCAAAAAATCCATACTTTCTAAAAACAATTGTATCTGTATCAAAAAGATGATATTGTCGTGAGGCAAGACCCATTGTGTTAATTTTATGAACCTTTATGAAGTTTCATCACTCACTTTCATTACGGAGCGTTAAGGAGTTAAGGATGAAAAAGTAATTTTTGTTCTTCCATGTATTATGATAACCATCAAGCCATCAGCTAAAACTACGATTTGGTTGAAATTTCACCAAAATCGAACAAGAATTAAAACAGTTTCAGGACGATTAAATTGGCAAAATTTCTTATATTTTTCATTGAAATATGCCATTAGAATATTATGAAAATTAGTTGTTTCTCATAATATGTGTTAGAAACGCTAAGTTGCTATTACTCAGACATCAGGTACGCATGATGTTCTTCTAACATGATAGGGATATTTTTTCGTACGCTCCAAGAGATAAGGTAAAAATGGTATCATAACAATAAATTCGCATGTAATACGTGATAGTTATCAAAGATAAGATGTGTGGAAAGATTAAGATTATCTTCCAACATTAAAATAAATATTAATTTAATCATTTTTTGTCTGTCCATACTTCCTCTGTAGATGTAAATTCCGTCAATTGACAGAACTGAAAACATGACAAAAGCGGAAGGGCTGGTGCCCTTTATTTGTACGGGAAAAAGTAGGTCATGTGAAGGCGGCTTATAGGTGCGTATAAAGCCCTATTGTACGAGGGTCGGGGTTAGTCGGGGTAGGTATACAGGTAGAAGTAGAATCAACAGGCGAGAACTGAAGAAGGGTGCATCGATAGACCCGGAAATCAGTTATACCAACAGAGGGTGTAGGTAGACAGGTAGGCAGCCGATTTGTCTTGGAATTTTACTAAATTATAGCCCTGTCAATTGCGGCTTGATTTGATAGGCCTCATCCAATTTCTTCATTCCCACGGACATGAAATAATTTCTTCATTGCCCACGTTTGAATCGAACGACAGGTCGACAGGTAGTTCAGTAAAATTAGTCGGTTTCTCTATGGTTTTATATGGTATTGGAGGTGCTGAATTCGAATCTGAATTTTGCAAACAGAATTTCCTGGAGCATTCCGGGATATTAGCAAAAAACAGCGAAATTTTCGAATTTTTCTCGGTTTCTTGTCCGTAACTCGGAAATCATATATTATATCGAAAAGACCGCCCTATGAAAAGTTGAAGTAGATAACATTTCCTAGATAAAATTGTTCTTGCTTATGAATGTAGGGCTGAAGGGTGCGGAGATAGAGCCAGTTTAAAATTGACCAAATTTGGGTACTTTTCATTCTCGTCGGGTTTCGCAGATAATTCATATTTTACTTATTACTCAGGGATATAGCATCATGCACATATTAGAAGAGCATCACATTTTCTATCGAGCTCATGTAAATTTCGTCATTATGAAAAAAGATGAACGGCTGTTAGAGCTCTAGGACTTGGAGCCACTTTTAGTCGAAGTTGCCACACTCATGTTCATCCTTTCAACTTATATGATTTGGATCATATGAACCTATATTCATTAAAGCTCTAAAACGTATAAATAGGTCATTCTTTGTTTTTGTATTCTGTGGGGTGGGGGACAAAAAAAAATTGAAATTCTGTACGCTGGAATTATAGTTGTTATAAGTGCGATACAATAATTCCAAATGCTATAGGGTATTCTTTGAACATTTTGATAGCAAACTGATAAACTATTCAAACTATCAAAATTACCTATTTTGTGATGAATAAGTATCAGAATCAATTCTCGCTCATGTGGGTGTTCCAAGGCGTCAAGGAAATGAGCACAGAGCTCAGAAAATGAGAATGGAGTGAAAAATCCTACTACTGTTGAGCAACTACAGGTAAACTAGAAGGAAAGAGTTCTTCAACAATTGGTAAGCTCAGTAAATCTCATCAAACAAGAGCCAAAGCTTAACTCTTCCTTTGAGTATTCACACTTATATAATCAAGGACTCTTCTACCTATATTTTCTTCAAATGTCTGACATTACTGATATTCGTTGCTAGGAAACTTGATTTTTCTACTCCGTTAACGAAAAACAAGAGGCAGGTAAGAAAAACAATATTCTTCCTAGTTGATGTGAATATACCTACTTAAGTACAGTGACAAGTCGAGTCATGAGTTACATGCTGACAGGGGTGAGAATTCACATGGCTAGGACTCTTCCACATCAGGCTATAGTTCGTTTCTTTGAAGAATGCGTAGATTTGGAATTATCTGCGAAAACCGACGAAAAACGCAATTTTTTGGAAAGTACGCAAATTTCGTAAATTTTCAACTGGCTCTATCTCCGCACTCGTTAGTCCTACATTCATGAGCAATGACAATTTTATTTAGGAAATTGTATCTACTTCAACTTTCTATAGGGCGGTCTTTTCGATATAACGTATAATTTCTGAGTTACGGGCAAAAAACCTAAAAAAGTCCGAAAATTTTGCTGTTTTTTGCGAAAATCTCGGAACGCTGCAGGAAATTTTGTTTGCAAAATTCACAGTAGATTTCAGCACCTCCAAAAACATATGAAACCACAGAGAAACCGACTACTTGATTTTTTTCCAAGTGAAAATACCATTTGATTGGACTAAGGTAACTCATTCGTAAATAATTTCGTATACGAGATACCTATTATACAGAAGGTCAAGCCGAATTTTTACCTGGTCAAGTGGCCAGTTTGTCAAAGTCGTTGGTCCAGTGATCTCTTGTTTTGACGCCAACGAACGTTCGTTTTGTCATAAACAAAAACAGCACGGAAAGGACACGGTGTGACTATTTCGTAGGGTGACCTTTGTAAGAGCGAGAGTCGAAAAAGTTGGGACCAATAAACACCGAACTTGGTTAAGTAGGAAATGTCATTAAATTTGATCAAATCTGAGACATAATGGGTCTTCCTTAGTCGGGTGATTATACTAAACGAATAACGAAAGAGGAAACGACATGTTTGTGTCCCATGTGGCACCCTATTATATTTTTATCGAAAGATCACCTCACTATTCTACATTCATGTACACGTCAAACTACTTTGTATCTCTAGTAAAAAAAAAATGAGTAAGTACAGATAATACATACACTGAGAAAACATAGTTAACTAAATCGCTTAGTTGGAATTTCTTTATAACCGATAATGAAAAATATTGAGATTTTTATTAATAACAACAAAACTTTCCTACAGAAAAGCGTGTTTTTTTTCACCTCATTATTTATCATTGATAATAATATATGCCATTTCACTTCTCAGTTGTAAAATGAATCATACTATTGCAGATTTATTCATTGATTTGCTTCCGCTCCCCACCGCGATGAATAATTGTAGTACCCTGTCTCTAGACGCTAGTTAACAACAATGAAGTTCCATCATGGTTCTGATTGGTCTGTACTAATATATTCGAATAGCCCGCACATAAGTGTGAGCCAATCTGCAACTGTCAAGTGTCAAGTCCTATTTTATGGTTATGGTTACTCATGATGGCATTCACTGTTGAGAATGAAAAACAGTGAATTCTCATTTTTTCTTGTATTTGTAGAATTAAAGTAAGGTAATTAAAACTATGAGAACCATGTAAGGTGAGTCATTTGAATTTGCGTGTATTTCACAAATAGTAGTATTGTCGTGTGCTTTAGTAGAACCAGGGGCGGATCCAGGGGGGGGGCCATGGGGCCATGCCCCCCCCCCCCTCGAGCACCTCATGGACATGTAGAAATGTAGATATTTTGAATAAATGAAAAAATTAGTGTATGTCTTTATAGCTAGAAACTTCGCAACAGCTTTAAGGAATTGCGAATTTGTAATTACACTCTGCTGTTTGGCAAATATATTTTCGATAACACTGCCACTTAGTAATTTGCTCCAAACAAAAAACAATCTAACGATGTTGTTAGTATCACTCTTCAGACGCTTCCAGATAAAACGGATTATATTCTAAATACCTACTATCTCAGTATTTCGAATGCAGCCAAACAGAAATTGAAAGAACTGAATGTTGAATTTTCGATGCCGAGAATAACAGGGAGAATGGTTCATAGACCAAATACGGTTTCCTCAGTGGATGACCATTACAGAATAACTGTTTTCATTCCAGTATTATTATTGATCTGAAAGAAGGAATATCAGAAAATGAATTGAATCTATACAACCTTCACCTTTGTGTGCCATCTCAATAACTAAAAACAAAACACAAAACAGATGAGGAAATTTATGAGGTATGGGAAATATACTTGTTTTGGGGAGAATAATGAAATGTCCTTCCAGAAGATCGTTTCTGAAATGTATATATGGAAGAAAATGAGGGTAAGCAAAATATACCAAACAATGGTATAACTGCCCTGAAGGAATGTAACAAACATTTGTTTCCTAACATAAACATCCTTCTGGAACTATTTTGTTGCCTACCTGTGAGTGTTGCATCTTCTGAAAGAAGTTTTTCAACACTCAGACGGCTGAAAAATTGGATAAGATCCAGAATGGTCCAAGACTGGTTAAATGGATTGGCATCAATGCATATTCACGGGGGCATCTGCAGCAGTCTGAATGTTCAATCTATTGATATCATCCAAAGATAAGCTAGGCAGAAGAATAGAAGACTGGAATTTGTTTTCTTTATTTTATATATTTTTATTTTTGTCTGTTTCATTTGCTTTATTTTTGAAGAGAAATATTTTCATTCACTTTTGTACCCAAGTTTTTCAACAGAAATATTTTTTCATTCACTTCTTTTATCCAATATGATTTATTACAGAATTCTACATACATTGATGGAACATTTTTTTACACCAATAATTTCGATGTTTACTATGATCAGTTATTTTAATGAAAAAGCATTTGTCTCATATAATTTCTCTTCCGCGCTAACCTTATTGAGCCGTGACTTTCTATGGCCCCCCCCTCAAACATCGTCTGGATCCGCCCCTGAGTAGAACTATAGTAGATCAAATACCTATACCTAGTTGAATTTGACAAGACGATGGGATGTCAGATTATTACGCCATCCTAGTGTCATTATTACTCTTATTAATCGATTCACCACAATAATATCTGTCATTAAATGTTGAAAATCGATGTATGAATGACTCCATAGTTGTTATGAACCATTCGTGATATGTATCTCATTTTTTACATGAGTTACATTTTTATTCTAAGCTTTCAAAGTGTCATCACCCTATATATGGCAAACCGGACATTGTATCAGAGAAAATCCTATGAATCCTCAAGTTGATGATCAAGATCCATAGTGTATCAAATAATTGGCCGATTCTAGCCGTTTGTTTATAACTTTTCAGTGATTGAGTAAAAATCGACATTCTGATATTTTCAATATTTGTCTATTCCCATGAATATTACGTTGTCATGATGGAATGCAATACTCTGTATGTGATATTATATTATCTATTCGAATAGAGGGATTCATGAGGTAGAAATTGGACGTGGAGCGTTTATTTCTACTGAATATTTATCACGACTTAGAGCACATAATTCAAATCGATGCAAAATATTCTGAACTGCCAAAATCAAATAATTGACACCTTGTAGCTCGAAAACTGGTCATAGGATCGATCTGTAAATTGGACTGTGTAATAAAAACGCTAAAATCTGAAACATATCAAATTTTCAGAAAAATTAGCCGAAAGCCATTTTCCGTACTAAATGTGCGGGGTCTTTTACAGTTGCAACTGTCGCAGGAACATTCTTGCTATCTTCCCTGACGAATCTATCCAGCATCTCTTCCCGTTTCAAGCTTCCTCATGTGGATTACAATTGCTAGAAAACCAGGAAGCCAACCAGACCAGCCGAGTCGAACAACCAGCCAGCCAACTCCCCCCCCCCCCACCCCCTACCCCTCTCCTTCTTTCGCTAAGCGAAAGGAGTGCAGTGGAAGCACCGAATCAGCGGACAGTCGCGCAGCAATGCATCTATTTCGGCCCAAGGACAGATCGATTTGAAGGTTATGTACGATGGTTTCCTGGTCAACGGTCTCTGCGCCTTTGCAGTTTGCAGTTTGCAATGATGATGACTTGCCCCTCTTGCTTCTCCAAGCCCCGCCAGACCAGACGGTGATACGATCGACGAATCGACAGAGACGAAGAGATAGGACAGAGAGAGACAGCAGCACGAACTACTTTGAACGTTTGTTCGTTTATCGGTAGAGGAAATTAGGAATCTTATCCGAAAAAAAAAATGGAAATGACTGAAGGCTGCATCAGTGCGCAGTTCAGCCTTCAGGGCCTACATATCGAACATTTTAATTCTAGAACCCCAAACAACAAGGTTTCATTTCATAACATGTTTTATAACATCCCGAAAACAAGTAACAGATTATGTTTTCAACTGTTTAAGTGTTATGGTAACAACAATTTGTGTAGTTGAAACAGACAAATTAACCATGACGGTAGTTTATAAAGTTATAACTTTGTGACTGATTACCTCCACTGGTTAATGGTTGGTGGACTGGTACTGGTATATATATAATTTCCAAAGTGAAAGAGAAAGCCTATTGATTCTTATCGAACATCTGGAAAGCTCAGGAAACATAAAAGATAGACAATATGGCTTTAGCGAACTGTGAAGATTTACTTTTCTACGTTACGCATTTAGAGCTTCTTTAGAAAAACGTGGCACAAGAAAAACTCCCATCATATGGCTTATCACTCCAGGTATACCTTCTTTTATCTAATTTTTTTCCAATCATCAATTCCGGCGTTCCACAAGGATCGATTTTGGCATCAACATTGTCCCTACTACTCCAACTCTGTCAATGGATATTTTACTGAGATTATAACCTGGTTGAACTTGACGCCACCAAAATTCGGATATTCAGCTCGTTCTAGAATACAGGGTAAGATAATGACTAGCCATTACATTAGATTATTTTTTGGTACAGACGATTCAAACATAGCCATACTCCACTCCTGTAAGTTGCACCTCTCACCATAACACTCCAGATTTCATATGATGTTCATGCCGACAAAAGATGAAAAGAATCATACAGAACATAATCGAAAATTACCATTTTCGAACCATATCAAATAGCAAATATGCTGCTATACTAGATATCAAATCCAGAGCTATAAGGAACTCGCTAACGCTATATCGTTGTTGTTGAGTGCAAAACAAATATAAAGAACACTTTGCTGATATCCTCCATTTTAAATCACCTCTAGTTCATATTGGATACCAGGCGAAAGAAATTCAAAAATACTGTTTACAAGTGAGAAGTTGTTACGAAATTGTACCCGAATCGAATCAACTGACCCGCAATATTATGATTGATTGTGCAAGAATATTATCCGACTGGATTATTTATAGCTGGCTATCTTTTGATGCGGCAGGTTATGATTGCACTATGAGAATCTCAAATCAACACATCCTCATCGATTTTCCAAAAAATGTACTAATTCCATGTATTTACTGGATTCATGTCGATATAAATTATCTGAGAAATACTAGGAACAGAAATGTAGGTGATTGTATTTTCAATCAGAAATCAAATGATGGATGATAAATCTTTTGCCAAATAAAAAATAGATTATTAAGTATATCAATGATCTGTTGGGAGCAACCTCTTGTCCTATCCAGAACTTTGCAGACGATAGTGCTCTCCATCCTGATGCGTTCTGTTCTAGAAGTCCTATATTTCTTCCCAGGAAACTAAGAACTTAGGGGAAGACATGCCAATGCCTGCAATGACGATTTGGCAGCCTGGGGAACCAACAACCTAGTTGAATTTAACGCCACCAAAACTGAAGCCTGTAGAGAGACGGAACTCCACCATACGAACTCGACAGTCCTAGTCAGCACATCCTCTCGTTGTCAATCTTGGTATATGTTGAACAACACTACAAAACCAGCTCTGGAATTATTTTCCAATGGAAGTTATCCCAAGAAATTATAATCTCCGAAAGTAAAAAAAAAATCAACACCTTCCTGCTTTCCCTAAGTACGATGTTCATAGAATATTATAGGAATTTCCATTCGTGCGCTCCGAGAGATAAAAAAAAACAGTAAAGTGATGATTTGTCACATAATTCCATCCATGTTCTTCTTTTTAAATGTCACTAGGTACGGTCCTGGCCAACATTCAAATCAAGCAGTTTCCTAATCACGAAACGAATTATTATTCGTCGAGACCTTTTTATTGAGAACCTTGAATCGGCCGTCCACCCCGACAGAAGTCGACCCCCCACTACCACCCCCCCTTCCTACCCCCACCGCTGTATGGTTGGCAGTTTTGTGCAGTGATATAATTATAAAGGTGCGACTGCGCATTCGGCTTGGCCTTCGATGTATACAGAGAACTCCTTTCGTGTTCTTTTTGTTTTTTTTATTTATTTTTTTGTTTTATAAGGCGTTACGTGTGTGTCGACAGGAAACGGCTCGACTGCATTTTGTTTTTTTATGTTCGCCAAACGGATGAAATTATATCACATGAGCCAATAACTCGAAGGAAATCAACTGCGCGAGTACCTATTACTCGAAATAAGTATCTACCAACGGTAAGAAGACTATATAGCAATATTCTTTTACATTCTCACTACTGAGATCAATTGAGTTAGAAGGAGATGAGACGGATCTGAGTTGTCGATTGAATAAAAAGAACACGTTTTTATCTGTCAGAAAGGGCAAGGGAAGAAAACATAACCCAACATCAAAGGATTTAACCTGTGGACCGAAACTTCAAAGCTGAAACCATATCAAAGTGAAAATGTAACCTCACAGAATCACAGAACCAGATGAATATCAAGCTCAGTTGGGGTGAGAGGGAAGTAATAATTTCAATAAGTTCTTAAGACAACTCACATCAGACTAAGATAAATGAAACATGTAATACAACTGAGCTATTGAGCTGCACTGAGAATTTGTTTTATGTTCTGGTTCCCACGAAAAGGGATAGCCTGTAATGTTCAGAGAACATCGTGAGAACCAAGGGAAATAAGGTGAGAATTGGTGTTCTTCTTGAATTTCTGGAGGTTATATGCCTCGGGGAACACCTCCCTTGGCAAGGAACGGATGAACGAGTATTTAAAAAGAGATGTTCTGCAGGTCTCCAAAGTGACTACAAAGGGGTGCGAAGCCTCAACTCGACAGGTTAATCTCGCGGGGACAGCCAAGGGAGGAACAATTGTTGATATTTCCGAAGAGCATCGTCCATGAAAATATCTAAATAATAGAGCCAGATCGTCAAATTTCTACGGTGTTCCAGAGAAGTGAGTGAGTTTGTGAGCGAGGCATCACCCACGAGACGAATTGCCCTTTTTTGGACAGAATTGTTGCCAAGTCCATATTTATGTTGTCAACATTTCTCCTTCGTTCGTTCCTGATTTGCCTGGCTGGTATTGGAGTCCTGGAAGAGAAGGCGGTATGGAGGGTACTATCATCCGCGAAGCTGTGTCCTGGACATCTTGGTTTCTTAGTCAAAGTTGGTAAAAAGAAAATTACTAATAATAGTGCTGGATTTACTATTAGAACTAAGCTATAGGAACTTATACAGTAGTACTTTTTTCCACCTCTCAAAATTAACAGTTGAGAATTACTTACCTACATTATCAAATCCATCGGGTACATCAAGATCGATATCAAGATTAGATAAGATAGAATAGATAAGATAAAACTCATCGATTCTGAAAATATCATGTTTATACAAATGTTTCGAGTGAGGGTCTTGTCCTATCCGAAGTACATGTTGGTCAAACAGGCAGAATACATAGCCTACGCATTAACGAACACCAAAATCTATAGAAAATCATCTACAAGAAGAAAATGGAAAATATTAACTCAACAAACACAAATATATCTTTCTTCACTTCTTCAGACTACAAACAATTCATCATTGATGGTTTCCAAAATTCCTTCCCACTAGAATCTAGATAAATCCGACTGAATCTGTTGCCTGTTAGGTCTAGGAAATGTATATTATGAAAAAAAAGCATGAAAGAGAGAGGAAAAGGCTACTTTATTAGGGAATTTTTTTTTCAAATAGATTTACAGGAAGGGAATAAAATGTTTAAAGAAGATAGGAAAAACTGCTAGCTGCATCAAACCAAATTATTACATTTCCACTCTCGAATGATCAAATAAAAACCAGCTGAAGTCCATTGTTCCATGCCAATTCTAAACAGAAAAAAAACGGAGCTCCATCATCAATTTTTCGTACAGACCAATTACGGTCTGTCGTAGCATATCGTGTTCCCTTTCGTTGTCTCGAACGAGAAATAACAAGTGAAACGCGAAAACAGTGGGCTTCGGACTGTCTAGATTCGTTTTCAATATCTATACAGATATACAATGTGTACACATAACTGGTGGGCAGTGTTAGCGGGCCGGTCACTGGTTCATCGACTTCGACCAGCGACGTTCCGCAAATCCAAGGTCACCCGCTTCGTATGCCCAGCTCACTAGATGGACGACGACGACGACGATGATGATGATGCATTTGCACGCTCCGCTAGTCGCTGCGCTTCCGTTTGGAAACCAGCCACCAGCCAACCAGATGAGAGTGAGAAGAAGAAGAAAAGATAGCAGACGAGTCTGGAACAGTGTGTCAATTCTACTGCCTGATTTTTCCACTCTCCTTTTTGAACAATCTATTTAGAGTCGAAGACGATTTTGCATCAGTACCCAGTAGAGTTCCTAAATGTACTTGACACTGTTGTTTTGACGTTTTTTGTATAGGTCGCGTGCACGAAGACCGACCCTGGAGGCAAAATATTGAAACACAACCTCATTCTTCTGTGAATTATTGAAACACAACCTCACTTTTTTATTTGGTTACAGAGGAATCAAAAGGTTGAAATAGTTTTTCACAATATTTTGGCATACGAATCGTGTTTCTTGCGTTATTCATTAATTCAAGCATGCCTTCGCATTGTGCTGTTGTACGATGCACAAAAAATGCAGCAAGAGACTAGGGAATATGATTTTTCAGGTAAATAGTAATCTCACATAGTTAGCATTATGAAATGTTGTCATTCCTTATCAAAATTCCTTCTGCCTTCTGCCACTTCTGCAATACAAGCTAATAGCAGCATAGATTGAAAATGTCTACAACACACACGAAGCATGTCAGACCAGTCCTACCGATTGATGGCATGAATACAATCTTCTTGCATTATTCTAGAAATTTCAGGTATATTTCTATTAGCTGATCCTATTGCGAATTCCGATGAGAAATCAGAGAAATAACCAAATTTCAAAAATGAAAACTATGTGAGTGACTATAGTAGGTACTTACTTTTGAATCATAATGTACCATCCGGATTTCTTCATCTTCCGCTGCAGTTTTTGTGCATTTTACAACAGCACAATGTGATGGCATTAGCGAATTGATGAATAGGGGAAAAATACGATTCATATTCCAAAATAATTGTGGAAAACTATTTCGATCACTTGTAAACAAATATGTTTTGCCTCCAGGGTCGGTCATCTGACAGTTCTTGCACGCGACCTATATTAGAGACTCAGAGATTCATCAAGTCAAGTAGCTTGATATTTTGACAAACTCCTTGACTTGACTTGAAAATCAAGCTCGTGGCAAATTACGTACTTGACTTGACTTGAATTTGAGATATTTATTACTTGACTTGAAATCAAGCTACTTGATAATACTTGATCTTGATATGCACGAGTCGCACGGCGTATATTTCTGCAAGCTCGCTCACGCTTAGACAAAATACGGGGGTTCCCCGAGATCCGAGCTGACTGAATCGATCAGTCTTACGATGCCATTTTCATTTCATCAGTTATATACAGGGTGACTCACGGTCGATGGTAGGTTAGACGTTCACGTTTATGATAGGAACGCAACGCAGGATTTTTCTGAAAATTTCGCATCTCACATTTCATCACCGGTACTATTGATCTAATATATTTTCAAAATCACGACGTTGCCGCTTCTATAGAAAAGTAGGAACCACTTTGTTATTTCGGATTGAACACCCTGTATTTTATTGCATTTTCAGATTCTCCTTGAAGAGTTGATTTCATCGATACATCACACTCGGGGTATAGCGGAAATGATTATGGAGATATAGAGTGCGAAAAATCGAGATTTTTCAACTTCAGGATTTTTTTGTGTATGCGAAATTTTCAGAAAAATCCCGCGTCGCGTTCTCCATAAACGTCTAACCTATAACATCGACCGTGAGTCACGCTGTATAGATACCCAATAAAACTGCTGAAAATCAAGTAGCTTGATAGAACTATTTGATTTTTCAAGTACTTGATAAAAAATTACTTGACTTGACTTGACATTAAAAAACTATCGCTTGACTTGAACTTGACTTGATTTCAAGTCAAGTCAAGTCAAGTAGCTTGAATATCAAGTCAAGCCGTGAATCTCTGATTAGAGTACGGACACTATGACAAGCACTGACAATCAGACACAACCACGAATAAATTGATGGAAAAAGCGTTTGACAAATTGAGAAAATTAGGAGAAAGATGCAAGTTTGTGCAGAGATTACAATAGCCACCATGGAGATCATGGTCGATCATCTGATGATGAAACAGCAGCAACTTCCTGAATTGACTTGACTCAAACAGATTTCACATCACTGTTCAACCAAGAATTCTTTAGATCATCTTCGTATAAGAACTCTTATAATAATTTTGTGAAAACATAATATAGTCACTTTGTGGAACTCTGATGTACCAGATATTGATGTATCTATATATCAAAGAGTTGAATATATTGTTCGTGTATCACTTCTTCAAAGTCTGAATGTGCATGTTCATGCGTAGTTGAGAAGTGCTAGACTACATAGCTCCTAAGCTCCTAGTGGATTATGAACGACTTCTTGGGTACCAAGATACGAGCAAGATATTATCAGAGCACAGATCAAGAACGCTTAACAATTGCACCATTTATGTTAGGTATTGAAAATGATCTTCCAATGGCCGGGTTCAAACCAACAATCCCCTTAAGCAATGTGAACGGCGATCTTATAGTGAGTTGAACGCTGAAGTCCATTTATACCTACTTCCGTTTTGTCTTGGAGAACTATACCTACATATAAGAGACTTATTTCATAGGGATAGTATTTATGTATTTCGTAATGCATGATCTTGTTGTTGCCTTCATCAGGAGTATCTGGACACTAGTACTTAGAAACTAAGTAACAATATACCATTAAATATATCTATGTTTTACATTCCGTTAATTCCAATATCGTGGTGCTGAGCAATAAGAGAACCACTAGGATTTGATAACATAATTCGGAATTTCTCAGTTGATCGACTTCATACCAGAAGAAATCTTATAAGGTCGCAGTTTTTCTTCTTTTACGAACCAGGCAAGTGTTAAATCAAATTAAAATCACGCTTATATCCTGATAGCATATTACACTGTGATTTTCAGCCACATCCTTATTCATGGAGGAAGCCATTTGAAAGGATTCGTTTCCTTTTGCAAAACAGTAAGGTTTTGTCAAGAGGCCAACGACAAATCATATTATATAAACGATTCGGCAATAATGGGGAAGTTTCCTTTAGATGAATTTTCATAAAATAAGTTCGGAACTCTCTAGTTTTATGTCCACGCTGTACAGAATGGCGACCGATAAAGTCCAATTCGTTTTCATTTCCAAATTGAAGCAATTTCTAATTTTCGGGGCGGCAATCTGTGACGTACATTCTGAATCTAGTCTGTAAATAGCTGATGGTGAAGAATATAAAGCTAGCGAATAACTTACGAATGAAAAACGATTGAAAAAATAGAAGAAGAAGTAAAACTGTTAAATAAAAACATAAATACTGTCTGTAGGTTAATCGAGGAGGTGGTACATTCATTATTTCAATTTTTTTGGGATTTTCTCTCCTCGTTTCTATAAAATAAAAATATGAATATTATTTCAATATACGTCACCAATTGTCATTGAAAACTGAAAAGCTTCAAGACATATTATACGACTTCGCAATTGAAAAAATCTCTTCATGTTGAAAACGGGAGCAGAATCGGTCCCGAAACGTCCAAAGATAAGTGAAAATTTGATATTTTTTCTATATACCTTTATTTCTCTTTTCCAAAAATTTTTCAATACAAATTGTCACTGACAAGCTAGTGAATTTTTCTTTTAGGCTCTCTGATAGGAAAATTCTTTAAACGCAGTGACATTTTGGGGCAAATCATCTGATTTGTCCTTACTACACGTATATTGAAATAATATTCATATGTTTATTTTATAGAAACGAGGAGAGAAAATCCCAAAAAATTTGGAATAATGAAAAACATAAATAACCAAAAATGAACTCGGAGCAGGAATGCAGAAGGTAGTTGGCTTCATTCTGACACGTAATGGTTTTGTAATTAATGCATTGAAATATCACGAAAAGAGCTCGTTCCTAAACGGAAATATCATTGAATCAATGAATCACTATCGGCTATAGTCAATAATACTATCCTTCCTAATTTACTGCCATCGGTCAGAACAGAATGAAGCCGACACCCATGGCTTCTTCCTCCTGTTGTGCCTGTCAGTATATTGAGTGGTGTGGACGGACTCGAAGAATTAGGCGCTGTTGTGAGATATAATCTGCAACTTTCATAGAAATAGATCCGTTTTAATAAGGAACGAATTCATTACAGCAAAAAAATGACTGACAAGTTATGAACTACATATTGTAATATAACGATAGTGAAAAATTATAGATACTATCACCAAATATCATAATTTATCTATAGTAGTAATCAACTTCGTTCAGCCAATGAGAGATTTATGGGAATTATTCATAATACTTGACAAAGTGGGATAGAAGAACCTATTATATCCCATTGCTGTTATGATATATAGTTATTATGCATTCAAAGAACAATTTCCGAAAATCTAAACATATTGATGATGTCGGCAACGTCGTACTGGCACAAGGTAAAGTATTTTAACTTTGTGTTCATGTGGATTTTCCGAAAGTACGTCAAAGGAATGGTGGAGGAGCCAAGTTCCTCTTTTATTTATTTTTTTCTGAAGTGAAATTTGATCTCACGAAAAAAAAGAAAAACTACCTATACAGGGTGGGCCACCAGTAACGTCTTGGTCTCTAGAAGGCTAACCACTTATCTTCTTGGAATTCTTCCTCTCTAGGAAGTTGCATATCAACATAGGCTACCATTTGAAATTATTTTGAAACATACAGGATGTCCCCAAAAATCACAAAACACTGAAGTTGAACTTTTTTCAATCGAACACCCTATATATTATTTCATTTTGAGATTCTCCCTGGTGAGCTGATTTCAACAATCCATCATACTTGGGGTCTAGCAGTTATAATTACTGAGATATAGGGTGTGAGAAATCGAGATTTTCCAAGTTCAAGAATTTTTTGTGTCTAAACCATTTTATAATTGGTCAAAACGGTTCACATGTCCCTATCTCAACTTTTGATCAACTATCTACTGACATTCAATTGAAACAAATACAGGGTGGTGCAGAATTCAGAATCTTGATCACCCGGTATATGTCCCAATTAAATATCAGTAGATAGTTAATCAAAAGTTGAGATAGGGACATGTAAGCCGTTTTGACCAATTATGAATATTTTCGACACAAAAAATTCTTGAACTTGGAAAATCTCGAGTTTTCACACCCTATATTTCAGTAATTATAACTGCTAGACCCCAAGTATGCTGGGTCGTTGAAATCAGCTCATCAGGGAGAATCTCAAAATGAAATAATATATAGGGTGTTCGATAGAAAAAAGTTTAACTTCAGTGTTTTATGGTTTTTGGGGACACGCTGTATGTTTCGAAATAATTTTAAATGGTAGCCTATGTTGACATGCAATGACTCAATTCACATTCAAAATGATTTTTGTCTGTTGATATTTTCGATATTGCTTCATCAGCAGCAGTAAAGTTTCCGCGCTCTAGTCATACTTTGCGCACCCTCGTAGATAAACCTGCACCTGACACTATTTTCTATAACAGTCAACTGTTTATTATCGAATGACGTAACAGTAATCTAGTGTCCTAGGCTATGGCTAGACATAGACACGGCCGATTGGATTGGATTCCTACAGCGATGCACGAATCACGACCAAGTAAGTCTAGAGGCAGGTAATTCAGGGGTGTCCGCAGAAATAATTTCAAGGAGGGGCAAGTCACAATAAATAAATATACATTATTCAGAACATATAAAAAAACTGTTTTTGCACGACCTATAAGCGATTTTACACCGACAAACGCGGGAATACAGGGTATACAGAGTAGGCACTCTCTAGGCTAAAAAAAATTCCGGGATTTTTCTGGCAATAAATCTACCACTATGTTTGCAGCAGTTTCTTCAATAAATTTTCCACGAATTCCTGCAATATATTGAAAAAACTTTGGAAAGCAATTGAGAAAATATGCGATCACACTTTTTCGATGTTCACAAAAAGCAATATGGCTACTCTTCTTTATCGGTAGTCATGATAATCAAACTTCATTTTGTGATTATTGTGTTCAGATTTTCATTATCATTATGACAATAATTGATTTTATCATAAGATTCTTTCAGTTAAAATCGTCGAGTCGTGCAAAAATGGTATATAAACCTCGGAACTGAGTTTTTCTTCTCTCAGTGCATTGTAGCACCCTCTGGCTACAAAACCACCTCTGGAAAAATCATGCACTTTACTCTCTCGATATATAATCTACGATTATTCTACAAAAAACATGGAATAAAAAAATAATATTAATTGAATTAACATCACATAGGTTTCCTGTTTACAGACAAAATAACAATAAAAAATTGCACGTGATGATAATCATAATCTTGTTCGAACAAAAATGGCATTCTTATAGAGTCTTGAGCAAATTCATCAATAACTTCGTTGATAAAATTAACTCTTTATATATCTATAAGATGTCGATGAATACTAATTAAACAAAGTCTCAGAAAGTCACTAAGATAAGCGCTAATCAGAATAGGAATTGAATAATGCAATCTTGTTTAGAAAGTATCTGATAACTAAAGACCAGGTGCTAGAGGGGGGGGGGCGAGCGCCCCCCCTTGCCTCCCTTTCGGACGCCCCTGGCAGGTATGCTAGGTCAGTTTTATTAAACTATTGTTGTTTTCGTCGTAGATACAGTATAGACTGGTCGAGTGACTTCTGAAGTGGAAAATGACCGAATGATTTTGGACGGTAGACAGGTTAGCTGGATTTTTTATGTTTATGGTAATGGTATGGTATATACAGGGCGATTCAAAATGCATAATTTTCAATGGGAAAGTTTCCTACATTGAGGTTCTTATCTCTCTTTGAAGTTTGTAAAACATTAATACATACGTATTTTTTCTTTTTTTCGTTAGATCAAATTTCATTTCAGAAAAAAATGAATAAAAAAGGAACTTGGCTCCTCCACCATTCCTATGACGTACTGTCTGAAAATCCACATTCACACAGAGTTAAAATACGATTTCCTGTGCCAGTACGACGTTGCCGACAAAATCTTCATCTGGTTTCGACTTTTGAACCATTTTGTATAATCTATCCATATTCGGTAGAAATATTCCACTTATTTAACCCATCATAGCCGAATAAAAATCCGGATCAGAATCCCGGTCCGTCTTGAGGAAAAACAGAAAACTTCTTTCATCTCAAAAACAACACCCTGTATGGCAAAATTCACCTAATTTGACTCTAATGATGTTGAACTTTGGAGACTCTTATTTTTTTTGTATTAAATTTGGATTTTGAATTATGAGTTCAATAAAAATGCCTCGAAATGGAGTTGAATATTTCAAAATATGATTATAAACCATCTGTCAAATTGGATGCGCACTCGTAAAAAGTAGGTTACTTCATTCATTTTTTCCTACTCTTTCCAAATATCAAAACAGATCTACAAAATTTTGCAATACAGAGTGTTGTTTTTGAGATAAAAGAAGTTTTCTGTTTTTCCTCAAGACGGACCTGGATTCTGATACGGATTTTCATTCGGTTATGATGGGTAATATAAGTGGAATATTTCCAGCGAGTATGGATAGTTTATACAAAGTGGTTCAAAAGTTATAACCAGATGAAGATTTTGCCAAAATTAAGGTAACGTCCTGTATCTCAGTTATCAGAGACGGTAGACATATCAATGGGGGGTGATTAGGAACCACCGAAGTGTCCTCTATCTACAGGTATCGTATGTACATTTATGTCTGAAACACCCTGTATAGAGGCCAGTCACTGCGAGGGAATGTTTAAAATTTCTTGTTGAAATCTATGAATATTTCAGATCCAAACACTTTTCGATATAATCTTCCCATGACGACAATCATGATTTTCTTCAAATACATATTCGATATGTCCTCGGAATTTTGAAGGTGACACTGATGCAAATTCCGTACACTTGAAATGTTTGTTCTGCGATAAAAAAAAAGTGTTTTTATTTTTTTATCACTTAATTTGGTGCGCTTAGAAGCAATTATAATTCAAATTAAATACATTTAATTCGCAAAACAATGCCTATCATTTTTTTATCGCTAGAGGCAGGTCAGTTTTGATGTATACTTATGAGCCCTCTCACGATTAGAATGTGATACGATGGAGATATCGCGTTGAGCAAATGGAAAGAATCTCGTGTTTGCTTTTCTCGTTGATAATGTTTATATTAGCAGTTTTTTTTAGAAATGTTTACCTAATGTCTGAAACCGAACAAAAACATGAATGTCTTGTATTCTTGCATAATCAAATAATATATTTTTAACCGGCTCGAGAGAGGAAAAAAGGTGCAGTTGCGAGACATTATCATACAGGATTGCTTTTTTTCCAGGAATAAATCTCATCGATTCAGCGGAATTCAAATCTACAGGATGCCACTAATTATAATAATAATTATAACAATAATCTTTAGTTTCCTTTGAGACAAAGTTACAAAATTTGTATAGGAATCGTCAAAAAAACAAGAAGAGAAAAGGAGATCGGAGATTAAAAAAATCCTGAAAAAAAGAGGATGGAAACTACCTACTTACACAATAATTCTTCAAAAGTATAATAACACTCATCAACAATATAATAAATCATAAACAGTTTTGGATTCTTTTATAAAATCTGGTAGAAAATTATAAACACGTGGAGCCATCTGGTCAGGAGATTCGAAAGCTAATTTGGTTTTTCCAAATGGTACAAACACATTGTTTTTTTGTCATGTACCTATATTATGTTCACATTTATTCAATACAATAGTTATTCATAATACAAGGGAAACAGTTAGTAAATTTTAAAAAACCGTGAGCTAAAATCTAATATTTTTCCCGTGTATAACACACTATTTTTTTTCTGTGACAGAAGAAAGGACGAATCAATATTGAGAAGATATTACATTAATATGAAATCTGAAAAATATCGACGTGAAATTTTAAGTTTTTAACAGTAGGGACACCTGCGTTGTAGACATCTTTATCATTCTTTTGAAGTAATCAAATATGTGATGTCACTTCTGTCAGTCTAATTCTGTGATTTGATTTAAAAAAATTGCGAATTTAGTGGTTGTTTAGTAATATACGTAATCGCGAAGTCGAATGGACGATAAAAGGACTTGCAGTTCTTTCTCGGAGACGGTATTATTGACTCATTTTTCGGAACTATAGCACAACAAAAGCCATCAACAGTGTATAAAATATGTGATATATATCCGGGAAAAAAGTACTCACTTTTTTCTCACGGAAAAGAAGTAATTCATGAAAAGTGACATTTTATAACCTGCCAACAGAGATGAAATGCCAAACTTTTTTCCCGTCACAGAAAAAACAATTTATTTCTATTCTCGAACACAGATAAGCACAAGTCAAAAATCAAAAGACTAGGGACAGTTAAAATTTCAAAATTTCTGAAAGCTGGTCTGCATGAATCAAAGAGACCTATGCCACTAATGATTCGTATGAGTTTTTTTGTGCTATGAAGACATCAGAGCAGCTAGAGGAAAAACCCCAGAAGCACACTCCATATCTCAGTCTGGAATCCACCTGAGCATAGTACAGCTTCAGCAGCTAATCATTATAAAAAACCTGCCTTATATTCCTGAACTGATATGAAGCAGAGTTAAATTTCTTGATCAGAAAATCACAGTGATTAAATGTTCATCAATGTGAAGACCTAAAAATGTTAAGCTATCACACTCTGTTGTCACAGTGTCAGAATTATCATTTGCTCTAAAGCTTATGATATCACACCTCCGTTGCCGATGATGGAACCTCATTGAATCTGTTTTTTTCGCGTTCAAAACAAATTGTTTGCCGAAAACCATTTGTTGATAATTTCAAAAACTTTATCACATTTTTCTTTCAAAACTGAATCTGATCTGTCAGCTAGTCAGCCAGTCGATTTAGCGGAATTCAAATCTACAGGATGCCACTAATTATCAACTATAAGAAAACATTTATTTATCCTTAACATGGTTCCTACAGTTACCTGGCGTTGTGAATTTTTGTGAAAATAGTAAATAATAAATCAGGAAAAAATGTATAGAACTGTAGCAAAAATAGTAAAAAGAGAGTACCTATATATAGGTTTACTAATGGAAATGTTTTTAGTACATTCTTTATAAGTGTGGGGAAAATACTCAGACGATAACTGCTTTGAAATTCCGAAAGCAAAAATAAAACATTATCTACTTACTTAAAATTACTGTATGAATTATTTGGAATAACAATTTTGACCTATCCCAACATTGATAGTATGAATGACAGCTGAGATTGAAAAAAAACAGCAAATAACATGGAGTATGAATAATTTTTTGAATAATTCCATAATTGTTTGCATACATTTTGAATATTTTTGTCCTATCTGTCTATTTAACGATTTCATGTCGTAGACACAGACGGATTTTCATTAGAAAAAAAAATATTTTCAAGATTTCACATCACTGAAATTGACAAAATTATCATATATTTTTTGTATCCAAAATGAAAAAATAGCTATTTATTATACAAGGGAGAAAAGTAGTAGATTTTAGCTCTGGTTTGTCGCTACGCTCGACTATGAACTATCTGCCTAGTAAAACAAATAACTATTTTGATTTGGCTTTGGGAACACAAATACCTATTAAATCAACGTTAGACTTGGTTTGAGTCAATTTTCAACAGATTTTTTTGGCATCTGCCAGGATCTGGAATAGTTGAATTATAGGAATCAATTTTATACCTGGTGTCGGGTGTGACACATTCAAACAAATAGAGAATGAGAAGTTCTATGATGAACCAAGAAAAATACGGAGGTGCAATTTGAAAAACCATGCAAAGTAAGGGTACGTTATTTCTAGTAGATTTTTTTGATCTCATCATCTTGGAGATCTTTTGCTTCCATGAATTCCACACATTTTTTGTATGTTAGATAACCCAGATAAGTATGTGCTGGCCTAAAAGCTCTGTGACACCCGGTATACCTGAAGTAACAAACATTAACTATCCAATCGAATCAATGGGCTTAAATCACAAAATAAAATATTTCATAATTCGATAGAACTCACCCAAACTAGCTCACCACCGCAAACCGTTTCTTGCTGTGAGCTCCCTACGTTTTATGAAAAATTTTTGAAATCCCCGATTTTTCGGACCTCTAAAAACGAGACGATGATGTTACCTCAAAACTCTAATACTGAAACAAGACTATTCCAGACAGAGATGAATGATACTTGATTTCTGACAGAGTGAATTAGCGCGAGATCACAGTTGAAAGAATTAATATATCAGTTGCCTCAGTCTCCATCGGGCGTTTGGTATTTTCTTTCAACTATGGCGAGATGAGGTTTCTACGTCATAAGAGGGCCCGTTTTCAGAAGGTATTATTATTTATGCCCAAAAATAAATTATTCTAGTTAACTTTTCGATCGAATTATGTCGCCAATCATTATAAAAGGATCATTATAAACATGGTTTGAGTTAAAAGTTCTACTAAGGTGTACACGCCCATTAAAGCCAATGAATGCCAGATTCAAACTACGAATAACATAGACCTATCTGAAATATTCATTCGATCACTAGGTATATTGTTGCTTCCTCGGTTGCTCCAATGTCCAGAACCAATTCCAAACCAGTGAAAAAACATTCTGAATATCCGCTAAACTGCATACTTAATTATTTCATTTTATATTCCATATTACACAAACCTCCCGACGAATTAAAAAAAAAGAATGCTTCCTTTGTTATGCCACATTTCCATAAAATTCTTGAATGCCAAGAAAAACAAAGTCAGTCGCCAGAGGCGTATCAGTAGAGCAGTTTCAAGGGTAAAATTATAAAAATATTCAATCATAAGTACTATTTATAATCAAACCACAATCAAACCTAATATATGAATCGTAAAATATAGGTAGGTACCTATTGCATCAATCGGGATGTATTTTTCCTTGAAATTTCGATATAAAGTGCTCAAAGAAACAAGTGGACCACTGAAATATTTGACAATTCTCAAACTGCCATATCTTTTTAGAAAATGAATGGATGTTCAATCGGAATGCAGTGCTTGGAAGATGCGATCTTTCTGTTCAAGATTTCTTCGTGTTCGAAAAAAGTATCACAAAATTGAAAAAATTCAAACGCTTCCGTATTCTAGGGGTTTTGTTTTATTTTTCTATTGAGAGTTTTTTTCCGAACGTACAAGCCAATATCTCGAAACGGTTTTGTAATTTTCCATATTTCTCATACAGGATGTTGAAAATCGATGATTTTTCATTTTTAGGTTTTTATCGCATCATTTCCGATTTTAAAATTATGCAAGCCACATTCGACGTATTTTGCCACTCTATACGATATAACACATCCTAGAAAATGGATTCATATTGCGTTGAAATCATCGACAACAGTAACAGAAGAGGAATCAATTTTTTTTGGGAAATGTTCAGAATTTGGTGGAATCGTCTGTTCAGTTTGGTGCTGCCATAACCATATGCTATGCTAAACACAAATCCTTTATTTGGATTGATTGACTACTGCATATTGGAATAGATGTATTTTTGAAATTTTGAAAAGTAATTCTAGGTACGCCAATGCTCGTAACTATCTCCATC
Source organism: Phaedon cochleariae (assembly GCA_918026855.4). NCBI lineage: Eukaryota > Metazoa > Arthropoda > Insecta > Coleoptera > Chrysomelidae > Phaedon > Phaedon cochleariae. Next base: position 798,101 of record OU896718.1, on the reverse strand, counting down.
TCTTTCCGTCGTGCTATGCATAGAAACTGAAAGTCTAGGCATATTCTATTTCGGTCGATACTTCTGACATTGGCGAGGTCAGGTTTTACGTAATCTATAAAAAAAACACTATCTGTTGAAGATTCCGTGAGTTTTTTCATGTGTCGGCTATAGCTTTCACGATTTTTGGACACAGTGGAAAACATGTCATTCGATATAATCCTTATCTTTTGTTGAAATAACCATCGATGCAAGGTCATTGAAAACAAATTTTCGGCTTTCATGAGATACCGTCGTACAACTGTAAATACTTGATTCAAATGAAAAAAAAATTAGGTATATAATATTATATAAAAATGAGATCTTTGAGGTCTATAAGACCGAATGTCGGTTGTTGAAGTTTGTTGTATAGATGAAGAAGAGATGTATAGAAATTTAACTGGTCTTCAATTGTTTCGTCAGACTAACTCTCGATATGGAACAATTGCAAGCGAGTTTTGGACGTGGGGTTCAGGTATTTGCGATAGAGGTGCCATAATCGGAAAATCGTTCAAAACCTTGGTTCTGTGAGGGATGAATCTATTATTTCCATCATTGTTCTGTGGTCGAATAAATAATCTGCTCAACATTTTTATTCAAATTTCAATTTGAAATAGAAGCAAGACATCTTTTTTGTAGCCGATTTTAATAAGCTTCAATTCTTTCATGACATGAAACTATTTAAAGCATGAAATCTGATGAATTTCCTCTTTGAAGAACCAGAACAAAGAATGTATCAACTATTGAAATAGCGACCAATATCGAAAATCATAATAGGCAGATATGGTAACTGGTACTCACCTTAGAATTCATTCACACCAGTTCACGCTAATATTTCAAATCACTGAAATAATACTGTTGTAGAACAGAGATTTTCTTTTTTTATGGTGGATTAGGTATTATACACAAAATTTAGAAACTACGGAACACGTCCCTAACGAACACTTGACCCCAATCTCAGAAATAACCATTTTTTCAGCTCAAGAATATTTTTGACATATTGACGTTTCGATCCTTTGATCAGGAATCAGTTCACTGCTCTGATCCAAATCATATACGTATCCAAATATTTATCGGTCGGTAATATGTTTCCTGTAAATATGGATTGTAACCAGGATGAGCATAGCGAGATTTACCAACGTCAAGTATGTTTATCAAAGGTTTATCAGAGTAGGCGCCATCGAGAAACTTGCAAACTACCTTCAATAGGAAGCAAGCGCACCAGTTAAATTTCTATACATATCTGATGAAGAAATACCAATTACCTATTGTGAATATCGTTCCTGGAATGAAATGAAACGATTTTGAAATTTGTTATTTCCGCAAATTTTCTGTATAGGCGCCATATATCATGAAGGTCATATAGTTGCAGAAACACTTAGGTACATAATTCCAAATTACACAAGATTTCTACTGATCGCCACAACAGATACATTTTTATCGGCTTATCGCGAATTTCGTTGGTAAATTTCAAGGTTATTTTATCAAATTAATTGATTGTTACGTTGCCTGTAAGCGAGAAAAACAACTCAATCATCTTTATCGCAAAGACGTATTGTTACTTGCGATCCTGCCAACTTGACCTGCCTTAATATGAGAAGTGTTGCATTGCCAAAGACACATAATAGGAAATAGCCAAGGAATAAACTATATGCATACGGCCCAGTGCTCGGTTTAAAAATAAAAAAAAAATCGGATGCTCGAAAAAAATAAATGGTTTTTCAAGATTTACGTGTGACACGATTGCGAATTCAGAACGATAATAAAGTAGAAGCCAAAAATCTGAGAAACAGGCTACTCCCATCCCAATAACCACTTACTTGAAAATTTACACAACATTTAATGCTATTTCTGACTTGTATCTGAGAGTTATTACTTGTTCACACAGATTTCTTACTTCCAACTAAGATTCATTCTTGCTGGTAATTAAAAAATCATCACTTTTAAATCGAAATTCTTGGTGAAACCTCAGAGTAACATTATATCAAGAATTATAATCAAAATTATAGAACTTTAACGTATTTCGGATCATCTACTGAAAAATTAGCTTTATTTCTACATAAACACAAATGAAACGTTGGGAAGGTTTATCAAAAATAGTGAAGACAAAACTTTTGAATTCGAAAAATCAGGGGTATACAAACTCAACTAAGGATCTTGTCCTGAGGTATATATCGGTCAGACAGTTCGTACGTTTAATCAACGCATTCATGAACATGAGATGAATTTTTTGAAAAAGAAAACAAATTTAACATACGCCAAACATTATATATTAGAAGAAAACCATAGTTTTGATGATGATTCGGAAATTCTACACTTAGAGAATGAAGGAATGAAATTCAATCAGTTTGAATCATTAGAAATCAACAAATTCAAAAATTCTGACATTTTACTCAACGAAAAATTATAATAATTATCAACCCTTTCAAGTTGATCCAGTATTGTAGATATTGTGCCTAATTTCCGAAAATGAAGGTTTATGGAACCTGTCCACAGGTAACTAATCCTTCAAGTTGGGAAAGTAGGGTGAATAAAAGATAACCAAGCCAAGGTTGGTTTATTTAAGTTCATTGTACCAGTATATCACCTGACGTTCGAGTCAGATTTTTTAATTTGATAACACAGTAATTATAACTTGTAAATCAAATTCCTATTCAATAGTTTAACACAGAATTTCCACTTCTAATTCAAAAGTCATCAATTGTAAAACGAAATTCTTGATGAAAACTTAGGGTAACAACTATTTAACTGAATATTTTTTCTTGTAAATTTAAATACCAAACTTTGATTTTGAAAGTATTGCTTATTATTCAGATGGCTTATTACTAAAAATTTTGATGTTTGTCTGTGACGTCATGAAATTGAGGATTCTTGCTTGTAAACACTAAATTCTTACTACTGGCATGTAGCATTTGATTATTGTTTGTAATTCAAACTATCAACTGAGAATCTGGACATTCGAATCAGGATACTATCATCTAACTTAGTATTTTCAGCTTGTTTAGATCGAAATTCTTGTAACTGTAACTGAGAGTTTTTGCTAATAAACAAAAAACTTTCGAACGTAAGTGAACTGTCTGACTTGCACCTGAAAATTCATGTTCGTAGATGTCAAAATTCAGTCTTTCAACACAAAACGAAACCATTTTACAGAGGATTCTGGCACAAAAATTGTAATGTAATTATATCGTAGTCACCTTCAACCGTATTCATATAAACATGTTTCAAAGGAAACCATATACCAATCGAAGTACCAAATTGACTCGAGGTGTACTCACTTGTAGGGAAGGGTTGGTAGAACTGCTGCGACATGTGATTGGGCTGCCTCTGGCCATGGTGCGTCGTCCAAGACAGCGGATGATGCCTGGGGAACAGCGAGCCTACCGGCGAGTGGATCGAAGGCTGCAGCCGAGCCTTCAGCTGTTCGTCCGTCGAGGTGTGTCCGCTGGACGAGCTGTCCACGTCCGATACTCCAGAATCGGCGGGACTGGGAGGCAAGGAACCTGGAAGAAAGGTCGGGGAAACACTTCAAACGTTGAAAAAATCACAGGGTCGGTACATAATGCGAAATCTCTATCGATCGATAACGGATTCACTAGGGAATAGAGGCGCAACAGGTGGAGATGAAGCAGCAACAGGTGGATGTGAGGTAGCAACAGGTGGATATGAAGCAGCAACAGGGGGGTATGAAGCAGCAACATGTGGACAGGATGCAGCGACATGTGACTAGAGGAGTCAGCAACAGGTGGATATGAGATGATGCAGTATTGGTTTTTTTTATGATCTGGTTCCCACGAGAAGAGATATCCTGTAATGATCAGAGAACATCTTGAGAACCAATGGAAATCAGGTAGGAATTGGTGTTTTTCCTAAATTTCTGGAGGTCATATGCCTCGGGGAACATCTCCCTCGGCAATGTGTTCCAGAGCTTCGCTGTTCGTTGGATTAACGAGTCTTTGGAAATAGATGTTCTGAAGGTCTCCAAAGTGACCACGAAGAAGCCTCAACTCGACGGGTTAATCTCGCGGGGACTGCCAAGGAAGGAACAATTGTTGATATTCCGAAAGAACATCGTCCATTAAAATATCTATAAAATAGAGCCAGATTGCCAACATTTCTACGGTGATCCAGTGAAGTGAGTGAGTTTGTGAGCGAGGCATCACTCACGAGACGAATTGCCCGTTTTTTTGGGCAGAATACAACAGTTTCAGGGTATGTTTGGGTGCTGCACTCCAAATATAGGAGCAGTATTCCAGGACAGGTCGAATCTGTGCATTATAGATCATAAGCAGTTGACTGGAAGTGAAAAAACTCCTGGCACGAAACAAAAAACCAAGGTTTTGGGATGCACTTTTAGCAATTGATCACTCGTGATTTTCCCAAGAAATGTTATTGCTGGTAGTAATACCAAGAATCGAAATGGATGTCTTCAAAGGTATGGTTACTCCTGACAAGCTTATGTTGGGCACAATGAGATCGGCTTTTCTAGAGAAAAGGCATGCTTGTGTTTTGTTTGCATTGAAATCTACCAAGTTATTAAATCCCCATTCGAGAATTGTTTCCAAGAACATATTTATGTTGTCAACATTTCTCCCTCGTTTGTTTCTGATTTGCCTGGCTGGTATCGGAGCCTTGGGAGTGAAGGCGGTGTGGATGGTACTATCATCCGCGAAGCTGTGTACTGGACATGAAGTTGCTTCCAACACATCGTTGATTTGGAGTAGAAATAGGGTTGGTGCTTGAATTGAAAAGAGAGTCAGATGAAACTCCGTTGACCACTACATGGAGAGACCTGTTTGAGAGAAAACCAGCTAGCTGAAAACATAGCTGGGGAGGCAAGCCATAAGATGGAAGCTTGCCGAGGAGTCCGTGGTGCCAGACTCGATCGAATGCCTTGGAGATATCAAGTGCCACGGCTGAGGTTTCACCATATTTTTCAATAGATTGCTGCCATATATGTGAGACGTAAGCGAGCAGGTCACCAGTTGATCTCTGATAACGGAAGCCATATTGCCTATCGTTGATAATACCTGAATGTTCCAGGTATTTCATGAGCTCGATGTTGATAGCTTTCTCCATGATCTTCGAAATAATAGATAGCAGTGCGATAGCAACATGTGGATATGAGGTAGCAACAGGTGGATATGAAGCAGCAACAGGTGGATATGAGGCAGCAACAGGTGGAGATGAAGCAGCAACAGGTGGATATGCGGCAGCAACAGATGGATATGAAGCAGCAAGGAGTGGATATGAGGCAGCAACAGGTGGATATGAAGCAACAACAGGTGTACAGGATGCAGCGATAAGTGACTATAGGAGTCAGCAATAGGTGGATGTGAGATGATGCAGTAATGGTCAAGTCAACAATAACAAGCAGCGAGAGATTATTTGCGGGGCCTTCCTTCGAAAAAGGAGTTGGGGAAGTTTGCTTTGAAGATCTCCATGCCTTCTCCAATAAGGCTATAAAAACATTATCCATTCGGGTAATTGATGGATACGTGGAATGATATGCATAATTATCACTAATTATAGTGATTTAATTATTTATGTTCTAGTTTTTGAGATTACTGGAAAAACAGTTGTTTATTCATTTTATATTATGAATGACCATGGCCGTATCCGATATCACTGAACTCAATTCAAAAATGATATTACTATAGAAATGGTAATCTCATGAGCTGAAATCGTCGTAAAATTTGGTGGGCAAATTTTACCGACATGAATCCATTCAGTTCTTGAAATCAGGCGAATTATTCACAAAGGATGCTGGAATATACAGAGTGTTTCAAAATATAGGTTATCGAACGCTTAGTTTTCCACAATTTAGGACACTGAAATTTTCATAAGAATTTCGACAGGATTGACTGAACATTATAAAAAAATTGAAGCATTTTGACAAAATTCAATCGTCTCATTAAAGTCCGAAACACTCAGGGAAAAAAGTCTAACGGTTTGATTCATTTTGACAAGCATCACGCCCGAAAAATATAAAGTCTGGGGCGAGCATTAACTGAGCAGAATTCACCTGAACAGGGTGGACCAAATTGGCCACATTCAGAGGGCAAGTCTTCTGTTCGAAGTAGATAAAAGGAAATTGATGTCGATATTTAATGGTCAATTCTCATGACAAGCTCAATAGCGTAAACCGCATATCGATATTTATCTTCGTCTCAGAGTTTCATAGCATTCCCAAGTAGCACACATATATTGGGACAATATCGGTGCAATATTACGAAAATATCGGCAAAATATTGTGAAAGTAATATTGGCGAGAAAAAAAATGTGAACATTCGGCGATATTGGTACAATATCAGTTTCCAAATGTGGGTAGAATATTCTCATATTAATATTGGTTGAATATTCGTAGAGTAATATCGGACACAAAATGTAATATCAATATTGGCGAGAAATTGATGGTGAACATTCGGCAATATTGGTGTAATATATGGAGATATCGGTGAATCATTGGAAATCATCATGAAGGTATGTTGTCCCAGAAATATTGGTTGAATATTCTCATACCAATATTGCTGGTATATTCGTGAAGTTATATTGGTGCAATATTGGTTGGGAATATTGGTACATTATTGAAAATCATTATGTAGCTATGTTGTCTTCAAAATATTGGTGGAATATTTTCATACCAATATTTGCGAGTTATTCGCATCAGGAATAATCACAAAGGTCAGCCTAGCCGGAGTGCAATGGGAGGGTCTTGCCCTAGGGAAGCCGCCTTGTTGATCACGGTTAACCCCTACTCCAGGTTATAGTACTTCACAATCGTCTAGAGCCAATATTTAAATTCTCTCGTCGGATCGGCAATGAGAGTACGTTACCAATCATTTATAGCGCCATCTATCGACATCGGTTTAGGAGTGCGTAATATGGAATAAATATCGAAATTCCGATATCGATATGTATTCTCAAAACAATATGTGAACAATATTGCTTACATGATATAGTGAATCACATATCAGCCAATATAAGATGATATTATTTTCTGAATATGGCTAGAAAACTATTGACCCGATATGCAATTGAACTTGAAAATACAATATTGTTTTTCTCTTCTATGTCCGATATGAGATACATATTGAACTGCCGTTATTGATATTCATATTTGAATCATTGAAAACCCCTTCAGAATCGATATGTGGAGAATGTTCAAATTGCTATATTGGTTATGATTGTTGGAAACAATATGTATACGATATCTTCCGCATGATATGGATAGAATGATATTAATCAAGATAGGTGAATATAATATTTCGAATATTGTTGAAACAATATTCAACCAATATGCCGTCGAACTCGAATATACAATATTGCACAACCGCTTCAGAATCAACATGGGGACAATATTCAAATCGCGATATTGGTTATAAATGTGAGAAGCAAATTGTATACGATATCTTCCGCATGATATAGATAAAATGATATCAATCAAGATGGGTGAATATAATGTTTCAAATATTGTTAAAACAATATCCAACCGATATGCCGTTTAACTTGAGAATACAATATTGCATAACCGCTTCAGAATCGACATAGGGAGAATGTTCAAATTGCAATATTGGTTGTAAATGTCGGGAACAATATGTATACGATGTTGTTGTATCGACATTAGTAAAACAATATTATATAACATTCATAGATATGTTTTTCAACACATTGTTAACGAATTTTACAACCAATATTGCTCCAATATTGTAGCTGACAATCCATATTCAGCTCAGGTCGAACCAATATTCCACCAATATTATCATTCCAATATTGTTTGTCCAATATACTCTCATATTGGACCTATATTATTTTTCACATGTACGATATATCTATATCGGCCCAATATGAAATCGGGTTCCAGCCAATATGATGTGCTACCTGGGTTTTAATAGCATTTTTATAGCATTTTTATAACAAGAATTCTTTTTTTTTTACAAAATTTACAAACCATTGTGATTGTGAAAAAATTGATCGTCAGGCACTGAAATTTGAAAATAGTACTTTTCCATAAAGAACAAGTTACTTTTTTGAACTAGATAGAGGATGACTGATTCCAGTTTCTGATGATCAAATTTCATCACAAAACTCAATGTTTTGAAGATGTTCTCATGAGAACAGAAAATGTTTAGGAACAAAAAAAATATTTCCAGCGACTTCTCCAAAATCAAAATGCTCATTTTGCAAGAAAATCACCTTGTAACTCTGAAACGAAGATACAAATCGATTTGGGGTTTCACCATTGAGTTGTTCGTATATCTATAGTTCAAAAATATGATTTTCCTCAAAAAGTGTCGAATTTGGCCCATCCTGTATAAATTGATCTCTTTGAACAATCCGAAACTGCAAAAATAATGATTGTGTAGTTAGGCATCGGAATGCTCTTATTCTCGCTCTTACCTAATTTTGTTTTGTATACAGTGTGACTCAATAACCGTTTCTTCGAAACAAATAGTTCAACGGAGACTTTGTTAACGCCATTTTCCGAAGGTAAAAAATTAATGAGACAGTGCCATTGCTTTTTTCGAAACCTTCCAAATACCATCAGAAAAATATATAAACCAATTCACCAAACTCATTTTTATTAATATCTCCGGCAGACTTTTTTGGGATTACTCAACATCTATCGTTGCATGAACGAGTCGTTGGAAGAAGATGTTCTGTAGATCTCCAAAGTGATCACGAAGGGGTGCGAAGCCTCAACTCGACGGGTTAATCTCGCGGGGACTGCCAAGGGAGGAACAATAATTGTTGATATTCCAGAAGAGCGTCCATGAAAATATCTATAAAATAGAGCCAGCTCGCCAACTTTTCTCCGGTGTTCCAGAGAAGTGAGTGAGTTTGTGAGCGAGGCATCACCCACGAGACGAATTGCCCTTTTTTGGACAGAATCCATCAGTTTCAGGGTATGCTTGGGTGCTGCACTCCAAATATGGGAACAGTATTCCAGGACAGGTCGGATCCTGTGCCTTATACAGTGTGTCCACCTTAAGGACTTACCACTCCTGTAAAATCGTTATTATCCGACCAATTTCAAAAAACCTTTTTTTGTTGGATAGGTATTTGAAATGCCCATCCTACGAGAGAGTGATCTAATTCTTGGACTTTTATCGTGGCCAACTGCGACAAATTTCAATGACCCATATTCCAGAAAGTACTATTAGGGATTTTTTTCCACGAAACTTGATGATGGATTCTGAATCAGTACCACTTGAAATATACCTGTACCGATTTTCATCATCATAAAACACAGGGTGTCCGAAAAAACGAATCATCGTTTTCTTCAAATAGGTTATCAGCAACTGTAGTTCTGTGGTTTTTCTAGAAAGAAATAATCACAAATTATCATTGAGGATTATTTCAAATATACCTGTACCAATTTTCGTCATTTGAATATACAATGTGTCTGAGAAATAAATTAAAAAGGATAGGTAAGCAATATTTTTCATCCTGATAATTCTTCACTCAAAATAGAAAGATAAATCAGGATCACTTGGAAAATACCTGTACCGATTTTCATCATCATTAAACACAGGGTGTTCGAAAAATCAAATTAATATTTTTTTTGAGTTGATGAAAAAATATTGCCTACTTTTTCTTTTTAATTGTTTTCTCATACACATCGTATATTTGAATGATGAAAATTGGTACAGATATGTTCAAAGTGATCCTCAATAATAATGTGTCATCAATTCTTCTCAAAAATACCACGATTCTACATTTTCTGATCACCTATTAAAAGAAAAAAAAACAGAATTCGTTTTTTCGGACACCCTGTGTTTTATGATGATAAAAATCAGTAAAGGTGTTTTTCAAATGATCGTGATTCAGAATCCATCATTGTTTTTTGTGAAAAAAAATCCCTAATAGTACTTTCTCAAATATGGGTCAATAAAGTTGGTCGCAGTTGGCTACGATTACAGTTCATGAGTAAAATCACTCTCTTGTTGGATAGACATTTCAAATACCTATCCAACAAAAAAAAGTTTTTCGAAATCGGTCAGATAATAACAAATTTACAGGGGTGGTAAGTCCTTAAGGTGGACACACTGTAGATCGAATGCAGCTGACTGGAAGTGAAACAGCTTCTGGCTCGAAACAGAAAACCAAGTTTTTGGGATGCACTTTTACCAATTGATCTCACGTAATTTTCCCAAGAAAGGTTATTGCTGATAGTGATACCAAGCATCGAAATGGATGTCTTCAGTCGATTCGCTCATTCTCATTCGGGTATCTACGACTTCTCACTCGATGCTCGCCCTAGCCTCCCAAAATGGCACACAATATGCAAATCCCTTCGCGCACAAACTGCCCAAAGCTAGTGAGTGACTCTTCCCGAAAAAATCCCGGCGATCAAATAAATCACAACACATTCGACGGCGTTGAATGCTTATGCAAATTGCAAGACAATCATCGAGTGACACCGTAAGAAACAGCTACGGCAGTTCTCACGTACAGCGAATTCGGCCAACGGTCAGCATAGGTAACGACATAATCTCAAACAGCTCCAATCGCCCAACTAAAGCCTCAACTCCCTCACACCCTTCGAAGGGCTCGACTAAGAATTCGCCCTGCCGTTTCGGGATGACCCTTCTGCCTTATAATAGATATGATTAATGGGCGCGCAGGTCATCGGGTCGAACCGGACATTCGAGGGATGGACAGGACATCTACGGTGAATTTAAAACCTGTTCGATGGCGAGGGGTTTTTCCGTCCACCGCGATCCATCGGGGTGTGTTGTTTATTTACTACCCTCTCCGGCACAAAGGCTGCGTAACTAATGAGGATACGTCGAGCAGGGACGTAGATAAGAAGGAAAGGGGGTAGGTTTATTGATAAGGAATTCCATTCGTAAACCTGGTGGTGCACTGGTATTACTAACAGAAATAACCTTTCTTGGGAAGATCACGTGAGATCAATTGCTGAAAGTGCATCCCGAAAACTTGGTTTTCTGTTTCGGGCCAGGAGCTATTTCACTTCCATGCAGTCAGCTGCTTTTGATCTACAAGGCATAGATCCGACCTGTTCTGGAATACTGTTCCCATATTTGGAGTTCAGCACCCAAACATACCCTGAAACTGTTGGATTATGTTCAAAAATAGGGCAATTCGTCTCGTTGGGTGATGCCTCGTTCACAAACTCACTCACTTCTCTGGAACACCGTAGAAAAGTTGGCGATCTGGCTCTATTTTATAGATATTTTCATGGACGATGCCCTTCTGAAATATCAACAATTGTTCCTCCCTTGGCAGTCCCCGCGAGATTAACCCGTCGAGTTGAGGCTTCGCACCCCTTCGTGGTCACTTTGGAGACCTGCAGAACATCTCTTTCCAAAGACTCGTTCATGCAACGAACAGCAAGGCACTGGAACACATTGCCAAGGGAGGTGTTTCCCGAGGCATATAACCTCCAGAAATTTAAGAAGAACACCAATTCCTACCTTGTTTCCCTTGGTTCTCACGATGTTCTCTGAACATTACAGGATATCCCTTTTCGTGGGAACCAGGACATAAAAAAAACAAATATTATAATAAAATTAATGTTGGAGGTTGTGTGAACCAGTTTTCCAATGGAATTCAAATCCCGACACCAGTTTTCCCAATGGAATTCGGTATAAATCGCGATGGGATTTTTTATTTCGTCTTGACACCTTTGGCGATGAGGAAGGTTTCTTCAGATTAAGATCATATGATTCAGTATATCAAATGTATATATATATACATATAACCTTCGCTCCCGCTCATCGCTTCCAGTTCAAAAATGAATAATTGAGATTATACTTTTGAGTTTCAAATGGAAATCCCTATAAAATATTGCTGTATGCATTCATGAATTCTGTATAATGATACGAATAATACCATTTAAGAGTGGGCAATAGGACTGGAAAAATGATGAATACAGCGCTCTCGCTCCTGACGCTTTATGGGAAAACAGTTTGGCATATAGTACATTTTTAAACGCCATAATATAGACAAAGGTTCAAATTAGGGCGGATACTATCTCATTTTTCAAAATTCGAAAAAAAAAAGTTTCAAAAATGTATTTGAATATAGCATTATTAGCTGACGAAAAAAAAATATTTATACTGCTTGTTCAAGATTTTCAGATAGTATCCGCCCTAGAATGAACCTTCAATATGCTACAAAAAAAAAATCAAATCATAATGTGGCTTGGTTTTTTCACAAAGCGTCAGGAGCCAATCCTCTGCAACCTCAAAAATAGGCATAAGTTCACGATGATATTTGCGCCCTCTGGTGAAAGTTATATCAGAAGAACATGGCAGTCGATATAGCCTTAGTTCGGGTGATTTGATGAAATATAGAAATAATGAAATTTAAAAAAAACCTATATAAATTCATGAAATTTCAAAAATGAACTAGTAGGTATTGATTACTTTGAGACAAAAATAATTTATTCTTCATACATTTTGAGAAGTATATCATTTAATAGTTCGTTCGTCGATTAAGTGAAATCTATTGAATAATCTGATGCGTAATTTCACGCGAGTTCATTGCCTCGAGTGCCGGAGTGCCCATAATTTCGCTAAACGCAAAAAATCGTCTACAATAATAGAATACGTATAGGTGGTTCCCCGAACGGGTTGTTTTTTACACGGCGTAACATCCTGAGATGCAGGGTGATGCAGGATGCAGGTATACGTTTATGGTCAATGGAATAGAGAGCTTGAGCTTCTGAAATTCCTAGGTTTCACAATTTTGTATTTAGTGCGAGTGTAATATAATCGAGAATATAGGTCATTAATGATTGGTGACATTATAAAAATGTTCAACATCCTTTGAATGTTTACGAATTCAGGTAAAATGAATCAATGTTGAATATTTTCGTCATGTCAGTAGTTTGATCCGCTTTATGCAAAAACGTTGAACTTTGTATTTGGTGTGGAAATGTTTTTGTGTTTGTGACTATAAGTATTGAAAATGCCGCCTATAAAACCCAGGGCAGGTAATTATCGTAAGGGAGAAAAAACAAAATTACATGTGTCGACAAAAAGACGTAGCCGGACGTAGGATATCAAGGGGGAAGAAAAATATCAGTATCGGTCGAATGTTATGTTCATTCTCTTCACCCAGACACCCCTATTTTGGAATTCCAAATGGCACCCCCTACTTCGAGATAAATAAAATTCAAAGTCTAGCAATAATAACCAACCAGATGGAAAACTATCTTAGTATTTGATCTATAAGTATCGGGACATAATCATTAAATTATAAGTTATATTAGGTCAGTTATTACAGCCAAACATTTTGTCAATTTTCATTGAAGGTATCCTCAGATCAATTTTTGTGGAGTCACATGTGGAAACAATGGTTAATTAAACTCAGCCAGAGAATATGGATATACTCAAACTGATATATTTCTCGAAAAGTAGACAAATAAATGGGAAACCGTTTCAAAAAATGTTTCAAGAATTCTAGAATAGGCTGTACTATTGAGCATCAAATATTGAAGCATATTTTCGAATAATTGCTTCGAATACCTCTGTCAAAGATCACTCGCTCTCTCTAACTTTTGTTGATCACCAACATGAATCATTGAAATAAATTATTATTCATCTGGTCGGATTGGTTTCTGTTTCCGCCTCAATTTGATGTATCTCAAGTTGCCATTTGGAATTTTATAAAGTAGAGGTGGCGGGGGTTTGAAGGGATGATCATAGCATTCAATAGATACTAGTATTTTATTTCCTCCTCAATATCTGAATCAACCTATTTTTTTCCATAATTGTTATCATCGCACATCATAAGGCTAAGTGGTAAGTTTTGAAATCAGAGCTCTGTACTATGAATCGAGGAAATCGCCTATTTTGTGATATTCTCAGCTGAAACTGAATTTCAAAATTTTGTCTTCCAATGAGGAATTGGTGAAATAATCAACAATATTTCAATTTGTGCTAACTTAATCCACATCATAACATTTTTAACAATCAGGCATTTGATGAAATGTTGCCGCATATCATCGAGTTCAACCCGTTTCTATAAAGAGCACCGTACCATGTTCTTGACCTCACACAATATACCTCTCAATTCACAAGTTCTTGCGCTACTGCTGCTGCTGTTTTATATTCCACTTCAGCTGTGCTCAAAGCAACATAGCGAGATAGTATCTAATGCTTTTCAAAGAACCAAGATACTGATTTTTTTCGACGGCTATAACACAAAATTGCTTTCGTTTTACTATGTTTGATATCACAATGACTTCATTTTGTTATTATTTCACAAATTCTCATCTCTCATAAAATATAAAATTTCAAGCACTCTGTCTAATAGATCAGCATCACTAAAGAGTGAGCAATGAGCCGCACTAAATAACAAATTCAGCGCTCTCGCTCTAGACTTCCCATTTCGAAACCATTCAATATTTTCAGAATTTTTTCGATTCATGCTCTAGCCAAAGGATCAAGCTAGGTTGGATACTATCTCATTTTTCGAAATTTTTTAAGAAAGAGTGGAAAAAACGTTCTCGAAAATTGCTCAAAATTAGTCAATTTGGCAAATAAAAAAAAATACGTGTACATGAAATTACCAATTTCCAAATAGTATCCAACCTAGATCTGTCTGTCAACAAACCACACAAAAAAAAGCAGCTCGAAATAGTGATCGATGTCTATACAGGACGTCAAGAGCCGTTGCTCTACATTCTCACAAATACGCACGATTTGGTCGATGATATTTGCGCCTACGTAAATCACCCTGTATAATATAACAGGAAAGTTAACTTTAACTGACGATACAGTTGAAATTCAAGAAAATAATGATTAAAGCCTACTCATAGTATCTGATGAGTCATTTCGTTTGCTTCTTGGTTTTTTACTGCAGTAAATCTGTATATTATGTACCCTAATATTGGATACATATCCTGTTGTCGATACTTCCCATATTACTTTTTGCTGATAGTATACACATTTTCCCGCGATTGGTCATCAAAATTTGAATCTTTCAGAATATTCACCGAAACCATAGACAATTGGAAGTTTGTGAAACCCATCGTGAACCCTCAAATCATCCGATGTTTATTGCATCTCCTCAGCCTGATAGTGTACCCATGATGGATGATATATCTCATGATCTATTTAAGAGAATACAGAAAATCCTAATTTTTCCACACCTGTCGACCAATGAAGAGTGTCGTAAATCTTCATAACATATGTAAACGTATAGGTAATATAGGTAGAATACATTTCGCTAGGAATCTGCTAGGCAGATTATTGGCAATATAAATAAATATTCGGACGCGGTAATCACCCCGACTAATTGGCGAACCGGGTGAGTTGTCCTTTTCTAAAAAGGATGCTTGTTGATTTATGACTGTTTTGTAACCGCCCACTGCTATCTCTTCCTAACCCCCCCGGACCTCAGGTATAGGCGAGTTTTGTCGCGTTTCTCAACCTTAAGTTAAATCTCAAGCATTAATATTTATTTTAGTTCCATTTTCAGTTTTCCATTCAGCTGTGACATAACTGTTTCGATTGTCTCTAATTGACTCAATGCTATAAAAATTGATTTATCAGCAAATTAAGTTCATTAAAATGGTTTTTGGGTCGAAAAATTGCTACTAACTATGTTACCAATAATGAGGCATTTACTCAAAATATGCCTTGTTAAAATTTACGCTGAATTCAATAATTGAAATCACACCTGATAGAAAAAAATAATAATCATAATAATTATCATCATCAGATTATACAAATAGTAACAAGAAACATGATGAGAACTAGAAAAAAAAGAGTTATCTGTCATTTAGTGACATATAGAAAGTTTAAAATTTCAATTGTATGTACATTGGTATTCAATAAAAAAGCGTACAATTATTAAAAAGATAGGTTAACATCATCCTAGTTTGTGTAAAACTCGCTCAGCCAATGCCTTATGTTTTTGAGAACCTATGACAACTTCATTGTCAATATTTGGTAAAAAATCCCCGATAGCCTGTTTTACAGAAATTGGTTGACGTTAATTTATCTCTCAAATTTACTTGTACACCTTTTTTGATACAACTGTACATCTTCAAAACTGATGAAGATAAAACGATACCTAAACATGATCTTGTTTCACCCGGTATAACAGTGTTATGGTTGATAGTTTGAATTTCCGGAAAAAATAGGTTCTATCATGCTCTAGGCCTAGGCCCCTAGGGTCTTATTTATTCATTAATATCATATAATTATGTGACTGACTGCTTCAGGATTAAACGTAATCTTTCAACAATAAACTGTCAGATCGAATCGAAAATACCCATCATAAGAAAATGTAAACATTCAATTTTTTCATCAATCAATGGATTCATCGACTCCTTCTGAAAATCGTTAAGTCATTTCAAGTATTTTCATATCTGTCACGCCAAATTCTTCAATTGTTCGCTATCAAACGTTAATGTATAATCTATGTTTGGTGCAAATGGTTTTTCTAGTGATTATACTTATTTTAATATTTCCAAGTTTCAATTTTTATTTATAATTTTTCCTGTCCTCGATGTAATCTTGTCTACGCCTATGTCCCTGTGGCGCTATAGAGTGATTCTACTTTCAACCCGCTCGATTTTGAATCTAACGTCCGTAAGGTAGTATTTCAAAGACGGTAGGTCGACTGACTACATCAAGGAAATTACATTCTTTTCCTTTCAAAGCCACAGTGACCCTTTTGGGAGCCGAAGAATAGTTGATATTAATCCTTTTCGGGCTAGTCTAAGAGTATTAAAGGAAAACATTAATTTTGTTCTTTTCTTGTGTCCGGATCAAGTAACTGCCCTTTTAGTAACGATTAGACACAAGTTTTGGTCAATGCATGGGAAAATATGACTGGGCTGTACGTACAGAGTTCCTGAAAATATTCGGACAGAGCAACTCAGAGGAGATTAATAAAAGCTGTTTTTATTTTTAAATACAGTTGAACATTTTCTGGATTTGGCACATGAGATGGATGAAGCAGGAAGCTGAACACTTTCAGAATAGCATCATCTGTTTTTATTACCGCTACTTTGTGAATATCATAAAAAAATGTAATCCTGGTTTCTCCATTATATTTGAGTTCGATGTAACTTCCTGGCTAGTGACTATAGATCGAAATAAACCTTTCAAATTCCTAACAGAAATCTTGAGTGGTGGATTCAAATCAATTTTATACTATACTGCTTCTCTATACCGGGTGCATCTCCCAGAGCTACAGATATCTGGATAATTATGGGGGTGAAATATTTCCAAGACAATTAAATCGAATCAACCTTATGTCGAACAATCTAGTAGTGGTTTCTAGTAGATTGTTGTTGTTTTTGTCTCATAAATTTCAGAATTTTTTGAAATTTTTTGTATGTTAGATAACCCTGCAGATACGGGGTGACCAGTTATATTCTGACCCATTTCAAATGCTTATATCTCTGAAACCATTCAAGTTATCGTTGTGCAGTTTGGACTAGTCTATTTTGATATTTTTCAAGTTTTTTTTTGACAGGTTCACCTTCTCTCTTGAACTTCCGGTTCTACCGGAAACAAACTAGCCATTATTCAGGTATAGGGCAACTTTTTTATTTCTTCGAAGCACCCTGTATATTTTTGCACATACAGAAAGACTGGTCTTCTTTCTTCCTAACAATGTATAACAAGTTATGTTTTCTTAGAAAACTATCAGAGTTATAACTGTTTGAAGCATCTACTGCATATTAGGATGTTATCCTGAACCGTATATTGAGTATAAATCTGATGCAGATTTATGATGAGTTCATTTGCTTTTTCAGTCAAAGTAAACATTTTTTCAACTCGAAGAAAGTACAAATGCCCGACAATCTTTATTTGACACATCTAATCTGGCATTTCATGTGTTGTGATCAGGATTTCCAAAGACGACTTTGGTTACATTGCAAAATCTCATTAAACCATTCCACATGCAGTAGTTGTTTCAAACAGTTATACCTCTGATAGTTTTCTAAGAAAACATAACTTGTTATACATTGTTAGAAAGAGAAAAGACCAGTCTTTCTGAATGTGCAAAAATATACAGGGTGATTCAATGAAATAAAAAAGTTACCCTATACCTGAATAATGGCTAGTTTGTTTCCGGTAGAAGGTGAACCTGTCGAAAAAAACTTGAAAAATATCGAAATAGACTAGTCCAAACTGCACAACGATAACTTGAATGGTTTCAGAGATATAAGCATTTGAAATGGATCAGAATATAACTGGTCACCCTGTATCTGCTGGCGAATAAGCTCTGGGACACCCGGTATACAATGAAACAAGCATTACGCATTACATTGATTTTCATAATGGAAGATTCGCATATATACAGGGTTTACTAAAATTGCTGTGACACAGAGCTACCACGTGTAATACAAGTCAAAATATGTTGATAGGACTCCATTCATTTATACAACAAAATGTACCGTTTGTCCGTGAGACGAGTTCAAAGTTTACATAAAAAACACATTTTTGTATACTGTTCAAAAATGAGTAAAACAATTTGGATGAAATTTGACAAATGTATTACCCTCCAATGGGTGATCAAAGACCCCCAGAAGAAATTGTAGAAGGATTGAAATCACCCTCACCTCCTGACATTTTCTTCAGAACATTCTTATAGGGGTGGTAAGCGGTTCTCAAATTTTCTGAGACATAACTGATTAATTATCTTCATTTTGTCGCCCTTTTGAAAATTTCGTATAAAGCACAGTTCCGAAAGGAAAAAAAAATCCTTGAGTAATGCTAACAGATATTCCTAGTAAAAGTTCAATATCATTATCCAGTGGAAACAAAGGCAGAATGTTTTGTTTTTTCTAAATCAATGTTCAATATGACGCCGACCTTCAGCAATACAAATGCCAATTCGTTTGTTTCCACTGCCAAATAATTGTGTATTACAATTTTATCAAACTTTTACTAAGAATATCTGTTAGCATTATTTAAGAAAACATTTTTTCCTTTTTGGAACTACGCGGAATTCAGAATTTTCACAAGAGTAACAAAATGAAGATAATCAATCAGTAATCTCGCTTGAAAAAAATGAAAACCCTATAACCACCCCTGAGAATGTTTTAAGAAAAAAATCAGAGGGTGAGGGTGGTTTCAACCCTTCTACAATTTCCCTCAGGATTCTTTGATTACTGAGAGAAGGGTTATCCTTTGAAATGCACTATTGTCAAACTTCATCCAATTTGATCGACTTATTTTTGGACAGCGTTCAAAAATATGTTTTTTCTGTGACGGGAAAAAAGTTTCGCATTTCATCTCTGTTGACAGGTAATAAAATGTCACTTTTCATAAAGTACTTTTTTCCCGGATATATATCACATATATATACTCTGTTGATGGCCTTTGTTGTGCTATAGTTCCGAAAAATGAGTCAATAATACCGTCTCCGAGAAAGAACTGCAAGTCATTTTATCTTCCATTCGACTTCGCGGTTAGGTATATTACTAAACAACCACTAAATTCGCAATTTTTTGAAATCAAATCACAGAATTAGACTGACAGAAGGGACATCAGATATTTGATTACTTCAAAAGAATGACAAAGATGCCTACAACGCAGGTGTCCCTACTGTTAAAAACTTAAAATTTCACGTCGATAATTTTCAGATTTCAAAATAATGTAATATCTTATCAATATTGATTCGTCCTTTCTGCTGTCACAGAAAAAATAGTGTATTATACACGAGAAAAATATCAGATTTTAGCTCACGGTTTCTTGTCTCCCTCCGCTACGTGTCGGGAGACAACACAACCTGGAGCTAAAGTCTACTACTTTTTTCCCTTGTATAATAGATAACTATTTTTTATGTAAACTTTGAACTCGTCCCACGAGCAAACGGTACATTTTTTATATAAATAAGTTTGGTACAATCAACTTAGTTTGAACTGTCTCGTGGTAGCTCTGTGTCCCAGCAATTTTGGGACACACATTTCTAGATTATGTGATGAAGGAACGTTTTACTAATTCAACCCATCAGAACAATACCAAAAAGTCGGCATAGATAAGACCGGTCACTCTATCCCATCATTCAATCCTCTAAAATCCTCTGTTATCCCAACACCATCAAAGGTATATCCATTACATTGTTTTGGTTGGAGTGGTCCATTCTGTATTGTACTTGATACCACAGTCAGGTGCCTTCATTCTATTGTGCAACTCCTTGTAATTTCATTGTTGTGACAAAATAGTGCCAAGATTCCTACCTGGGACCGCATCTCACACCTTTCTAAATGCGATAAACCGTTTTACATACCGACTTTGCTCTAATCTCCAGAAGGCATATGAATTCGGAAGTGGGAAAGGATGTTACCTTTGCCCTCTGGCCGAGCCTCTGGCGCGGTATGGAGATAGTAATTTTTCTGTTCGAGATAGAAAATAAGCGTACGACACCTATCAGAGTTCTCGAAAGCTGTCAAAGTGGCATGTTTACTTTGTTTTCATTGGTTCACATTTGTTTTTTTTGTGCTAATTGATCATATTATCAAAACAAACCGCTCAGAAGTGTTCAAGTTGCTGCCGTCAGATGAGGCGACGTGTTATTTTCTATCGCGAATACGGCCATAACACAAGATTGCTGTTGTTTTACTGTGTTCGATACTTTGTATGTCATCAATTTTACTTCCGTATCTGATATCACAATGACTCCATTGTGTTATTATTTCAGAAATAACTCATAGCCCATGGAATGTAAAATTTCAAGCAATGACAGCTCTGCCTAATAGATGACCATTACTTGACAGAACATCAGATGCCACTGTTGTCTATTATAGCCGTAGAAAAATTATAGTGTATAACTTGCACGGAATGCTAATTTCCTACTCGAATGATTGCAGCATTCGCCTGAGGCTCATGCTGCAGATTTCATTCTCGTATAGGAAATCACGATCACCAAGCACACCATATCTATGCTCGGTATTTCCATCAGCAACACTCTTTCATGGGATAATCATGTCAGATCCATCGCAAAAGCTGCTTCACAAAAACTCGGATTCTTGTTCCGTGCGAAATGCTACTTTACACCTCAACAGCTCCTCATGATCTACAAAGCGCAGATACGGCCTGTTCTAGAATACTGTTCCCCCATATGGGGTTCAGCACCAAAACATACCCTGATGCTCTTAGATTTCATCCAGAGAAGAGCCAGTCGCCTGGTGGGTGACGTCACACTCACTCACTCTTTGACATCATTGGAACACCGTAGAAAGGTCGGCGACCTTTCACTTTTCTATCGATACTTCCACGGGAAATGTTCTTCGGAAATCTCTGCTATCATCCCTTCACTAGCAATACCAGTCAGACGAACTAGACATGCCCAGTCAGCACATCCCTTCGTTGTCAACCTCGAAAGATGCCGAACAGCACTTTATCAAAACTCCTTCATCCATAGAACGGCTGGGCTCTGGAATTCATTGCCTGAGGAAGTATTCCCAACAACATATAATCTCCAGAAGTTCAAAAAAAATTCCAATACCTACCTCCTATCCCTATCCTCCCTAGGAACGCACGATGTTCTTTGAACATTATAGGGATTCCCTCTCGTGCGCTCCAAGCGATAAAAAAAAAAAAATTCCGTGGTCGTTAAACAATATACTATTTCCTAACAAGTGCGGAAAGACACTTTCCGCATGAGTTAGGAACAATATTTTTTCTACAAGCGTAGGAAATTGATTGATTTGGTCGATCAATTATTCCTGCAAATAAAAACAACTAACAATAGTGATATATTCTCTATCTTCTAATAATTGGTAATTATTGCGCGGAAGCCAGCATGCCCATGATGTTTGGCCTCTAGGTTCCAGACATTTCTTGAAAATGAGCCAAAAATACTTCTTCTTCATTTGGTGTTTTCACTTTTTTACTATTGCACCATTCAATCATATTCAATAAATCCCGTGTATTGCTTCCCATAGACTTCGTTTGCAATAACTCATCTGTTTCGCATTTGTAGCTGGAAGTTTTTCATCGCAATTCCACTGATTCGAAAATGACAGTAACGCTCTGTCTGTCACTCTGAGAATTACACTAACTAATTTGTGTTTTGATTGACATGACAACAATTGTTTCCCACATCAGATCAATTAAAGGCTATAGGGGGATTTATATAACAATCAATTATTATTTTTCAATATTTCTTCATTTTCACAATAAATGGTGCAATCTGATGAATGATTTTGAACGAACTTACTAAATACTGCAACAAAAAACCTAAAATGTTTATATTGTGTCATCCACCACTCATATTTTGCGAGAATATTTTATGAATGGTTTTCCCGCACTAGTGTGGGAAAACCTTTTCCGCACTAATGCGGGAAAATGACACTTTCCAAACTAAATTGCGTGCGGGTATAGGGTGAATCACGCACGCTTGTAGAAAAAATATGATTCAATGTTGCGAAAGCTGATACCACTGATACCAGTACGATAAAAACAACGTTAATAGAGTTATCAATTTATTTATCGGATGAAATGAACTATAAAATGTTTTTGATCCAGGAAGTTACGTAGTCCGAAACTGATCGTAGATACTTGAGATACAGGGTGTTTCAGATTGAAATCGGGAGAATTTGATAGGCGACAGAATTCGTTAAAATGAATGGAAACTTTTTTGGGGCTTCGTAATCGATGCACAAGTTTAATGAAGAAAAAAAAACAGTTTTTCATCCAAATATTCATTCTAGTTGAATTTAGCAGGTTTGTTTGTAATATTAAAATGTATACAGAGTGTTTAATTAATATTGCATGAAACTCCGAGGTCATATTTTTTGGGTCGAAATAAGAAACATTTTCATATAAACATATGTCCGAAAACGAAACGTGTGAAAATTTCGTAATAAAATCGATTTTTTATTGATTTCTGAAAAATGTCTGAATCGATAGTGATAAAATTCACAATGTCTGTTGAAATCCCAATGATGTTTTTTTGGACCTATAACAGCAATATTGTTTTGCACAAAAAATAGCACCCAGTAGATATTTCCCGAATGTTTGTAATTTTTTTATTGAAGCAATACAAAATACATCGTTTTTGGCTCTCGACTTTTTCTCGTATCGAGATTCGAATTAGAAACATCAGAATCAAAGAAGAGGGAAACACAGTAATGATGAATGAAAGGTCCAGAATATGCAAGAAAGGTTTGTTTTTTTGAGTTAGGTACAGATTGAAATTGAATACGGTTGGTACGGTTGGTATTCATAAGAAATTGATGAAAAATCGATTTTTCAGAATCTTTAACATCACCCTGTATCTCGGAAACGTATCGTTTTCGTACATATGTTTATATGAACGTACTTTCTCATTTTCACCCAAGGAATATGACCTCAAAGTTTCGTGCAATATTAATGAATTCCTAGTCTTCGACTTGGAATAGTTTTCAAAATATCCATCATGAGCTCGAAAAAATTTCCGGAAATAATTTGACCTCTAGTGGTATTACAAGTGAAAATTATCCTGGAACTACGGTTACCGAAAAAAATATGTTCGTTTGCCTCTACAATTTTTTTTCAGGTACAAATATACGGCAATTTCTCAAATTTCATTAGAAATTATTTTCCCACACTGCAAGGATTATCTATATATCTATTTGGAGGGTCGAATATCAACTGAAAACCAGCCATTCCCGTGCAACTGACCAGTGGTCAGCCGAAGCTAGTTCGCTCTCCATAAATAAGCGGTCATTTAAACTAGTTCTCTTTGGGCTCAGTTTGATGTTATTTTCCCGATAGCCCTTTTGTCATGCAATTTTTCACGAAGAGAGAGGGTCTCGCCAGGGGATGAGCATTTTTGTTGAATAATTTTTCACTCGAAAATTCACAAAACGACTACAGGTTTTCTTTTTGGACGTGAAGAGGGATGGATGGACGAGAATCCGTCTATTCGCAAGCTGTTACTGGTTATCATTGGAAGAACTTGATATGGCAGGTAAAATTTGCGTTTTTTCGATTAAGACTGTATATGGAAGGAAAGGGTCTTTCATTCATTATGGTATATCGTGATATCGGTTGGGAGGTCAACGTTTTCCCTGTGTGAACGCGATTTCTGGTGAGGCCACGGAAAAATATATACAAGGTGTCCCAGAATACTCTCAACAGGCAATATTTCTACAAATAAAAGCTTCTCAAAGTCTATTTCCATTATTTTCAATACACAAAAAAACCATCCTAATTTTTGAGAAATGGACCATAACTTTCCCCAATAAATGAACTTGGATATCGATTGATATTTTTTCCTGTACAGGCTATCCCATTTTCATCAATGACCTCACGGGATGTATATACAGGGTAACTCACGGTCGATGGTACGTTAGACGTTTATGGAGAAAGGGACATAGGATCATTCTGAAATTTTGGTTACTCAAGTAGTTGCTCTTGGTCTGTCGATCTAAAATATTTTCAGCTCTGCGGCGTTGCCGCTTCTATCGAAAAGTAGCAACAACTTTGTTATGTTAAATGGAACACCCTGTATTTTATTGCATTTTCAGATTCTCTCCAAAGAGCTGATTTCATCGATGTATCACACTTGGGGTCTAGCGGAAATGATTACAGAGATAAAGGGTGTGAAAAATCGACATTTTTCAACTTTACGATTTTTTTTGTCAAAACTATTCATTATTGGTCAAAATGGCTCACAATATGTCCCTATCTCAACTTTTGATCACAGCAAGAAACGGTTTGTGCTGAGAATATTCCTTTTCAATACTATTAAATTTTACGACTATAAAAGCTGTGGACCTATTAATTTGGGAAAAAATATACGCCGCTCAGCTCCGAAATACACCTTTGCCCCCTCCAGATTTCAAAAAATAAAAAAATCATGAAAATCGCTCCATAAATGAAATATTTATGGGAGTGCCCTGCTTTCAATCTGTATGTAGCTCTTCCGGAAACACATATATCATCTAAACTAAAAACTAATAAACTAGAGAAGAATTCTGTATGTAACCTACACAGGGATTGTCTCTGTTTCATATTTTCCTCGATATTTTCTAATTCTAAATATTAAAAAAATTATATTGATTAGGCCAACAGTAGATGGACTACGTTTTTTCTTTAAATTACCAGTTTTTCTGAATCGAATAAACTTACAGCAGTCGTCACGTGTGACATTGGAGTATAATGAAGAGATATCAGGTTCTGAGACGCACAATATTGATTTTGCGGCAAATCTTCCTTATTCAAACAAAAAGGTGCATACGCTCAAGTTAATACTTTGTTGTGCAATGTGAAAGGGTAAGGTATTAGGCATTTGAATAAACCCTCTCGAGAACAGCTGTACTTATAGAAACAGGGTAAGCACTAAATTCTGGTATTGTGTCAACTTTCAGACCCCAATGTCCAAAATATATGGTTGCAGAGTACACACATTGAGAAGAAGACAGAATGACACATTGCAGAGGATTATGCATTTTCGATGTTTTTCACCATTTTCGACACGTGTTCGAAGGGGTTGCGTTATGATTAGTCAATTCTGTGGTGATGCAGACCTTTGCCTGGCATCTGCAGAAAAATGTGCGAGGGTGGATTCGCAAATGTCATGATTTTGACGGAATAATAACAATATCAGATGTCGGCATGTGCGACAAAATTCAGTAAACAACTTTGGAAAGGGTATTACACAAGGCACCAAACATATACCTCATCATGCAATACTATACAGGGTGATTCACATAAGAACCGACATAGAGCAGGGGCATGTAGGGGGTCCCAAAATATGGCAATTTAACGCAAATTACCTCTATACCAAGTTGCTTTCCTAAGGAGTTATAGGCTTTGGAAGTGAAGTTATAAATTTTGAAAAAAATCAATATCTCCGTTATTCTTGAACTTAAAGCAACCAAATTTGGTACACTTTGTAGATGTATTTAGGGCGTTACTTGAAAGTAACTAGAGTTCAATTGAAATTTGTAAAGGGGGTATACCGGGTGGCGCACCATTAATATTCAACATAATTTTGTTAACCCTTGATGGATTTAAATAATCTTCGCTTTGTTTTGTGGGAAAATCAATTCTAAAACTTTTCTTAGTCTATTAATTTCTCGACAAACCTCATCATTTTCATCAAAAACTCGAATAACTGAAAACGCGTGCTCTAGGTGTGTTATTTAAAATCATCGAAAATTCAAAAGTTGACTATGAAAATAAACGTCAAACTTGACAATGAAGCAAGTAAGTTGTTCAAATAAGTATTTTATCGATAAACAATTGTTTGTTCTGGTTGTTTAAGTTTTTTGTGTTTATTTTGGTTAGTTGTTTATCCCAGTTTTTCACATTTTAGTATCTGTCCTTACTTTACGTATTTTGTTAAGTATCTAAATAATAATTTGCCAGCTAATTTCTATTGATCACAATAAATGACCTACTTTCTTGTTGTACGTTTATTTTCATAGGCAACTTTTGAATTTTCGATGATTTCAAATAACACACCTAGAGTGCGCAATTTCAATTATTCGAGTTTTTGATGAAAATGATGAGGTTTTTTGAGGAATAACTGGACTAAGAAAAGTTTTAGAATTGAATTGCCCACACAACAGAATAGATATTTTTGAAATCCATCGAGGGTTAACAAAATTCTGTTGAATATGAATGGTGCGCCACCCGGTATACCCCCTTTACAAATTTCAATTAAGCTCTAGTTACTGTCAAGTAACGCTTTGAATACATCCACAAAGTGTACCAACTTTGGTTGCTTTAAGTTCAAGAATAACGGAGATATTGATTTTTTTCAAAATTTATAACCTCACTTTCAAAGCCTATAACTCCTTAGGGAAGCAACTTGGTATAGAGGTAAGTTGCGTTAAATTGCCATATTTTGGGACCTCCTACATGCCTCTGCTCTATGTCGGTTCTTATGTGAATCACCCTGTATATTTTGGAACTTGACCATCAGAAGCGCTATTACTGCAACAGTTTTGAAAGCCAAGATATTTTGTGCAAACGGGCGTCATTTGGGGTCAGGGAAGAGAGGGAGCAATTGCCCCAAACCTGATTTTGTACAAAAAAATTAGTTCTACTTAGAACCTTTCTGTGACCGCATGTTCTGGTTCCCACGAAAAGGGATATCCTGATGTGAGAACATCGTGATAACCGTAGGAATTGGTAGTCTTCTTAAATTTCTGTAGGTTATATGCCTCGGGGAACACCTCCCTTGGCAATGTGTTCCAGAGCCTCGCTTTTAGTTGGATGAACGAGTCTTTGGGAAGAGATGTTCTGCAGGTCTCCAAAGTGACCACGAAGGGGTGCGAAGCCTCAACTCGACGGGTTAATCTCGCGGGGACTGACAAGGGAGGAACAATTGTTGATATTTCAGAAGAGCATCGTTCATGAAAATATCTATGAAATAGAGCCAGATCGCCAACTTTCCTACAGTGTTCCAGAGAAGTGAGTGAGTTTGTGAGCGAGGCATCACCCACGAGACGAATTGCCCTTTTTTGGACAGAATCCAACAGTTTCAGGGTGATGTTTTGGTGCTGCACTCCAAATATGGAAACAGTATTCCAGGACAGGTCGGATCTGTGCCTTATAGATCATAAGCAGCTGACTGGAAGTGAAATAGCTCCTGGCCCGAAATAGAAAACCAAGTTTTTGGGATGCACTTTTCGCAAATTGATCTCACGTGATTTTCCCAAGAAAGGTTATTGCTGATAGTGATACCAAGCATCGAAATGGATGTCTTCAAAGGTATTGTTACTCCTTACAAGCTCATGTTGGGCTCAGTGAGATCGGCTTTTCAAGAGAAAAGGCACGCCTGTGTTTTGTTTGCATTGAAATCTACCAATTGAAAAAAAAATATTTCAAAATGTTCTAAACATAATTCAGTATGATAGTAGATACCATACAATACATAAAATATACCTGAATAGGGAAGTAAATGAAAAATTTTCGAAAATATGAAAATTTTCGTTTCCAGCAATTTGACAATATCATCGATCATCGAAATAACGCATAACAAATTATTTACAATAGACTGATGAGTAACTCATTTGCTGTTATGAGTGATAGTAGTTGTTGATTCGGATGAGATAACAAAAATTTTGTGAATTCCGGAATAAATTCAGGCAAATCATTGTTTACGGTGCAAAAATCCAGTAGTCGATTTTATCATCGTTCCCTATATTTTTCGGGTTGCTGAATCCAGATCTGGAGCTATCCAACAAAATATCCTGGTTCGTTTTGAGAAAAAAATTGAAATATTCGCCCTTTTTTCGGGGTTTTGCCTATGATTCCAAAAATTATGTGCAGCAGCAAAAAATAAAATCATTGAATTTCCACTATTTCAGTATAAAAGCAGCAGTAGGTATATGGTTCTCGAGATACACCACTTTGAATATGGGTGAATTTTTCCAAAAAATTCTAATTTCAAGTTCTGAGTCAACTATTCAGCTAAATATTGGGGAAAAAACTGATCCTACGCGAAAAATGGTCTGAGGTAAAGTTGTAGTGAAACTCTCTAGCATCAATTATCATACAGACCGATGCGACTAGATGGAATGGATGACTCATAACGTGCAAAAACAAAAACAAAAAGAAAATAGACCTCTGGTAAGATTCCATGTAAACCCATGACTTGAAAACCTTCTTCCATGAATTTACTGTACTATTATTTCATATTATGTGGGATCATGATTTTATTGAGACAATATTACTAATAATTCAGATATCTAGGGGAATCTTCTTGAGTCGCCTTTCGTTATTGTTGAATTAATGGATTCAACTTGACTAAAAATAAACAATTGAATTGAGAATCTCAGAAGCAGATTGGTTGAATGATCTAAATGGTCCAGCATTCACATTTATACCAGTATAGGAATTGTCGGTATACACTAAAATGTGGTTCGAAATCTGAAGGTATTTGATCTTGAATCAAAGAAAAAAAATCGTTTGCGGCGCATTTTCAACGTACGGAAGTTGTGTCTGAATTTTTTTACCCCTTTGGTATTCACTGAAATGACGATCCTGTTTGTGCAACTCATTTGGTTTTGTTTGTGGAAGTATACTCATTTTGAGATTTGAAAATTATTCAAAAACATAGAGACAGATGGTGCATGGTCTGAGGGAGATGGTTGACCTTCAATACATTTACAACCTTATGGTTTTCCTAACTTCCATATCCGAGAAAACTTCATAAATATTAATTTTGCTTATTTTTCGTTACAAAAACTTAATAACAGAACGTACCAGTTGTGGGCGGATAAACAGACTTCCTTCTTGCATAATCGCATAAGTTTTGATGCTGTAGATCTGACCTTTGCCTCGATAGTAGCTGGTGAAGTTGGTTGTAGTTCTGTTCTTTGTCAACTGAAAATAAAAGAAAAAAATGTAAAGTAATCCCAAAAACCGAAAAAGAATACAAAATATCCAAGAATAATACATGACTTTTTCAATATCAAAGCATAGGTATATTGCTTCATGAGACAAATGGAATAATAATCTCCAATGAATTTCTACCACTCGGTAGAAGATGATGTTACACTGAATTTCATAGATTCGAATAAAGTTGCCCAATACGATTTGGGTCCCACGTATAACATTTCGAAACGTATATATAGCTTCCTCAGAGCGTTTCTGATTAACGTATGGAATAAATGGTGTGGCAACCATACAGAATGAAGTGGCACTTTTTAGGTCAAGGAACATTTCTGTTTCCGGTACTGTCCGAACGATTCTTGTTAGTTGGCAGGTAAACGCAAGACAATACATTGATTTCGATCCATATAGTCTATACTTATAGTATAAAGAGGAAAGATTTGATTGATTGTTTGTTTGCAGTAGCGGCGTTATGGTAGGGCCTATAAATTCTCAAAATTTTTCAAATTAATGTCATTCCGCATCCGAATCCCTCTACAATCAACAGATATAGATCTCAGTGAATGCACAGACATAATGTGGAAAGAATGCTGTACTTTCTCCTAAGAATATAGAAATACAAACTCTAAAATCGCCATTTTAACTGCAGAGAAATTGGCTAAAGAACTAGTGCCACAAACCTCTGCCTTCTCTCTAGAAAAGCCGATCTCACTGTGCCCAACATAAGCTTGTCAGCAATAACCATACCGTTGAAGACATCCATTTCGATGCTTGGTATTACTATCAGCAATAACCTTTCTTGGGAAAAT
The DNA here is from genome assembly GCA_918026855.4 of Phaedon cochleariae. Lineage (NCBI taxonomy): Eukaryota > Metazoa > Arthropoda > Insecta > Coleoptera > Chrysomelidae > Phaedon > Phaedon cochleariae. The sequence goes on along the minus strand of OU896718.1, from coordinate 767,995 downwards.
CACGTGAGATCAATTGCTAAAAGTGCATCCCAAAAACTTGGTTTTCTGTTTTGGGCCAGGAGCTATTTCACTTCCAGTCAGCTGCTTATGATCTATATAAGGCACAGATCCGACCTGTCCTGGAATACTGTTTCCATATTTGGGGTACAGCACCCAAACATACCCTGAAACTGTTGGATTCTCTCCAAAAAACGGCAATTCGTCTCGTGGGTGATGCCTCGCTCACAAACTCACTCACTTTTCTAGAACACCGTAGAAAAGTTGGCGATCTGGCTTTATTTTTTAGAAATTTTCATGGACGATGCTCTTCTGAAATATCAACAATTGTTCCTCCTTTGGCAGTCCTCGCGAGATTAACCCGTCGAGTTGAGGCTTCGCACCCCTTCGTGGTCACTTTGGAGACCTGCAGAACATCTCTTTCCAAAGACTCGTTCATCCAACGAACAGCGAGGCTCTGGAACACATTGCCAAGGGAGGTGTTCCCCGAGGCATATAACCTCCAGAAATTTAAGAAGAAAACCAATTGCTACCTTATTTCCCTTGGTTCTCATGATGTTCTCTGAACATTAAAGGATATCCCTTTCCGTGGGAACCAGAACATAAAAAAAAATTGAGAATTCAATTTGTTGAGCGTTTAACTGGTGAAACTGCCCACGACGTGCCGATAACTTTTACAGAAAAAAAATTGTAGGTTAAATTTTTCATTAATTTCAGTTAAGTAACCAACATAATTTATATGAACAAATTTTCTGTTGAGTTAGATAGCAATAATTTCAACTACTCGTGTAATCATTTTTTCAAAAGTCGATCTTGAAATGTAGGTATATCTATTATGCAAGTTATAAAATAATTGTGACGTCTAAAGGTGAAACAAATAGTAAGAATTATGCTCGGAAACATGTCTATTTGTACAATATAGTCATTAACCTCAATATTGTCATTTATGGTTAGGAAATATATAAAGTACCTACTTATTTTTTCATGAAGCATATTATCTTTATGATATGCTCATTCATTATTCCTTTGGTAAGGCTGGTAAAGTAATACTCTGATTTAGTATTTCTACTATCAATTTATCCGGATTCCATTGAAGATAATGTTATCATTTTTGTTGAATAGTGTCAGTATTTCGAATCAGTTTGTTGTATAACATAGACCTAACCTAAGTCAGTACAAACGAGAAAAAATAAAATTAGTGGAACAATAACTAAAAGAGTGGCACATTACTGTCTTACTTTTTTGTGAAGCGAATAAACAAAATTTTCCCAGTCCTTCATATGTTTTTGAGATACAGGGCAGGCGAAGTTGAAAATTCTCTCTTTTTGAGCAACCCCGTATCTTGGCTACTTTTCAAATTATCGGTAGGATGAGAACATGGCCTTATATTTTCTACGTTTCATGCAGTGGCGTACTCATTTCAATTTTGTAATCGCTCATTATTAGAAAATGAAGCCAAAGTATTTTTGTTTCAAATAAAAAAAAATCAATTATTATATATTTTTTGATAAGTTATGAGAACTGGATAGAAATATACAGGGTGTCCCTTTTGAAAAAAAAATTGGCTCCATGTTCTATAAATGAGCGCCGTTTAGAAAAATAAAATGTATTAAACGTATAAAGTTATATAAGTTCTCATTCTACCGATTAGTAACTAAGATACGGGAGTTGCACAAAAAGTGAGAATTTTCGACTTCGCCCTGTATCTCAAAAACATGAAGGTCTGTGAGAATTCAGTTTACGGCATTATTTGTATCAGAAGAAAGTAAGGCGAGACCTGAAAAATCGTGCAAAATCATCGAAAAATAGAAATTTTCAACATATTAGCTACAGAAGAACCTTATCTACTCGTAACAGTCGCAACATGAAAATTCAGTTTCACTTACTTTGAAGAACAAAATGTAGTATTCATTTATGTAACACTTTCAGCTTGACTAACACATGCAGTTATTTCGACAGTTGCAGAAAAATATAATGAATGAAAGATTGCAACTATCTACTATATAGAAAGACTAGAAAATGGTTTTAAATAACAACCTATTTCACTTTTGATATCTCAGTTTATACCGGGTGTTCCTCAAAAGTGACTCACCCCTATAACTTTTTTGTTCATACAGATAAACAAATGAAAGCCGGTGTGTAAGTATGGTACCTAAATATGCATTATTTGACGTATTCGATTGTTTTCTGTCACTTTCGATTTAACAAGAAAGGACCCATATTTTCCTGTTTTAAATGGGACACCCGGTATATTTTTACTTATTTCGATAGAGAATTAAATTGTGAGTACAATGAAACCCCATTTTCATTTCCATTCTCAATCTAGAGTGCCATGAATGAGTTAGAACAGTTGGCTTGAATCTGTGCCTAGAAAAAAAGTTTCGATGAAGTTTTATTTTTATTTGTTTCGCAGGTTCATTCAAAAATTACAATATCGTAATTATGATGTTTACTCAATTTTTCAAATGGAACAAGGGTGGATCATCACCATATCTGAAAAGGGTATTTTTTATGAACACGTTGATACCACATAATCGATATTTTGAATCAATATCCAGTATCATAATCACTCTACATTAAAAATTGAAAAATCTAAATTTCACGATGAAAAATGTCAAAAAAGTGGCAAATAGGGATTTCATCGTACTCACAATGTTATTCTCTATCGAAATAAGTGAAAATATACCAGGTGTCCCATTTGAAATAAGAAATTATGGGTCATTTTCCGGTCAAACCGGAAGTGGCAGAAAACAATTGAATACGTCGAATAATGCATATTTATGAACTATACTCAAACACAGACTTTCATTTGTTTATTTATAGAAACAAAAAAGTTATGAGCCACTTTTGAGAAACACCCGGTACACCTGCAAATGATGAATGGCGATATTGCCGATTTTTTTTGCTACCATGTATTTTTCAGCATGAAATCGAGAGTGAATCGAAATCTGGAACGAGCTATCGACTGTTCTTAACGCGAACTTATACACATAAATTTTGTAATGAGGTTAAAAAAATGTACCTTATAAAGGAAGTCGGTATTTCGTACCAATCATTATGTAAGTAAAACTTGCTTAAAGTTGATTCCTATGTGGGTTAAGGACGACCAGCGCTCAAAAAATAAATGCTTGGCGATTCGATGACAGTCTGACGGTGAAAACAAAACGATGCTGCCATTATCCTGGGTATATATGTATAGATTCAATTCAACTAACAATTAGAAATTAACAATTAACAATCAACAATGAATAATCATAAGGATGCCTATACATATCTGATATTAATTTGGAATTAAATGTAAAATGCCTTTTGCATAAAGATCAAAATGATGTTGAAAAGTGATCCACAATTCATGAATCCATAAAAAATATTACACTTATTAATCATCACCAAACTCCACACAAATCCAATCTTCAGGTTCTGCCTTCAGAATTTTCTAATTCTTAGTGATGTAAATGTATAAAAACTCATAGATGTTTCCGCGTGTATTCAACTTTTTGAGTTCATAGTTGTTAGTTTAGTTCTTAGTTTAGTTGAATCTATGAATCCAGTATTAGCGATTTCAAAAGTTTGGACCAATAAATATTTATACCGGGTGTAACAGCATCATGATACACCAAACCATTTTCAGGAACATAATTTTGTGATAAATCAAGAAATTTGACATTTTCGACAGTATCATTTTTTTAGCATCACACCTGTCGTGATGAGTACATCATTTTCGATCAGCATAGTCATGCACACCCAGATGGAGAATCAAAAATGAAATTGAAGGCAATATTGAAGCTTAAAATGTCACTTATGTGGTATCATTGGATTCAGAAAATATTCGAAAATACAATGATAGACAGGGGGTTTTATAGGAAAATTAATTGATACCCCAGATTATCCTGTCAATTTGTTTAAATACTTATTATTAGTTTTTTTTTCAGTATACGGTACCGTGCTGAGAAAAAGGGGATAAAATAGTGATTCAAATAATACTGCAGAGATTAGATGAACAAGTTATAAATACAAAGGAAACCTCGAAAATCACAGGGATGTTGAGAAATGTGGACGAATATTTGAATAGATAACACCACAAATCGATCAGAAAATGCATGAAGAAATTGTGATCTAAATGGTACCTATCTAAAAACATATAATATTTGCATTTTTGATTCAATCCCACAAAGTCATCAGTCTAAAACTTGACCATCCTTCATATTCAGAAAATAATATCTTCTACGTTGATATTTTTATTTTCACTAATAGTCATTACAATGATATATATAGATATACATGCACGATTGTTTTATAGGCAACCAAACATACACCGCGTGCATTCATTGTTTATGCTATAACTTACGGAATCATCGAAAATATGGATTTCATCGAAGATTTTCCGTTAATGGGTTCGCCTTTCCAAGTTTCTGACACGAATTTATTTTCTATGTTGATCATTTCGACAAATGTCAAATGTCACTGATGTCAGTAACAAGGCTACTGGGTGATTCTTAGCAGTTTCCGGATGAATGATGAATTCGCGAACCAAGTTTTCTTCATTGCAGGAGAAATGAGAAATATAGTCGACGGAAAAATTAAAAGACGATTAATGATCTCGAACATTAACGCGCTCGCTTCGCTCGAACGTTAAAATATCTCGATCATTAATCGCCCTCATTAATACACTAGTTGGTTAAATAACTATCAACAAAGTGTACGATCCAAATTATGTGCGTTAATTCCATTATTTTTGTTGATTTAACCGGGGAATTAACACAATTGAGTTAGACCACATTTCTTGTTTCAGATTGGTTCAGTGTCAGAAAAGGGTGGGACTTATTACATTCATATAATATTGAAAGTCAGTCATCATTCTGAACGTTACTTTTCTCGATGGTAGTATAAGTACAGGAAAACATGCAACATGGTTTCGGTATAGTGTTCAGACCAGCTTGATTGGCAATGACATGAAATCCACGCATATATACTTTCACTCGTTTGCTGGTCCCAGAAGCAACTACGAATTTTTCAGCATTATTTGGCGTTGCGTCATCTCGCTAATGTTTAAATGTCAAAATATGTCGAAATTAATAATAATCCACACAAAATATTCACACTCAAACTTCCAGCTCAAGATATTTAGAGTTTAACTTTCATAATAAATTTGATTCGTGCAGTTATTATAAATGATATACTAAACGCAAATTTGTGGCACAGATTCAGACAATGTTGGCAAGTTTATACGATAATTTGTTGCAATTAATTTCTCTCTCGATTGAAATTGAGGTCATATGCCCATGATTTGTCGACGCTGATTACAAAACAGAATGCATTTATTGCGATGAAAAACAAGAAGAATATTCCACTCGACCCCAAAAAGAAATACACTTATCAATATTGCCCCGCAATGGGAAAGTTTCCTACAATGAGGTTTTCATCTCACTGTGAAGTTTGTAAAATCAATAAATACGTATTTTTTCTCATTTTCGTGAGATCAAATTTCACTTTAGAGAAAAATAAATAAAAGAGGAACTTGGCTCCTCCACCATTCCTATGACTTACTTTCTGAAAATCCACATTCACACAGAGAATACGATTTCCTGTGACAGTACGACGTTGCCGACATCATAAATATGTCTAGATTTCCGACAATTGTTCATTGAATGCATAATAACTATATCATACCAGCATAATGGGATATAATAGGTTGTTCAATCCTACTTTGTCAAGTATTATGAATAATTCCCATAAATCTCTCATTGGCTCAATAATAATAATAATAATAATAATAATAGTAGTAGTTTATTTGGAGAAGAAAATTACAGTAATTGCAGGAATTACATACATATTTAGGAACATTATACACAAATAAACAATGAATCCACAAAGTCAAAGACTGTCTGTGGTTAACATAGTTTTAAATGTATAAATATATATGTAGAAGATATCGCCTATAATTTGAATTTGAAACATGAACTAAAAAAAAAAACAATACAAATAATACACTAATTGAATGAAGTTGATTACTACAATGAAGATAAATTATGATATTTTGCGATAGTATCTATGACTTTTCACTATAGTTATATTACAATATCTTATTCATAACTTGTCAGTCATTTTTTTACTAATGAATTCGTTTCTTTATAAAACGGATCTATATCAATTGAATCAAGATTTATGAAGTTCCATATTTCTGCCTCCCTTCATTGTGATCTCTGTTAGTCTCTGCGAGTGGAATAAATGCTTATACAGGGTGGTTCAGGTTGAGTGTCATTTATTTTGATAGGCGATAGAACAACGGAAAAGCAGTGAACTTTATTAAAAAACTGTGGGTATATTTTTGTTAGGAAGCATTTTTAATCAAAGTTTTTTCATGGAAATCTACTTCTATCCCGTATTTCTATCGCCTTTCAAAATTAATGAACCACTCTTGTACAGTTATGGAGAGAATTTGCAAACATTTCAGTAAATATAAACAAAGATAAACTCTGCTGACAAGTCCCTTGCAGATAAATTTCAGAAATATTATATAATTAGAAGGCTTATCCTGACCTTGCATTCTGGTTCAATTGAACATTTTGGTTCCTAGAAATGATTGTATCACAATAATTATCTCAATGAGGAAGTTGAAAAATTATTTTTCAGTTGAGTAACTTATTTGAAATAAAACCAATAACTGATGTTTTTTGAATGCATGCAGCAATCTGCAAATTTTCAGGTTGAAATGTATTGAATTTATTGAAACGCATCCGATGCAAAACTATACTTATCTTGGTTCGTATATAGCAAAAGACTCGTTGCATTGAGTTCAATAGTATCATAGTTTATGGAATGCTATGGTTTGTGAGATTACTATTACTAATGAAGACCTTGCTGAAATCACAACCTGGAGAACCAACAACCTAGTTGATTCAACGCCACCAAAACTCAAGCCTGTATTTTCTCTAGAAAGGCGGAACTCAGTATATGCCCGACATTGTAATGTCTGGCACCACCATCCCCACCAAGCCCACCATATCTATGCTCGGTATTTCCATCAGCAACACTCTTTCATGAGATAATCATGTCAGATCCATCGCAAAAGCTGCTTCACAAAAACTCGGATTCTTGTTCCGTGCGAAAAGCTACTTTACACCTCAACAGCTCCTCATGATCTACAAAGCGCAAATACGGCCTGTTCTAGAATACTGTTCGCACATATGGGGTTCAGCACCAAAAAATACGCTGATGCTCTTCGATTCCATCCAGAGAAGAGCCATTCGCCTGGTGGGTGACGCCACACTCACTCACTCTTTGACATCATTGGAACACCGAAGAAAGGTCGGCGACCTTTCACTTTTCTATCGATACTTCCACAGGAAATGTTCTTCGGAAATCTCTGCTATCATCCCTTCATTAGCAATACCATTTAGACGAACTAGACAAGCCCAGTCAGCACATCCTTTCGATGTCAACCTCGAAAGATGTCGAACAGCACTTTATCAAGACTCCTTCATCCATAGAACGGCTAGGCTCTGGAATTCATTGCCTGAGGAAGTATTCCCAACAACATATTATTATAATCTCCAGAAGTTGAAAAAAAATCCAATACCTACCTCCTGTTCCTATCCTCCCTAGGAACGCACGATGTTCTTTGAACATTATAGGGATTCCCTTTCGTGCGCCCCAAGCGATAAAAAAAATTTGATTCGACTTCATTGAACAAAATATTAAGATTTTTGAGAATGATTCTATATCAAAGCAAATGATCACTCATTCATGTTTCGCTACAAACTCATATTTTCACCTCTTTTCACCTCGTACAAAATTGTGAATAGTGAGATTTCGGTCGTGCTTGGCTAGGTCCACCAGTTTCTTGTTCGTGATTTTATCACTTCTTTTATTTCGTGAGGGGAAGTTGTTGAATAATCATTTCCGGATGTGCCATCAAGCAGACACAACCGTATTTTCTTTATTAAATGCTAGTCCACCCTCACATGCTTTGTTGAAATCCCTGTGTATGCGAATGCTTCCGGTTTCAACGGATTGAAACAAGTGAATGATTTCGTCAGATTCTTCCTTCAGATTTCACCATAAATACTTGCTTATATACTATTAGAAAAACATATTTCGGATATGACTTCCGTCTATTTTTCAAACTTCCTATCTTTGAGAAGTAGATACCACTGTATACATATTACATGTTTTATGAACGACATCTCAATCACCAGAACATTTGATACAAAACTATACTATTTCTGCAACTTATTCATTTAATAAGTCCATTTCACAAAACGACCACAGTTATAGGATCGTCCATATATTGGTGTATGTAAATAACACCGGAAAAATTCAAGGGGTGATTCCTTGTGATACCGGGTGACCAGTTATATTCTGACCCATTTCAAATGCTTATATCTCTGAAACCATTCAAGTTATCGTTGTGCAGTTTGGACTAGTCTATTTTGATATATTTCAAGTTTTTTTTGACAGGTTCACCTTCTCTCTTGAACATCCGGTTCTACCGGAAACAAACTAGCCATTATTCAGGTATAGGGCAACTTTTTTATTTCATTGAATCACCCTGTATATTTTTGCACATTCAGAAATACTGGTCTTTTCTCTTTCTAACAATGTATAACAAGTTATGTTTTCTTAGAAAACTATCAGAGTTATAACTGTTTGAAACAACTACTGCATGTGGAATGGTTTAATGAGATTTTGCAATGTAACCAAAGTCGTCTCTGGAAATCCTGATCACAACACATGAAATGCCAGATTAGATGTGTCAAATAAAGATTGACGAGCTTTTGTACTTTCTTCGAGTTGAAAAAATGTTTACTTTGACTGAAAAAGCAAATGAACTCATCATAAATCTGCATCAGATTTATACTCAATATACGGTAATCGAGACGGTAATTCAGCATTTCAGGATAACATCCTAATATGCAGTAAATGCTTCAAAGAGTTATAACTCTGATAGTTTTTTAAGAAAACATAACTTGTTATACTATGTTAGGAAGAGAAAAGACCAGTCTTTCTGAATGTGCAAAAATATACAGGGTGCTTCGATGAAATAAAAAAGTTGCCCTATATACCTGAATAATGGCTAGTTTGATTCCGGTAGAACCGGAAGTTCAAGAGAGAAGGTGAACATGTCAAAAAAACCTTGGAAAATATCAAAATAGACTAGTTCAAACTGCACAACGATAACTTGAATGGTTTCAGAGATATAAGCATTTGAAATGGGTCAGAATATAACTGGTCACCCGGTATTTTAGGAAATACAGTTCATATAATAATGTGTCGTAATTTTCTTTATTTTCGAGATACAGGGTATTAATATTTCCATAAAAAATCTTTTTTCTATTCATTTCTCAATTGTCTTTTCATCAATGTCAATGAAACATTGTGGTTTTGTTAATAGTAATATGGGGCTTGTTCTAGAGTAATTAGATTCGAAATAATATTTCCAGTGGCGTGACAGTGGGTCAATTTATCGATATTCATGTTGAATGTCATTGTACACCACCGGTTTTTCTGAGTTTCATATTTTTATTAGATTTAACTACATTGAAATGACAACTCTTTTATTTTCTGTTTGATTTTAATATCTAGTGAAATTCGATTTGCATCCAAATTTTAATGTAGGTGTCACTCATAATGAGTAGTATACATTTACGTTATAATCATATTTTATGAGTGAAAATTAATGTTTCGGTATAGTTTTTGAATGAAATCAACGTTAGATGGGTTTATTATTCAAGCAAAAAAATCCCACATTCAATGTAGGTACTCATTGTTTTTATTATATTTTTTATAATTACTGCGACCAATTTCAATGAGTAATTCATCTAAGGTAATTTCTAGACAAAAAATTGATATCTTTCGAGATACCTCATGAAATTATAATGAGAATGAAAAATTAGAAGACAGATTATCTTTATTATCATTATTCTGTTGTTTGTATACATTTCTCATCATATTACAAAATAATTAAATGTATTAGGTACATTTTATAACGCTTCCAAATGATTTAGTATTTCAACCTTGTGCCACTCAGCAACAGAAAAATCAACAGATTTGTTTTTGAAATATATATAGTCAAGGTGGTGCTCGTCAAAAACGCAAACATCTATGAGAACCAACAATTTTAAAAGCTCGATGTTGTTCCGTCAGTTTGGATATTTATCAAAAAAACGGAAATCTAGGTTAACATGAGAATAGTGTTGAGAAATCAGGAAAAATGCATGTTGCACAATAGATTGGCCTGATTATTTCAGAACTGCTTAACTATTGTTATTTAAAAAAAAGAAAAAAATTAAGAAAATCTTCCCTAAAACCCTACCTGTAAAGTTAGAATGATTTTAAATACTATATATATGTACACTGTGTCCCATTTTGGTTGAGACTGAACGTTATCTCAGCTATTATTGAAAATAAAGACATGCGGTTTCTTGAAAAAAATTCAGAATACGCCACTGACTGTAAAAACATCTATTATAAGCAGTTTCCATTATTTTTCCATCTTATACAGGGCCTGAGAAATATTAACATCTCCAAAAGTGAACATTTCTGTTTTCGCCCTGTATTTCAGGAACAAAAGTAGTTGGAATATTTCTGTTTGTGACTTTGAAAGTTTTACAAAAAATTGATACAGGGTCGCGAAAACCGCATGTCCCTATCTTCAATAACAGCTGAGATACAGTACAGTCTCAACCAAAATGGGACACAGTGTACTCTCCAGTGGTTGAAATTGGCAGTTTTGTTACTTGACATGGAGAAAAAAATCATGAGTAGCTATAATAGGCACCTATACATTTAAGACAAGCCCGAAAAGTCTTACATAATCGAAAAAAAATCTCTTTTACCGCCCACCGAACGGTGGGACTTGAATCTGGGTCACGTGTATTTTTCAGCGACCTCAGTGCCGCAGAAACAATTGCCTATCAGCCTGCCAAAATGCTCGTTTTAGTGAAAGCCATGCTCGATCCAAGGTGAGCTGCATCAGGATTTCCGACGAAAATTAACCATCAATCTACGTTTCGACACATTCACAGACTACTTCCGGTTAGATTATTCATAAAAATTAAAATATGTTTCATCTTCTGTACAGGGTGGCTCGAATTACATATTATATATAATTATATACATATACAGGGTGGGTTAAATCATGGCAAAGCTGTGCAATGTCATTTATAACATAATGCCGTTTTGAAATTTGAAAAATTCCGCATACGTCCAAAGATATTTGAAAAAAATCGAATATTCACGATTTCAGTTTCATTTTTTATGACAATTCAAATAGATGTGGATACACATTCTCATTACTACTTTTTCTGTTGTACAGGGTGCGCCTCTTAAAACACACCCTTATCTTTTGTTTTCAGAGATGTGAAAAAATGTTGAATCAACAGTTGTTTGAAACGATCCAAATTTTTATTTCGTAAAGTTGCTTCATATACAGGGTGATTCGTTTTTCCGGAAAGGACATTAACTTTGATTTTTTCAATGGAACACCCTATATATTTTCTGACGTGTCGATAGAGCCTTCTTTCTGATTTCAAAAATTTGAATGAGTTGCATATTTGGATGAGAAATAATTGAGTTATTTATTATCAAAGTTCACCAAAACCTATTCAAACTCTCTATCCATATTTTTTTGTACTGAAATTGAACGAATTCAATTTCATAATAAACAATACCATGACATTGCTATGGAGCTTGAACAATATATAAACATTATTTCAAAAACCACTATATTCAACTGACATTAGATGATATGAAGTGAAGGTTTCTAATGGGGTATTTCGGTAAACTTTGATCATCAATTACTCAACTATTCATCATTGAATATGCAACTCATATATTTGAAATCAGAAAAAAAGGCTCTATCGACATGTCGTAAAATATATATGGTGTTCCATTGATAAAAGCAAAGTTGATGTCCTTTCCGGAAAAACGAATGACCCTGTATATGAAACAACTTCACGAAATGAAATTCTGGGTCGTTTGACAAAACTTTTTCATTCATCATTTGTTCATATCAAGTCTAATTTGAACATACGACTAGAATTTTCAGAAATTCCAACCACATTTTGGAAAAAGAAGAGGAAGAAATTGTTTGTCTGACTTATATATGACGCAAGTCACAGTTCTATTTGTATTTGTCGTTGAGAGATAAAAGTTGGTCATCTTTTAGCGCATATTCAATTTAGGTGCATAAATGAGTGAGCAGGAATATACCAAGTTTCAACTTATTAGTGAAATCGTTTATGATTGTGAATATTTAGGAAACTGAGACCCATTTCACATTTTACTTCATATCGGAGGCCTCATGTTTCATCAGTAGTTTTGTACAGAAATGGAAAGAAAGAATAAGAAAGATAATGTTGAGAGTATAACACAGTTTAAGAAAACCTGTGACCAACCTCAGGAGACTTATTTTGAGTTCTACCGGTATAATATGATGTGACAGCATTTATTCCCAAACTTCCTCTACAATACTCAAACATGAAGAACCTCGATGCATAATAATTCAATTTCTTCAACACCAAACTCCAGCAAAATTGCAAGTGCCCCACTTTTTGCATAGGTGAGAGTTCGAACACAAGGAAAATTGTCACGATTCATGGAAAACTCCGTGTTAACACGAAAACGAAATCAATAGCGAAGAAAAAAAAAAAGACCAGCGGTTATCGCCTAGTTTCCCAAGAGTTTGTGGTCGATACGGCTAGACTCTCGTAGGTCAATGTTCAGGGGTCTCAGTTTGAGGTTGTGCCCATTTTGCATGTTAACCTGCGGTTATTCATCGATTCTCTATGGTTTTTTTTGTTTATAAAATTTGCTCACGAAACTTCAGCCCAAAAAAAGCGAGACATGTAAAGCTATGAATTCATGCAATATTGAAATAATAACACAGATGCATTCCTTATACAGGGTGTTTCAGGATCTGATAGCGCTTTCAAAAATATGAAAAAAAGTTTCAATTAACTTACCCTCTAAAATGCATTATTTTCGAGATACAGGGTGTTAAAATTAAAAAAAAAATCGTTTCTTGCGAATATCTCTGGAACCCTTTATCGTACATGGAACAGTTTTCGTGGGCATTTTCTACTCATAATAAGCTATGTTTTGTGCGAACTTTTTTTTACGCCATAATCGGTAAATATTTTGAAGGGTTAGTGGATGTTTTTCTCCCCAAGTCCTACGCCACTGGAAAAAGTACACTTTCGAGCCACCCATTCGAACGGCCAATGTTTTCTAAACAATAAAGCTACTGGTGGTCATAAGCTCTAAAGTTGACCGTTTTCGAGAAAAATCTACTTTCATGTTGAAAATCATGGTGAATTTTTTGAAACAATTTTTATTAACCAATTAAACAAAATCTATACTTCAAATTACAAAATTGAACAACAAAAAACAATAGCAAATCATACTCAGTTTTGGAAAAGTCCGCGGTTAGTTTCAATGCACGAAGCAATTTAAAAAAAAATACCATGATTTTCAACATACAAGTTGATTTTTCTCGAGAACGGTCAAATTTAGAGCCTTTGACCAAGATTTTTTTTTGTGTAGGAAATATCGGCAGTTCACATGAGGTGCTCAGAACTGTATTTTTCTCAGTGGCGTAGAAGTTCGAGAAGAAAACACTCACAACCCCTTCAAATAATAAGGGATGATTCTTATTTAAATTTCCACACAAAGAAAAATGTATATCCTCAAGGATCATAATATTGAAAGCAAATAACTTCAGTTCGAACTGCCATTTCTGATGATGACGAGGATGATGATGATCAGTGTTATTGTGAAATTCGACCTAGGCTTTTGATTTTATTTTATATTTTGCTCTTGATATGTATTGCTGAGGTTATATTGTAAATCGATTGTTTGACTCTTCCTTGGCTCCTTAACAATGTCCATAATTATCTTTTAGGTACTTCCGAATACATCACTTTTGAGTCTGATTAAAAAATATTTTCGTGGTCGACAGACTCTGAGTCTTTGTATTCAATTTTTATCTGTCATCTCCAGTTTGACCGAAAATAACTCTTATTTTTTCATTTTTAAATGGGACACCCGGTATATTTTTTACTTATTCCGATAGAGAATCACATTATGAGTGCAATGACTCCCAATTCGCCACTATTTGGCATTTTTCAATCTAGAGTGCCATGGAGATTGTGTGGCATCAAATTGTTCGTAACGAAATTTCCTTTTCAGATATGGCAATGAACCACCTTTGTAGTATTTGAAAAAATAGAGCAAACATTTCATTTCGATTTTTTGATCATTGAATGTATCTGTGAAACGAATGAATAGTAAAACTTGATGCAAAATCTCATTCATGGCACTCTAGATTGAAAATTGAAAAATGATTGAAAAATTAAATGAAATGAAAAATGAAATAAGAAAATGAGGGTGATTTCCGGTAAAACCGGAAGTGACAGAAACAAATTGAATACGTCAAATAATGCATATACTTACATACCGAAATTCATTTGTTTATCTGTAGAAACAAAAAAGTTCTAGGGGTGAGCCACTTTTGAGAAACACCCGGTATGTATAACTTGGCCAAATAAAAATAGACAATACAATTTTGTAATTTTCCGCGAAATCAATTAAACAAGTGTAGATATTTTTTTCTCTTATAGAAGCAAATATTTATCAACATCGATATAATATATTGAATAGCAAAATATATTTATCTATAATCTTTTTAATGTTTGTTATTTCACTATTCTCGTTCAATTGAACATTTTGCGATAACGATAGGATATTTTACTATATCTAGCTAGAATTTTTCAAAATATTTATGTATCAATGTCAATGACACGAAGATTTTGCCATATATTTGCGCAAACTATATACGTCAACTACCAAAGGTTGATAGTTCCGGAAAATATGTTTTATTATTTATTGTCAGATAACATTCAAACAACTGAAAATCATGACGTTCGGGAACAAAAAAAAGACTATTTCGATACGTATGCAAAAATTCATTCTCTGATCCATATACCCGGTGACACATCAGGAGTTTATTCATTTGAAGAGATACAATTTTGAAATTCACAAGGGTTATATTATCGATAATGGCGCTTTCCTTGAACCACCTGTTTGGTCAGAAGTAGACCCAACTTTTTTTTTTTCAAATGGCACCAGGTATATTTTTATAGCCTATCTTATTTGCCTTGAAATTCTCTATTCAACTATGTATCACACTTTGATAATCGTTTATTAATTGGCTGTTAAATTGCATTTCATTGAAATACATGAAGTTGTCTGTGGCTCCAATGCAATGACATTTCGATGCTTGATAGGCTTAGAAATTCAAAGATCATTACTCAGACGATATTATCAGAATATTTTCCATACCCTAATCGGTCCCAGAATAAATTCATTGGGTTTAGAATAATCATGCGGAAATAACTCAGGATATTGGGAAAACTAAGATAGAAACTCAGTTTTTTTCATTTGGCTACTTGTGAAGAAACGATTTGTCTTTCATTTTTCGGATACATGAAACTGAAATTGTTGTTATAATAATTGATGTATCGTCCTAATATCGTGAGTTATTTTCGGATGATTTTTTCAAACTCAATGAAATTATTGGCAATCTTGTGGGACCGATTAGGGTATTGTAGATTGTAGATGGGTCGTATAGGCTGGGAGACCTCTCGATCACTGCGACCTAGAAGATCTATTGTGATTACCCGAGGATTACCCTTATCTAGTTTTGGTCCTCTAACCCTAGACTTCTGATGAAGCCTACAATTTTCCTGACGGTTGAATTTTCTACCTCAGCAGGGGTGAGATAGACCTGTTCTAGGTGGTTCAGCCTTTGGCGGACTAATACTTCACATGAGCAAAGTATGTGTTCCGCGGTTTCGGTCGCATTGTTACAGAAGCGGCAAGTGTCAGTCTCCGCCAGACCCATCTTTTTGAGGTGGTATCTCAGAGGGCCGTGTCCTGTGAGAAAGCCTGTGATTTCAGCTCTGGTTTCCTGAGGCTGAGTAGCTCTTTGGCTCGGTTCTGCGAATGGTTGATGAACCTTTTCGCTTGTCGTTGACCTGGAGTTGCTCTCCAGTAGGAGGACTTTTCAATTTCTTCCCATTTCCTGAGTTCTTCCTTTAGGTGACATTTGCTTATCCCACAAAAAGGCTCAGGACCAAAAAGTGCAGATGCTGCACCTTTTTTTGCAAGGCGATCAGCTGCCTCATTTCCGTTGATTCTTTCATGCCCTGGATCCCACATAAGTGTGACTTTGTTGTCCTTTCCCAGTTGCATGAGTGTTTCAAAGCAGTCCCATGTGATCTTTGATGTGAAAACGAATGATTTTGATGATGATCTTTGGATTTCTAAGCCTATCAAGCTTCGAAATGTCATTGTATTCGGGTCACAGCCAACTTCATGTATTTCAATAAAATGAAATTTAACAGCCAATTAATAAACGAATATCAAATTGTGAATAGAGAATTTCAAGGCGAATAAGATATACTACAGAAATATACGGGGTGCTATTTGAAAAAAAAAAGTTGGGTCTACTTCCAATCAAACAGGTGGTTGAAAAAAATTGTCATTCGGTTCAAAGGAAGCGTCATCATCGATAATATAACCCTTGTGAACAAAATTTTATCTCTTCAACTAAAAAAACTACAGGGTGTCACCCGGTATGTTCGAATACCTTTTCTATGTTATGCAAAGGAACATCACTTGCCACATTATATACCAATTTATACATAACTGCAGTTAGTCGATCATCATGGGGAACACGAATGTAGTACATTTTGTATCAAATGAGGTTTGAGAAAGGTAAGGAAATAGGAAATTTATCGTTTGTGGATTTGCACAAAACGTCAGATTAAACAAACAATAAACAAAGTTTATTACAAAGTATGAGTACGTAACGCTATCTGAAATATTTGGGATTGTGTTTATGCCAGCAAAATTTTATCACTACATGCCGAGAATACTAATAAATCTTTCGTAGAAAAAATATATTGTATAACACATTTTCGCTAATGTTTCCGGGAAGACGAATACGTACAGTATATATCCGAAACTAGTAATGAGGAAGTCGTTATATGCTATCAAGTTCAAATATAGACGATATAATAGTTATGAATAGATCTCAGTTATGATTCTCACATACCTACATACACGTGCGATTCAAGATAATTTCTGTCTATTCTGGACTTTACTTCTCCCATAAAAAATGAATCCGGTCTCAGATTCAAAAGAGAACTCCTTGAGATTTTCGAAATTAGTGGCTCACGCAAAAAAATTGTTTTCCTCATTATCCCAAAATCCCAAAACATTCATAGATACTAATTCAGACCTATCATGAAGATAAAATCTGGTGTCAGATTCGGTACACTCAGAGAAATAGTCGGTAATAAATACCAAACCTGGTCTCAGATTTGGTGAAGAAATTTTCTTTAGATTTTCAAAATTAGAACGGTTCACTGCACCAGTTAGACTCATACAGGTCGAAAAATATTTTCTTCCCCATTGCCCTAATAATCACAGGAAATCAATAGACACTAATCCAGACTCCAGACCTCGCTCCAGACCCATCATGAAGATTCGGTATACAGAACGTTTTTTCTGAATCTCAGAATTCAAAAAAATGTATCAGTTAGACTGATACGGTTCGAAAAATATTTTCTTCCTGATTGCCCTAAAAATCACAGAAAACCAATAGACACTAATCCAGACCTATGAAGATAGAATCTGGTCTCAGATTTGGTAGAGAACTTTTCTTTAAATTTTTAGAATTAGAGCGGTTCAGGAAATGCATCAGTTAGACTCGTACAGGTCGAAAAATATTTTTCCTGATTGCCCTAAAAATCACAAAAAACCAATAGACACTGATCCAGACCTATGAAGATAGAATCTGGTCTCAGATTTGGTAGAGAACTTTTCTTTAAATTTTTAGAATTAGAGCGGTTCACGAAATGCATCAGTTAGACTCATACAGGTCGAAAAATATTTTCTTCCTGATTGCGGTCTCAGATTTGGTAGATAATTTTTGTTAAGAATTTCAAAATTAGCGATTCACACAATGCCGTAGACTCATACAGGTCGTGAAATATGTTCTTCCTGATGATTGCCCTAAAAATAAGAAAAAAACACTTATTCAGACCCATAAAGAAAGAAACCAGTCTTTGATTTAGTGGAGAAATATTGCTTTAGAATTTCAAAATCAGCGATACACGCGCAATACTGTTTGAAAAATATTGCATTCTTAAATTAATCAAAAATCCCCAAAAAATCATAAACAGTAATTCAGACCCACAAATAAAGAATAATAATGATAAGAAGCAATACAGTAGACTCACACACAGGTCGAAAAATATGTTTTCCTGGTTGCCCTAAAATGCCAAAAAATGCATAGTCACCTATATTCATCTATCATATATTCATCATCACCTAGTAGACAACTCTTTCTTTCGATTATCAAAATTATGCGCATACAGTCAAACTCGCCAAAAATGAGCGTTTCACACCTTTACCAGTTGTTTTTCAGAAAACGTGTCAATTGTATTTTGAATGATATTTTCTGAAATACAAATGATACCGAGATGATACTTTCTGAAAATCAATCGACCATTCTGGAAAACAATTGACGGTTTCTGAAATACAACTGGAGAATGTATAGTTGCAAACACAAAATGACTTCAAAATTATTCAGAGATAAATTCAACTGAGACTGACGTTCCGTCAGAGATAAATTTTCTGCTGAGAACTGAATTTGAAACACTCGCTCATGTCTCTGTTTAGAGAATCTTTCAGCAAGTTTCCACTAATACCTAACTTTGTATTCAATACTAACACTAATAAACTACGTTTTCACTCATAACCCTCTAATAATAGTCAAACAGTTTCTCTTTGATATACAATGAACTTCTTATACCCTTCGAGTCATCATCCCTCCCAAGTTAACGGTACTCATTAAATAATATAAACCATCTTTATTAACATCGGTGACACACTATATATATTTGCCTCATATTTTCCGGTAGTAAAACTTTTAGTGTGCAGTAAAAATGAGGACAAACCAGAAGGGAGCTCGAGTGCTGTCAAACAGATAATTTGACAAGCTCATAACTAGTTGAATGTTTGTACGAGTTTGATTTACTATGATGCCATGGTATGCAAGGGTTTTCATATAAGTAATATCACAATGTTTGGAATATTCGAGATAGTTCTGTCGCTTCATTGTTCACGAAATCATGTTGCCGAGCAACACCACGAGTCCGTCAGGACGAGTGATATTGCTGTACGACAACACAATTGCGTCGCCCTGGAATAAGTTTCTATATCTGCCTTATTTACCAAAATTGAGATTTTGGTATTTTAGGGTTCTATCTGATGAATTTAAATGAGTTAGTCATAATGCAGAGTTCTATCTACAGAATGTTTCTCTCTTAATTTGGTGTGACAAAATCCTAAATATATAATTTGGTTTATCATGGTCCTATCTACACCCAGATAGAACTTTGTTTCATCAAACCAATACATATACACCCTTGTTATCTTAGTTCATTGACATTAAACATTCACAGTCATAGTGAAATGTAGGGGAAATGTGCCTGTGTTGGCATACCGGAGGAGTTGGCATATTGGTACTTTCTCAGCTTCTAAAAACTTTGCGGCGCAATTAACCTTCTCCTTCTGTTTACTTATTATGTGCAAGTCGGTAAATGTGTATGTGGCTACTTCCGACAATAAATAAAAAAGTTTATGACAATTTTGTTTTTTTGAAGGTAAGAAATGTTTATTTACTCGTATAACTTGCTGCAAAACATGAACATCCAATATCTTCTTGAATTCCAACAAACGTAAATCGATTTTGTGAACCTAACCTCGAAATTTTACGGTATAACCGTTGCTATGTTGTAACTGGTTGTGAGTAAATAGGTCTTATTTTTTGAAAAGCGTTTTCGGGCGAGTTGGCATACTGTTGATTCGGGCTAGTTGGCATAGTATGCCAACTCGCCCTTACGTAACAAAATCAATAAGTTATTTTCTTGTTGCAGATTTAAGTGAACATGGTTGGAAATGAAAAATGGATTCGTTGCTTGTCTTGTAATAAATGGGCCCACTGCGATTGTTCAGATTGCTCCTTCAAAACAAAACAGTATATTTGTGAACTTTGTGTTTATAATAATATTTGTTTTTCATATTTTTGGGTTCTGTTTATTTTAGTTTTAGGTATTTATCATTGTACCTGACTGTATAAGTTAAGCGTTACATTTCCGTTATATTTTTTATTGAATGAACTTTGACAATGACATCTCATTTAATATTTATTCACTTCAAGTAAGTCCAGTTTGGGCAAGATGGCATACCATGCCATCTCACCCGGAATATTCAGCCCGAGATGGCATAGCGAGGTGATTAAAAAAAAATATATACTCAACCTAAAAACACAGTTAGGGTTCTATTAATTTTTGTTGTTGTTAGGCTAGGTATTTTCCTATTCAACTACCAAGTTTCAGCCCGTAAATCTCAAAAATAACTTGAAAAAAAAAATTTACAAAATGTATGCCAACTCAGGCACATTTCCCCTACATGAATTGAAACTGATTTTTTCCACTTTACTTTTCATCAAGAAGTTAAAAGAAGCCATACTACATCTTAGTAGCTGAAAGTTACCGATTTCAAAGATTTCGAAATATACTTTTGAAAAAATCTACGTGCTGCAATTTTTTTCAACATATTACTATTATTACTACCCATACACATATATGTACTTATACTTATATACATTGATTCAGGAGTGAATCTGATGGCACTTAGAACATTTCGAATTAGTTTTCTCGAATTATTTTATGAAAATAGTTATTTGTTTAACTAGGCAGCAAAGTAGTAGATTGACTGCCGTGGCTGAATTCATAGCCGAGCGTAGTGAGGCTAGGAATCCAGCTAAGGCAGTCAATCTACTTCGCTGCCGAGTTGAACATATAATTTTTTCTCCGATTGTTCATAATGATATAGGAGAATATTGTATTTGCGAATTAATACAATTCCCACAATCTCTTTATTCTTCCTGTATAGTGTTCAATTAAAATAAAATTTGATAGAAATCGCAGTTGTTGGTTTGACAATTCATGAAATTTCTGACAGTTGTACGAAAAAATATCGGTATATTCAAATTATCATATAATGGACAGTGATAGCGACCTGGAAGTATATTTACACCTCCATTAATAAGGGAGGTGGCAAAAAATAAAGAGTTGAATTTGTTGCCGGAGAAGTCTCGAATGGAATATGAAGGAAATTATAAACGATTTATGGAATTTAATTTTGCTGATACATATCAATCAGCAAAGTACCCACTTTGCTGCCTAGGCAGGAAAAGTAATACTTTGCTGATCGATATGTGTCAGCAAAATTAATATTTGCTGCCAATCGGAGGAAAAAATATGTATTTTATTGTATATTTGTCAGTTAGAACCTTGTTTAATTACTACAATAAAAAATCCTTCTGAAACAAAGTTCTATCTACATTTGAGATGTTCGAAATAACATTTATTTGAGAATGAAGGAAGGAAAAAATCAACTGATAAAAACGAATCTCATCGATTGAAATGGAACGAAATAGATTCACAGCACGATTCTCAGCAACTATACTTGTTCCAGATAGTACCTTATTATTCTAGGGCAACGATTGGGTTAACAATGAAAGCCATAATTATGAGAAGATATTCAGAAGAGTGGTATTTTGCTAGACTATTTGACGTTCACGAAGCATATAAAGCATTTATTATAAATGAATGATTCATTTTGACAAGTACAGCTATAAATATTTTATGCCAAACTGGCAGACTTTGCTTCGCTAACCATGGTTAAATCTTTGAAAACATCAACGCTGATAGACCAATCAGAATTGAAAGACAGGTATTATTTTTCGCGATATGCACACGTTGCCTATAACTTGGAATGGTCAGATCATGTGATCAATGAAACTCAGTCCAGACCCATCAGATTATCTCTATTATTTTTCTTAAAAAATCGACTACTGGACCTCGAATTTGAAAATTTTCAAGCGGTAATAGAACTTTTCCACTGAATTATTTCATTTAATAGAATACCAACGCGATTTTCAGTGGATCGAATTCAAATCCTCCCCCATATAAAAAAAAACAGTACCTTCTTCTATACGCCTCAGAGGATTTCCTTGTTGCGCCAAGGGTACACGGAAAAAAAGGAATTGTTGAATCAAGCAAAATTTAATTGAATTGAGCGAATAAAAGTGTCATATATGCACGACAAAATATAATCTTGAAATGAGTAAATCTTTATCTTGTTTCAGAGCGAATTTGAAGTTTGAATCAAGTAAATATGTCTTGCATTAACTCTGGATCCTCTTCAATCAAGCACATTCACGAATTGTTTATGAAGAGATATTGAATTGGATCAAACAATCATTTTGTTTGATTTAACGAAATATTTGGTTGATTCAACGAAATATTTGGTTGATTCAACGAAATATTTGGTTGATTCAAAGAAATATTTGGTTGATTCAATGAAATATTTGTTTGATTCAATGAAATATTTGGTTGATTCAATGAAATATTTTGTTGATTCAAGCGGAACTATATATCCATTCGACAAATTATTTTGGCGAACCAAATTCAATATTCGGGAATTTTCTGAAATTTCACATCAATAGAATAAACAAAACTAGGAAACAAGTCGACTCCTAGCATAGATCTTCAGTCTTTACTTCTCCTCATCCTAAGTTCGATTCATCCAGCTGATATTTCAAACACGAAGAATCAGGCTTCACGTATATAATGAATTCGAGGCAGGCATAGACGGGGCGAAATGATCGCCATCTAGAGGCGGAAATTTAAGTTGATGTAGAATGAACAAAATATTTCATTGATATTACATATTTCGTTGCTCTATTCAAGCAAATGATCCGTTCGAAACAAGTTCATTGCCACATCGGAATAAGAAAACTTGTATGTTGTTTCAAAGATATATTCCCATCAAAATGATCATTGTTTGATCAAATCAACAAAATGTTTATAGTTGGATCAACATCGACATTATCTTGGATCAACATAAATTGTTTTTGATAAAACCATATATTTTGTTGATGGAATTGATATTATACTGTTGATTCAATTAGACTATATTCTTGATTTGAACAAGCTGCTTTCATGAAATGATCATGTATCTGGTTGATTCAACAAAAAATTGCTTAGTCCAACAAAAATAATTCAAGCATAAATAATTTGTTGATGCAACAAATCCTTTTTTTCCGTGTAGGTAGGTATAAATTTCGATTCTGGGAACAATAAAATTCGGCAAATGTACCGTTTTGGTAGATAAACCTTTCTGTATCGTGCAAAAAAACAGCTACACTGGTTGATAATAAAAATATGCCGCCCTCTACAAATTAAATTCAGAGTAGGCCAGGTAAAAACCCCTGAAATCTAGTATCTACTACCTGTATCATTAGAACATGTGTTAGAGGTGAAAATAACGGTATGCGTGGAGAAAATAGGTCATATAGAGGGGCTATAAGGGCGAAGAAATACCTGAAAGTATAACAAACTTTGAGATCGATGAAAAGATGATTGGTCCTACAGGCATAAAAGTGGGGTTTTTCGAAATTAGAAATATTACCATCCTCATATTTTCATGTTAAAGGACCCCGCACCGCAATAGGGGGGAAATTGGCTTTCGGTGAATTTCCTCGAATTTTGGATATATCATAGAGTTCGTGATGCTGATACCAAAATCAAATTGACTACGTTATGTTTGTCCATGTGGCCGGTGAAAATCCACTATAGAGTTCAATAATATCTGCACATGCTCACGATATACAGAGTTGGTCCAAATGTTTCAATTATTTCCGAAATAGTGAGCGGTTGAAATCAATTCATTTTTGGACATTCCGTAGTATACTAATATCAACATCGATTCATGATGATTGCATTTTTTGAATCAGACTACATATTGTACACAAGATGTTCAAGTTTCCATGAAACCGCACCCGTCCTGATATTCCATCGAATGATTGGAATCCCGTAAAACTTGGTGAGGAAGTTGATAATTCGTGATGACAATATTTTATGCAAATACCTGAATTATAGAGGGTGGTTGAGAAAGTAGTAGTGGAGTTTTCTTGGAGTTGACGTACTCCAGAGCAATTGAGAAACAAGACAGAAATCCTGAGTATTTATTTGTCTAGTTGATTGTGGAATGTATTTATTTTGATGAAATGTATGTGAGTATTATTTCGTTTTTATCTCGGTTTTTACTGAATAAGTCATCAACATGGTGATAAAACAGAACGAAATTTGGCATTAGGGATTTTCTGAGGTGAGAAATTCAAATCCATTCCCAGTTTCATCTTCAGTGATATACACTGCTCGCCAACAGCCATGAAACGACCCCAATTTCCGGAAAATGATATTAGGAGTCAAAATAGGTCGAAAATCACTCCAGATTTGGGATCAGGACGCCCAATTTACTAACTATTCAAATTTTTCCTGGAAAATTTTCAGTTCGGAAAAATGAAATTTTGTCGCATTTTTTATGGAAGCACCCCCGTATCTCACATAATTATTGAGGTAGGGTTCTGAAATTTGCCGGAGGAAGAGAAAGTCCAAAGATAAAGTCAATTACGTGAGATACGGGGGTGCTTCCATAAAAAATTCGACAAAATTTCATTTTTCCGAACTGAAAATTCTCCAGGAAAAATGTGAATAGTAAGTAAATTGGGCGTCCTGATTCCAAATCTGAAGTGATTTTCGACCTATTTTGACTCCTAATCGCTCCTAATATCATTTTCCGGAAATTGGGGTATAGTTTCATGGCTGTTGGCGAGCAGTGTATATCACTGAAGATGACCCCACTTGGTCATAGAGTGCATTTTTGGTATATCTCTCGCTCCAGCAAATTTCAGGATTCTTACCCAACGATTACGTAAGATACAGGGGTGGTTCCATTGTAAATGGGTCACACTGTATATTTAAAAAGATTCAACTCGGACTTAATGTACCATAAGTGGCGTCCTCTACAAGTGGTATCCAAACTAAGAACGAATTTCAAATTTTCGCCTCAGAAAACCCCCTAATGCCAAATTTCCTGCCGTTTTGTCAGCCTGTTGATGAATTATTGAGAAAAAACGAAATGCAAATTGAAAGTTTGACACCCTGTATCTTTGTCATTGTCAGCTTTTGGACGGAGGGAAGTTTGGCTATGTCTCAATATTTGCATTAAAGGAATCTGCAGTTTTGCTGTGTACCATTATCAGTCACCCACTACTGATCTCTGCCATTAATAAGCGGACACCCTGTATAATGGGACATAAACGGACATGAAAATTATATGAGTAGATCGAACCAACAAAATAATATGAAACATATTCAATCACAAGATGTGAAAATATAAATGAAACTAAAAATGTAGGCTCTCTGAAAACATTCAGTTTATATAACCAAGCATTTTATTCACGTGTGATTCGTGTGAAATAAACAAAATATTTATACATAAAATGTTTTTCAGTTTTTTACATTAGGAATCTACACTTCATACTCGGCATCATTCCTTGATATTATTTTATCCTGCTTTCATCCAATAATTTTTCTAAAGGTCGATATAAATATAAACTTCTATAATGATACCTCACGACGTAGACGAAAATACATTAATATTAAAATTAGAAGGGCAGGGCACATTTTTAGAGAAAACTACCGTAAGAACAGGTAGAAAGATCTGACCTATAAAATTCTGTCTATAGGGCGAGGTTTAGGGTGCGTGAATTTTAATTATATTTCCAGATTGTTTTCGAATCATTTAGTGATATAGGTAACTGAGTAGGATATAATTTATTCCTTATACAATATACATTCACATATTACGAAATATTTTTCTCTTCTGGTTTTCCTGGAGATGACAACAACTTTCGATTTTCGAATGGAACACCCTGTATTTTATTCCATAACTGGTTAGAGATCATTATAGGGAATTCAATGATACCGGGTTTGATTGGGATATTTCAAACGATTACGAAGATATTCACGTTCGAAGTTTACATAAGCTCAATGTGTGTGACGGCGCAATATCCAACCTTCTTTCTC
This sequence comes from Phaedon cochleariae, assembly GCA_918026855.4. Taxonomy (NCBI): domain Eukaryota; kingdom Metazoa; phylum Arthropoda; class Insecta; order Coleoptera; family Chrysomelidae; genus Phaedon; species Phaedon cochleariae. The sequence continues at coordinate 741,923 of OU896718.1, read as the reverse complement.
TGTCACACTTACTTAAGAAACACCCTGTATACCTATTCAAAAAGACAGCAGACAATTCGTCTCGAATAAGCTCATATATCAAGGAAGCAATAAAACCATTCTCTTATTCCATACGATCCCGTGAAACTATCCAGGTTTTCTCCTTTTTCTTCTTCGATAGATATTATAGGTATATGTATATCCGCCCTTGACAGATGCCCAGTTAGGTCAGGGTCGTACAAAATCGATACAAAGCCAACGATTTAACAATAAATATACGTGCTTGAACTCCATTTCTCGCGAAAAAAATCAAGCAAACAATGATTTATTCCTTTCAAGACCACGCAGAGATTCTAAGTCATTGAAACGGCATTGAGAACTTTAGTTTTTTGGGATTGTTTTTGAAAATGGCGAATCAAGCGTGTCGATGGACGATTATTGAACGTTCTTGTAACGATTATTATCATAAACATGATTATTCAATGTTATAAAAGTATGATGGTAAACATCGATCTGATTTGGTTTCTGTTGTTTATATTTGGATGATGTTACGTGAACTTGCTAAGGACACTGAAAAAGGATGATATATTGTTTGTTTCAATTTTTTTATCTCTTGGAGCGCACGAAAGGAAATCCCTATGATATTCGGAGAACATCGTGCGTGCCGGTAGGGAGGGTAGGTGTTTGAATTTTTTCCTATACTCTTGGAGGTTATACGTTATACAGGGTGTATCTAAATAACACAAAGGATAAAAATGTTGTTATTTCAATAGTTCAATCTAATGGCGTACAATGACATTCACCATAAATATCGATAAATTTGCTCACTGTGACGCCACTGGAAATATTATTTGGAATCTAATTGCACCAGAAGAAGCCTCATATTACTATCAACAGAACGTTTTATTGAAATTGATGAAAATACATTTGATTAATGAATAAAAAAAGATTTTTTTATGCAAATATCAATACCCTGTATCTATTAATTGTTGATTTCTATACAAACTCCCTATTTCAGGACGTCAAAATATTATTCGTCATAAAAACGTGATTTGGACGTTCCAAATATATAACGTTGTCACTAACTATAGGTCTCACAGACGGGACTATTTAAATGTCCATATAAATCCAAATTTTTTTATTTTATTTTTGTGAGCTATTCAAACACGTTCTCTACATATTTTTCGGAGAGAAAATGATGTTCAAAATTGAAATAGAAATACAAATTTCGGTGGCGATCAAAATTTAATAGAGGAGTACCTTTTATATTCAAAATTTTGATATTTTGAAATTATAGATATACTAAAATAAAATTGAAATACTAAAATTATCGATGATATTATTGTCATTCAGAATACAGTTAGAGTCGTAATAAAATATGACACAGAACTAAGTCATAAACATGCAAATTGAAGAAAATGACAATGGCTGTATATCTAGATATAGACGCAATCATACGTATTATAGGCGAAATTGAACTTTTATTGTTACGTAATAACTAACTATACGTCTACGAGACGGGAATCAATCTTTCACCATTGAGTATTCAACTAGTGTAAATAATCAAGGCTTTCACTCAAGATCTTTCTCAAACTAAACCATATACATAGATCAACTTTAGGGTACTGAATGAGTGCTAGTTGGACATAAATTACGTGGTAGGACAATGGCCGATATTGAAAAGCAGTGATAATCCAACAAATCGGATGCTGATATGCCGTCTCTGAGACGAGAAATACCACCACTTTCGCAAATTCTGAATAATGCCGAATGCGCAATTTTCAAACTAAAAATATGGCGAGTGCGCCATTTCGAAATAATGGTGAATTAAACTGGTTCCATTCGTCTATTACTTTGAATTGAATGATTGTTGACCAATCAATAATCAGTAGTGTTATGAAATACTTTACTTCCGAGGTTACTTCATATTTACCCAGTGGTTGATTAAGGATGATTTATGTATCAGGGATATATCTTTCCTGAGTATAATGTATTTACGTCGGTATTCACCATCATTGTTTAGGAAGTGAGAGGAAATAACTGGTAATAAAATATAAATGAAACTTTTTTATTGCGGATGAGTAGATATCGCATCGAATAAGGTCATCAGACATCAATTATTATCGATTGAAAAACAGACGTTTCATATATGCATAAGGTTCCATAAATAATTGTAAAATGATATTAGGAAGCTTGGGATGCCAGTTATGCATGAAGCTAAAAATATCGTTTTATAAAATTGCATGGATACATTTTATGTAACTTTATCGATATAACTTCATCATCAGGTGAAGTCGAGGGAAGTTGTATGGATAACTCTTAATGAAATTTATTCCTCAGGATTTAGGATTTGTCTAGAAATAGAATACTTTCAATGACTTTAATAAACTTTGTTATGCAAATATCATCGGAATGTATTTTGTTCGGCTAGAGAAATTTGAAAAAATGCAACAAATATTTTTGCTTATATGAAGTTCTGAAACACCTGAAACTGAAATGAAAATAGCAGCCTCAAATATGCACCGGCATTAAATGATTGAATAAATAAATAATGCATGCAATACCTACGCTTTCAGCAAGGTATTGGAAAACTCATCGACTGTCAATTTTCAAATAAGCAGCTTTCAACTATGGATGCTTCCTGGTCTGAGTTTGAAATTTTCATCAATTCTATTATTTCGTTCCCTTTCATCAGTCAGCAAGATTGATAAAGCTCATATAATATCGTGCCAAAAAATTCCATACTTATTGTAAATATTTTGCTACATTGTATTAATAGTACCTAAACATATATATATTTCGTTCTTTGGCAATGAATCTCAGTAAACATTGTAATCTGTCACATCAACGAAAAAAAAAAAAAGTTACGCGCCTCATTGCTTGCTGTATATGAAGTTACACTATTGAAAAGGAAATTGCATTTTTTTGCGAATTTTTGTGATCTCAGATAATACCTCGAAGGTCATGGTGGATCACGGATCAGGTCAAAATAGAGAGTACATTTTTTATCTCGAGTTGATTATTAACGAGATTATTTTTTAATCATGCAATGACAAATAATGAATTATATTCTTATAGTATATTCCTCGGTATATTTGCACGGTTGCTGGACCCCTCGGTGATGGACCCATTTAAAAAAATAAGACATTTGTTGCAGTCGTTCTGAGTTATGCGCGTATCTATACAGTACATTTCTTTCAATTTTATGTGCTTACCTATAGCTAGGTACTATTATACAGGGTGGTACACGGTCGATAGCACATTCTGAAAATTTGGTTACTCAAGCAATTGCTCTTGATCTATCGATCTAAAATATTTTCAGCAATGCAGCGTTGCCGATTATACCATAAAGTAGCAGCATCTTTGTTATTTCAAATCGGACACCCTGTATATTACCGCATTTTTGAACTTATCATCACTTCCTGATTATTTCTGCTTTATATTACCCTATAGGCCTATACCTATCCCCGCCTATCCCTAACGGTTTCTGAGATATTGTATATACTTACTTACACCTATTTTCATTCTCTCAATATCTTTCGTAGAATTTGATTTCGAAAAAAAAAAACATTGTGTGAATGAACATGGTGATTCAATAGAGATATTTCCGAGGATATTTCATTACTTTAAAAAAGTTATCCTTGTTACATGCGATAGAATATATAGGCGGGAGTCAGTTTGTCGGATTTTTTCAAGACAAAAATTCTATGTAAGCTTCGTTTCTGATATACAGGGTTTCAGCAGAGTTTAAGATTTTTGTGAGTTTTTCAAATTTCCTCCTACATCTTTCGAAATAATGGATTGAAATTTGGTACACCTGGTAAACTCTGGAAACGTAATTTTTGAGTCTATATCAAGCGTTCTTGAATACTTACTTACAGGATGATACACTTTTGGGGTCGTGCAAACTTTGGCAAAAATGTTTCCTTTGAGCTGTTGAAGCCCTGCTACAAAACATTGACTCACCCTGTGTACACTGCTTTCGTAAAGTACTGAATAATTCCCAAACTATCTATTTCTGAAGAATCTCTTGAAGCAGGTCGATTTTTAATCTCAATTTACCACATATATAAGGGAAAATCGAGGGGAAAATAAATATCCAGGGTGATCCACGTTTGAGTAATGACCGTCCGTGACAATTATCATCAAATGAATCACCCTATATAAAATTCGAGTTTTGTATAAAGTGCTTCCGTTAAGTTCAGTAGTGGATAAATCGTGGATAAATATAAGGGTTGTCATTGAAAAAATTCCGATGACGTCATTTCACCTATAGGAATCATTCTGTATGTTTAATTAAATCCTCAAATGAAAATTAAATTTCAGAAATTATTATTCTTTGATATTTTACGAATTTATCCAGCACACTAAATAATATATAAGCTGTTCCATTTGAAAAATTGTTGCGGACAAAAAAATGTGGTAAAAAATGATTTGAAATGGACCTGTTTCAGGAGATCCCTCAGGAATGGATAGTTTGACTAAAATGAATAATCAAATCATCGATTCAATCAGTAGAAGAATTAATAAAATCTAATTCGAATTTCAATAACCATCATGTTTCTATAGAAACTCCAGTGTTTTGAAATTTTGAAAATTTGACAGTCCTTGCTAATGTAAACATTATCATTTCATAATAAAAATTCACATAGGATGGTAAAGATTCGCGAGAAAAAATCAATGAATCTTTTTTACTTCAACTTGAAATAATAATAACATCCTCCAAAAGTTGAGTCCTCGCCGAGGTCCTCGCAGAGAAGAAGTTTATGCCGCTCCAGAAGAAGATATATATACCATCTCGTATACCATGCAAGAGGAAAATTTCACCATTGCGGGTTTTGTATTTTGTACACCAATTCCCATCAATTAGGTACCATACCAAATCCCAACATTTCCTCTTATACTTGCTCTAACAATTCCCATTCAATTCCCACAATTTCCCTTGAATTTTCCTGTAATTACCATTTCCATACAATCCCTCTCAAATTGCCTGTAATACATCAAAATTCCCATCTTAAATTCTCCTCGATACACCATTATATAGTTATATCCTATACCGAGGCATATACAGCGTGTCCAAGATAAGGATATCTTGGGGTAAAGTCGATAGTAAAGTTAATGATGATTTCTTCGAAACGAAACGTTGTGGCAATAAGTGTGTCTTGTTATTCTATATCTCTTTAAATAACGCCAGAAAAAAATAAAACAATCCCCATGAAATACATCCTCATCCTGCACACACACATCACATCATACGCAGATCCACTTACATCTCATAATCAAATTCTTCTTGAACGGCTTATAATCGCCTCCGTCCTGCAACATCATCTTATCCTCCGGATCGTCGCTCTCCGTACCCGAATCCCTCGCAGGACTCATCCTGCTGCAATGCACCCTCAAATCCAAAGGTCCGTCTTCGTCCTCCTCCTCCTCGCCGACGCTGCTGCTGCTGCAAACATATTCCTCCTCGCACTCTTCCTTGACAATCCTCTGGGAGGCCAACACCGGCATCTTGTGCTTGAGCAGGATCATCGCTTTTTATTATTAGTCTCTCTCTTTAGGGCATCGAATCAATCGGTTCACTCGCGTGCGTATTTTTTAGACGTTGTATAGGACTCGCTCGGAACTGTGTATGCGACTTAGTGCTGTAAAAGCGTCGTGAGGACTGAAATGGCCCACTGACTCATATAGAGACGACAGCGGCGATGTGGACCGAACGTGGCGACGTCTGAGTTCGGGCAGGTTCGCGGCGGAAAGTGAAATGATGGTCGCGATGCGCGCAGAGTTAGAAAAGTTGGGTTAGGTTAGGTACGTACATCGCGACCTCGCTCCGTCTCGCTCTATCTCCAGGAGCTCGCTCGCCTATTAGATTCTAATGTTAGAATGATTGTTTGTTGTAAACAAAGCGAGCTTCCTGGTAAGTGGGCGGGTTGATGCTCATCTTCGGTTCGCGCTGGCTGTGTCGTTAGAAAGGTGGCTGTGGTTTAGGACTTGGGACGTGAGACTTCTTGACGTTTGTTTATTGTTAGGCAAGGTCACGACTGTAATAGCGAGAGCAGCGTTATCTATCAGAGGCTACTCTTCGATATTGTCATTAGAAGTCTCCTTACTACGACTACGTCACCAATACATAGCCTCATTAAAGAATGTCCGATTTTTTTCTTCCCAATAACATCACTAGTAAATTTGCACTTATAATGTCCTGAATTAGAAAACTTCTGGGTAGGTATATTTGTGTATGCGAATTTAGGAGTATGGGATATTTTAAAAATGTCACCAAGAGCTTCAAGAGGACGTCCTATTTTTTCATCATAATAACATTATTATAGACTGCAAATCTTCACTCAAAATGTCTTCAATGACTTGAGGATAGCCTGGATAAATTTCTATATGCGAATCTATCTACAAGTATTTATCATTGTATTGAAGCAGGTGCACTTTCTTACACATTTTGCTTCAAATAGACCCATAAAAAAACGTCTAATGGTTTCAAATCTGGCGAGCGAGCTGGCCATTCCGTTGGACGGCTTATCCAATGGCCAGAGAAAGTATTATTCATTTTCTAACTTGTCTGGAGTAATGTGGGGGTGCCTCATCTTGTTCGAATACAATATCCACATTGATGGGTTTATATTATAAATGTTCCGTCATTTTGTAATAGGTGAAGATATTGATTTTATATTCTAGGGATGTGGAGCACTCCTCAGGAGCTTCAAAAAGATGTGTCACAAGACCTACCCTTTCCACAAATTTTATTCTCCCCAGATGGCGCCTAGTCGCCATCTTGTTATTTTCATCTATCAATTTTACTTCAAAATATAGTATCCATGCATCAATTACATTATCCCAAGATTCAATTTTTCCAGTTGACCCGTTCACAAAATAAAGGGGGGGGGGAGCATTAAAGAAAAGCACTGTATATGGTGAAACCTTAGCTGTGGCACTTGATATCTCCAAGGCATTCGATCGAGTCTGGCACCACGGACTCCTCCCTAGCTATGTTCCCTGCTAGCTAGTTTTCTCTCAAACAGGTCTCAGATTGTAGTTGTTCGACGGAGTTTCATCTGACTTTCTTATCATAAATGCTGGTGTTCCGCAAGGATCAATTCTAGCACCAACACTATCTCTACTCCATATCAACGATTTGTTGGGAGCAACTTCATGTCCAGTACACAGCTTCGCGGATGATAGTACCCTCCATAGACGTAGTTTATACGTCCATGGTACCCTCTATACCGCCTTCTCTTCCAGGGCTCCAATACCAGCCAGGCAAATCAGAAACGAACGAGGGAGAAATGTTGACAACATAAATATGGACTTGGCAACAATTCTCGAAAGGGGATCCAATAACTTGGTAGATTTCAATGCGAACAAAACACAAGCATGATTTTTCTCTAGAAAAGCCGATCTCACTGTGCTCAACATAAGCTTGACAGGAGTAACCATACCTCTAAAGATATCCATTTCGATGCTTACTATCAGCAATAACCTTTCTTGGGAAAATCACGTGAGATCAATTGCTAAAAGTGCATCCCAAAAACTTGGTTTTCTGTTTAGGGCCAGGAGCTATTTCACTTCCAGTCAGCTGCTTATGATCTATAAGGCACAGATCCAACCTGTCCTGGAATTCTGTTCCCATATTTGGAGTGCAGCACCCAAACATACCCTGAAACTGTCTAAAAATGGAGAATTCGTCTCGTGGGTGATGCCTCATCGCTCGCAAACTCCGTAGAAATGTTGGCGATCTGGCTCTATTTTATAGATATTTTCATAGACGATGCTCTTCTGAAATATCAACAATTGTTCCTCCCTTAGCAGTCCCCTCGAGATCAACTCGTCGAGTTGAGGCTTCGCACCCCTTCGTGGTCACTTTGGAGACCAGCAGAACATCTCTTTCCAAAGACTCGTTCATCCAACGAACAGCGAGGCTCTAGAACACATCGCCAAGGGAGGTGTTCCCCGAGGCATATAACCTCCAGAAATTCAAGAAGAACACCAATTCCCACCTTATTCCCCTTGGTTCTCACGATGTTCTCTGATCATTACAGGATATTCCTTTTCGTGGGAACCAGAACATAAAAAAATATCAAGAATAATGCACTACCACTTTTCCACGTCTATTTTCGCATCATTCAGTACTGTAGGTACAGTCGTCTTCAGAAAACATGTCGCACATGGACCATGATAGCATTCTCAATAACTTCTGCAATAATAATAGCGCCGACACCGTCCAACCGCGACATGATCTCTGAAGACGACTGTACACTGAAATAAGTGAAATATCTTATCACATTGGCATGTAGATGTAGTCAACCAGGAAGCGAATGAAAGGATTGTTAATAAGTTGGCCTAGCCGCAGCACTCGTCTGAATAGATAGGAAATGAAACGCCGCTAGCTACTAGACTAGGCTACGAATAGAAATTAGAACCGAGTCAAGTTCACAATTATTATGTGTTGGCCTGTTGGCCGTTCGTCATGCTGGTGGTTTCGAGTTTCCATTTCTTTGTACGTAAATAGACCGCGCCAATGATCATGATCGCAGCTAGGCTGCAATAGATGAGATGCATCAGGAGATACTACTTACTATACAGCAATAGGAAAAAACACTGCACCCTCGTGATGAACAAACTGAATTCATTGTGTTTCCTTTTCAGAAACCTCAGAAACATTTTGACAGAACAACAATTATTATCATTATATCATGCTCAAGTTGCGTCAAGGTTGAGATATGGTATATGTGTGTGGGGTAACTCTACACTAGCATCAGATGTATTTATTGTACAAAAAAGAAATATCCGCATAGTAGCAGGAGTTCCTAGTTCATTTTCGTGTAGAAGTTTATTTCGAAAATTCAGAATTTTAACCCTATCTTGTATATATATTTATGAATTATCAATCTACGTTTTCGAAAACAAGCATAGATTTCCTTCAAATGAAAGTATACACAATGTGAACACAAGACGAAAACGTGATCTGCATGTTCCGTTTCGTCAATATAAAACAACTTTAAACTGTCCATCAGTGGTAGGTCTTACTATTTTCAATAAGCTCCCTAGGTGTTTAAAAGATATAACCAAGCTCAATAAATTCAGTAACTTGCTGAAGAATTATTTGATTGAAAAATGTTTTTATAATTTACAAGAATTTTATGATTCGTAAAATGTAAGTGTATTTGTGCTGTATTCTATTTTATTTTTTCTTGTTACCATTTTGTAAACAACGGTGTTGCTCACACTGTGGACTGTATTTTATGGCTTTAGGTGTACTTTGACGATTCCAATACATGTTATCTGTGTCTAATGGAAAAATAAATATTATTATTATTATTATTATTATTACACTTTCCTGGGAAAATCATGTCCGATGATGACTCCGATGCATCGCGAAAGCTGCTCCACAAGAACTCTAATTTTCATTCCGTGCGAAAATCTACTTTTTCTACTACTGCTATGAAAAGGGTAAAACTGCATTTAGCATGCGATGGGTTTTTTCTCGAAAATTTTTTTTGGTACTTACGTATTTTTGTCTGAAAAACACGAATTTGATAATAAAAATGTGAACAAACCATTATTTATCAAGATATTTCACTATGAAGTTACAAATTTCACCTACTTTTCCGCCTGTCTTCTGTATTGAATTTAAAACAATTTACCCTTCTTTTTTCATCAATGGACAATTTATATACCGGGTGGCTACGGAAGTATTGCCTACTGAATATCTCAGTTATTGTATGAAGTTGGTTTGTGAAATTTGGAGCGTCGATATAATGACATAAGAGCTAGAATTTGAGCATATTGACATGTCGAAGTTAACTTCCGGTCTGACCGGAAGTAACATCAACTTTCTTATTTTAAATGGAAACCCTTTTTTTTTTCGCTTTATTCAGCATTCAATTCCCTTTCTAATGACATATCACAAGTTGGTATCTAACCAGAAACTAGATCAGAAAAAAATTATTATTGAAATTCACCGAGTATAGGCCGTGGAAGCAGAATGAAAGCCAAAAGAATATTATTTGAAATGATGGCGTGTGTAATGTCATTCCAAAGCAATCTATTGACATTTGACATCTCATATTTATTGGATTGCCTATGGATTAAATGGCCGTCATCTGGTATGCTTGCTCACTAAATAGGAAGAACTCACCATGAAAATCATATTTCCTGCTGAATTTTCTGTATAAAAATATGTCAGTGAAGTACATCATGAGTATACAAAGTGTCCAATGACAAAATAAGAAGAGCAAGTACTTGTAAATGCATCCAACGCAAGGGGAAGAAGGAGTCGAAATTTCGAACTTTTTTTTGAAATATGTATCTCGATGAATAGTGGTTTGTTCACATTTTCATTATCAAATTCGTGTTTTCCAGACAAAAATACGAAAGTACCAAAACAAATTTTCGAAAAAAAAACCATCGCATGCTAAATGCAGTTTGCAGTTGCAATCTTATTCGACCCCAAAAACCCCCAGATACCAATTTTGAATATAATTGGATTATAATTACGAAACTCGTCCGCCATATTGAATGAGCGAGTAAATAAAAAAAATTAAATATGCATCAATAGAATCAAGGGTAGATATAATTTGAAATTGTTCCATGATATAGTAATTAAAGTCACCTCCGGAAATTACACTTAATCTGATAAGGATAAGCTTTTTTGATAATAAACTGATGTTTGATCAATGAATTGCGTACTTACATTTTTTGGTCTCTCTAGAAAAGATAGTTCTCAGGAATCTATGAAATATATTCTTATCGAGTCTTTTTCATAAATCAGGAATCATATAGAATTTTTACCTACATAAACATGCTTTTATGAACATTCACATATTGCCTGATTTTTAGCTTCATCAAAATCATTATGGAAGTGTTTAAAACAAATATTCACGTATATTTTCCAGATCATATAAACAGAGAAATCTAAAAAACTCGGACTACTGCTTTGACGTGCTTACCACACTAGAAAAATCGAAAAAATATTACACGTGCCGATAATATATCTAAACAGATATTAGAATTATTATACAAATAGATTTGTGAGCAAATAATTATGATATTCTTCTATCATTCGTGGTCCTCATATTATTTTATGATATCAGCAATTTTTTTGCGCAATTTCTATTAATCTTTATTGGAATAACATGTTTGTGTTGAGCCATTATTTCAATACAACGATTTTTTAAAACCTATTGCTTGGTATAATTTCAACGAAAAAGTGTGTCTTTGATTCTTTCAATTGTTCTTTAAATAACTATATCTATATACAAGCAATAGATAATTTATCAATGAATATATGAACTTGATATAATATAAAAAACTTCGGTATATTGTATTTTTGATGCTTGTGTGCCAAATGTGGTGAATCCATTCAATTTGCTGAATAAAATCGAATTTTCAATGAAATAATCTGAAAGTTGTGAAGACAAATATTTCACATCCTTGAACCGAAATACTATAGTTAGGTATTCATTATCACTCAGAGAAATAGTCGGTAGTGAATACCAAACGTTTAGTAGAATAGGCGCCAGTCACTATACATTCATCAAATAATACCACTACAAAGTTGCACTATACTAAACTATGAGTATTATACTATTTTGTAGTGCTAATATTTGATATAGTATAGTATTATATAATGTTGTGGTGGTATCATTTGATGAAAGTTGTGACTGGCGCCTATTTTACTAAACGTTTGGTAATAACTACCATCTTTTTTTCCAGTCTATTCAATAACGTAACGAATAGCGAATAACTAGATAGAATGAAAAATGTATAAGTCTATTGTTTCACGATAGTTTCATATAAAGTCAATGATTGGATTCCACCCAGTATTAACAAGAAAATAACAATTTCAGATTACGAATACCTATCTTTTCAACTAGATCGACCAGATAATAGAACAGGAAAAACGAAATGCTATAATAGCTCATAGATAAGAGATTTCACCTAAATTTTTGATATACCTACTTATTCTCTCACAAAAATATTTACTTTGTAGTAGTTATAGTTACACGATAAGCACGTGGAATACATACACGTGGGCATTTTTTCACTTTTTTTCTCAGAATTTGTCATTATCACAGATTCGATACAATTGTATATATACACTAGTCATCAATCGAAATGATAATTTATCATTGCAAGGTGATGCAGTAGTATTTGATGGCATGCAGTTTTTTTTCCGCAAAGCTAAGATGGTTCCCAAATATCGGGCCTAGAAAAAAAATCAGGGTTCTTCGATGACTTCAAATCATAGTATATACAGGGTGATCCACGGTGGATGGCCTATTAGAAGTATCTGGAGAACGAAAGGACAGAACATTCTGAAAATTGGGATGCTTCGATAATTGAACATTCTCTATCCGTCTAAAATATTTTCATCGATACAGTGTTGCCACTTCTATCAGAAACAACTAGCAACTTTGTTATTTTAAATGGAGCACCCTGTATTTTATTGCATTTTCAGATTCATACTGAAGAGCTGATTTCATCAATGCATCATACTTGGGGTCTAGCAGGAATGATTACAGAGATATAAGGTGTTCAAAAGTGAGATTTTTCAATTTTAGGATTTTTTTTTGTGTCGAAACTATTCATTATCGATCAAAACGGCTCACATGTCCCTATCTTAACCTTCTATTCACTATCTACTGGAATTTAATTGGAAAAAATACAGCTTGCTTCAAGATTCAGAATTCTGATCACCCTGAATCTGTTCCAATTAAATGTCAGTAGATAGTGAATCGAAAGTTTATATAGGGACATGTGAGCCGTTTTGATCGACAATGAATAGTTTCGACACAAAAAGTCCTAAAATTGAAAAATCTCGATTTTGAACACCCCTATATCTCTGTAATCATGCCTGCTAGACCCCGAGTGTGATGATGCATTGATCAAATCAGCTCTTCAGGGAGAATCTGAAAATGCAATAAAATACAGGGTGCTCCATTTAAAATAACAAAGTTGCTAGTTGTTTCCGATAAAAGTGGCAACACTGTATCGATGAAAATATTTTAGACGGATAGAGAATATTCAATTATCAAAGCATCCCAATTCTCAGATCGTTCTGTCTTTACGTTCTCCAGATACTTCTAATAGGCCATCCACCGTGGATCACCCTGTATATATCCATTTTTTATGTTCATAATTATATCTGAGAATATTCGTTTTCAATAATCTCTGGAAGTATTCGGAATTTTTCAAATTTCGAAACGATATGTCGCAACTTTGCCATAATTATTTAACCGACCCTGTATCTCTTACGGTTTACCAAATCCAAACGATGAGCCACCCTGTAATGTACATAAATACTGACATAGAAATTGAAAAATAAAACCAAACTGGTTCCCTTTCTAAATATTTCTACTTCCCGGAATTGGTCAATTTGAAATTCCAATGAAACGCTGAAATGCACATATCCTGCGTATATAAAGCGAAAGCAAAGTTGTACATACCTATTCGTGGCGTCTAATATGTCTGTTATTAACGATAAATTACCAGTTTCAACGACGAAAAATAAAAGTTCCCAGATGCCTCGTATAGTGAGTACAGATTAGTGGATATAATGATTAGCAGCAGCAGATTAAGTATTGGAAGAAAATGGAAATTCTTCTTCTGCACCATGAATATTGAACTTTTCATACCCCTTCGAACTATTTCATCACTGAAGTGTATAATCAACTAATTATCTGACGCAGAACATTGAATTACATCCTCCCGAAATCTATGCATCGACTCGTATAAACGAACAAGTGATTCTTTCCTGAATGCCTATTGATTTCGATTCAGCCAGGCCATGCTAGACACCTACAGACCGGTTTCGAGCTCTTTGACTCTCATCAGTGCAGGGCAGTCTCCATCCAGCAGTCCTAAGACCACCGACTAAGCGTAGCCTAGCCAAACTAAAATCAAGTCGGCATTATATTTCCCCAGAGGCGTCCTACTAAGAAAATATGAAAGCAACGCCATCTATCTGAGTAGAAAAGAAGTAAAGCAACACTCCAAAACTGAAATTTCTATACGGGAGTGGCTGGTTGCCCGACTGGCGTAATTTCAACTACGAAATGGCCACAACGCTCAACGTGGAATGAAATATTTGAATTGAATTAATTCATCAACTTCTCATATACATGCAGTATGACCCACTTCTGATGGAAACAACCCTGTATCTTATGTAATCGTTGGGTAAGGATCCTGAGATTTGTTGGAGCGGGAGATCCACCAAAAATGTACTCTATGACCAAGTGAAGTCATCTTCAGTGATATACACTGCTCGCCAACAGCCATGGAACCACCCCAACTTCCGGAAAATGATATCAGGAGTCGAAATAGGTCGAAAATCACTTCAGATTCGGAATCAGTACGCCCAATGCACTAACTATTCATATTTCTCCTGGAAACTTTTCAGTTCTGAAAAATTAAATTTTGTCGCACTTTTCACGGAAGTACCCCCGTATCTTACGTAAATGACTTTATTTTTGGACTTTCCCTTCCTCCTGCAAATTTCAGAACCCTACCTCAATTATTACGTGACATACGGGGGTGCTTCCATGAGAAGTGAGACAAAATTTAATTTTTCTGAACAGAAAATTTTCTAGGAAAACTATGAATAGTTAGTGAATTGGGCGTCCTGATTCCGAATCCGAAGTGATTTTCAACCTATTTTAACTCCTAATATCATTTTCTGGAAGTTGGGATGGTTCCATTGCTGTTGGCTAGCATTGTATATCACTGAAGATGATCCCACTTGGTCATAGAGTGCATTTTTGGTATATCTCTCGCTCCAGTAAATTTCAGGATCCTTACCCAACGATTACGTAAGATACAGGGGTGTTTCCATTAGAAGTGGGTCACACTGTATAATATAGAAAGTGGGACCTATAGATACAGTACCTGGATTCATTTTTTTATAAATATTCCGCAATGAGATTGGGGAATATTTAATCAACTGATGAAGTCCCATATTCGGGTCGATTCTGTTCGGATCTTGTTATAACATTGCTAAGATAATAATATTGTTATGATCATAACATATAACAATATTGCTATGAAGTTCTGTATTCTGTTTGCAGTGATAGCAATATTGTTGAAAAATTGAGAATTTTTGAGCTGACAACACTGTTTTCAACTCATTGTTCAAGTGTTTGGTATCGATTTTGCCATTATTTCATGAAGAAGAAGAGTTCATGATTATCTAACCTCTCAAATTAGTCAGTCCTGCGCTGACATTTTACAAAATTATATTGGTCAAATCGAGAGATTTTGTATTTGCTGAATCTGGTCGTCGTGGTGCGACTGGCAAGTAATCAATCATGTCCCCGAAATGAGAAATCAACTAAAAGCCGGATGAAAATAAACTATCCATCAGGCAACTGAAATTTCTCTGATGTACCGAAATTGTAGTCTCATATTTCCTCTACAAATTGGAACTTCAAGAAAAGGTTTTCTAGTAGTTGGTCACAGTAGTGAACCTATCCTATATGTTTGTAATCAGAATTTTTCAATAATTCTTCTACGAATTGAAACTTTGAGGAAAGATTTTCGAGTAGTCTGTGACACAACTGAACTCTCATAATTATGTTTTTAATCCGCTATTTTCTGAATTTTCATACAGTTTGAAGAATTTGTAGTGCAAAAACAAAGAATCCACTACCTTGTTATAAGATAGCAAGCACAAAATTGATGTTGCCGAGATAGCAAGAAAGCTGACCAGATGTCATTGAAATTGACAGATCATATTGCCGAAAATCGATGATTAGAATTCCACTTTTCCGAATCTTGCTATGATAGCAATATCTTCTCTACAACCATATTGCTATTTGCAAACAGAATCGACCCGATTATCAGTACACCAGTAGCAAGTTGGGTTTTGGGTTGAAATATTGAATAGTGTGGCAAGAATCAATTGATTATTTCGTTCGTCACTCAGAACCTGCCTTTTTTACATAATTTTTGAGTTATATATCATATTATGCTGGTGACGTACCAATATTCATTTTTATTTTTTTATCAAACGAAATAATAGATACCTATACAGAATCAGTCTAAAATATGTTCGACAATGCAGTATTGCCGCTTCTACTAGAAAGTAGTAGCACCATTGTTTTTTCAAAAGTAACACCCTGTATTTTATCGCATTTTCATATTCTCCCTGAAGAGTAGATTTCATCGATATATCACACTTGTGGTCTATCGAAGATGGTTACAGAGATATAGGGTGTTCAAAATCGAGATTTTTCAACTTTAGGATTTTTTGTATCGAAACTATTCATATTATCGGTCGAATCTCAACATTTGATTCACTATTTACTGATATTTAATCGGAACAGATAGATGGTTGTTCAAGATTCAGAATTCTGATCACTCTGTATCTGATTCGATTGAATATCAGTGAATAGTGAATCAAAAGTTGAGATGGGGACATGTGAGCCGTTTTGACCGATAATGAATAGTTTCGACTCAAATAAATTCTAAACTTGAAAAATCTCGATTTTGAACACCCTATATCTCAGCATTCATTTCCGATAGACCCTAAGTGTGATACATCGATGAAATCAGCTCTTCAAGGAGAATCTAAGAATGCAATGAAATACAGGGTATTATATTTGTAATAACAAAGTTGTTGCTACTTTTAGATAAGTGGCAACACTGCATTGCTGAAAATATTTGAAATGAAGAGAGCGTATTCTGAAATATAATTCTCGATATAGAGATATAGTGTAAGCTCGTCGTGAATACCCTGTATTGTAATGTTTCGATATCTATGCTGACACTTCCCTGTATAGAGTAGAACAATCTATTAGACACCAGAGTTCACGACTTCACAGCACACTATTTTTCTTGTAATGTCCTTAACCTGGATTCTCATTGGTTTCATTGTAATATCAAGGCATGTAAACACTATTCTATTATAATAAATAAGGAAATATTTTAATTTCGCTTGTTGTTTGTTTTGTTCCACTGATGTTGTCAGCAATCTTGAAACGAATAGATAGGCGAAATCATTACGTATATGTATAGGAAAATGTACTATATTTTTCCAGAAAAGGCGGATCACGACTAAAACTTTTGCATCGCTGTGTTTCTCTACTATAGATAATGTAATAATATTACATTGAAACTTGAAATGTGTCAATACACCATAGACAATTAATTAGAATTTTTCGTACTAAAACTAAACAGTTCAGATAGGACCATTCACTTTCCACAATATACTGATTCACCTTTAAAATCCACCTTAATTCTTACTACTACATAAAACGTCATGCAATAAATGGTATTTTTCTGCAACCGTCCATTTTAATACCAAAATTAGCTCTTGAATTGACGTTTCTATTACTGACACAAAAATAGGTATGTTGCTAGGCAACACATTTAGTTCCTAGGAGCCAAAGTTGAACGTTAGCTCCTAGGAACTGAAAAGAATGTACTAGGTCATCAAGAATGTTTGGTTATTTGGGTTGGGACGCATACCTGGTTTGTTTATGATTTTCGCAGATTTGGCATTTCATACCCATGCTGGAGACATAAATTATAAATACACCTTATTATATTTAAGTATTTTTGTTCTGATCAGGAAAGCCTTCAAGATTCACATACTTGCTTGATCTGTATTTCATTCGTTATTCTCGGGATGGATAACTAATTTTTGAATAATCACGGCAAGCAATAGTTTTTTGTATCAAACAACGATATTGTTTACCTCCATTTGATTATCTAGTCAAACACAGTAGAGTGTGAAGCGAAATAAATAATCGCTATTATTATTGTTGGTATGCTCACTAACCTAACATTTTCCACGTCTTGTTCCTATACCTGGCACTGGCGCGGTATTTGCCATTAGAGCACCTGGTCCATACACAAATATGTCACTCTGTGGTTGTATTAACATTGAAACTAGAATTCGAACATCCTTGAAAATTGAATAAATGTATTTGAGTTAATTGTTTCAGTTGCAGAAAAAATAGCATGTTTCATTCTGATCAAAAGTGACTTTGTTCGACTCGCAAATTCAGCTTTCGCTCGGCTTCGCTAAACGCTCCGCCTCGCAAATGCAAAATTCGCCTGTCAAACAAAGTGTCACTTTCGATCCTAATAAAACAATCTACTATTTTTTGCAATTACAATTTTTGTGATTTCTCATTTATTATTAGTTGTTTGTACGAAAAATAAGACATATTCTCGCATATTCCACTACGTGTATTCCGTGTCTTCATTTCAATAGAAACTTGATATCTTACGAAGTGACATGTTGTCTGACTGTGAATCTGTTTACTTATATGAGTTCTATACACGTGCCACATTATACCTCCAGCTTAGAATATGACTATTTTGAAATATGCATTTTTCAGTTTATGAGCCACATTTACAGCGCCGCTGTTATTTTAGCCCCTACAGGCAGATCCAACCGTATGTTCATTGATGGAAATATAAACAAAAAGCGTTATTTTTTTCATGAATAAATATACCAAAGATGTACGGAATGCCATCTGTATATGAAGCTTGAATTTGTCATGTTATTAACAATAACAATATTTTTTCTATACCCTCGTAGCCCGCGTACTCTTCGAGCATGGTTCAGAAGACTAAAACAAATCGAATCGAACAACGAAAACAAAAATGAAGAACAAGAAACACAATTTTCATTATTCCATACTTTTTGGGATTTTCTCTAGTAGTGTGTGTAGTGAGGGGCAAATCAGATGATTTGCCCCAAAATTGCACTACGTGCACTAAAAAAAATTCACTAGCTTGTCAGTGACTGTTTGTATTGAAAAAAGTTCGGAGAAGAGAATGGACTTGTATCACAAAAAACTTTTTTCTCCGATTGGCAGCAAATATCAATTTTGCTGACACATATCAATCAGCAAAGTATTACTTTTCCTGCCTAGGCAGCAAAGTGGTTACTTTGCTGATTGATATGTATCAGCAAAATTAATAATCCCTAAATCGTTTATAATTTCCTTCATATTTCATCCGAGACTTCTCCGGCAACAAATTCAACTCTATATTTTTTGCCACCTCCCTCATTTCTGGAGGTGTAAGTACTTCCAGGTCGCTATGACTGTCCATTATATAATAATTAAAATATACCGATATTTTTTCGCACAACTGTCAGAAATTTCATGAATAATTGTCAAACTATAATTATTATGGACATTTCCATAGCAACCAACCATTCCAACAACTGCGATTTCTATCAAATTTCATTTTAATTGAACACTACAGGAAATATAAAGAGATATACGAGGAGATATATATAATTATGAACAATCGGAGAAAAAATTATATGTTCAACTCGGCAGCAAAGTAGATTGACTGCCTTAGCTGGATTCCTAGCCTCGCTACGCTCGGCTATGCATTCAGCCTCGGCAGTCAATCTACTACTTTGCTGCCTAGTTAAACAAATAACTATTATTTCATAATTCGATAGAACTCTCCCAAACTAGCTCACCACCGCAAACCCTTTCTTGCTGGGAGCTCCCTACGTTTTATAAAAAATTATTGAAATCCCCGATTTTTCGGACCTCTGAAAACGAGGCGATGATGTGACGTCAAAGCCCTAATACTGAAACAAGACTATTCCAGACAGAGATGAATGATACATGATTTCTGACAGAGTGAATTAGCGCGAGATTACAGTTGAAAGAATTAATATATCAGTTGCCTCAGTCTCCGTCGGGCGTTTGGTATTTTCTTTTAACTATGGCGAGATGAGGTTTCTACGTCATGAGAGGGTCCGTTTTCAGAAGGTACTATTATTTATGTCCAAAAATAAAACATTCCAGTTCATTTTTCGATCGAATTATGTCGTCAATCATTATTTATGTATAAAAGGATCAAGTTCTACTAAGGTGTACACGCCCATTTTCCAGTGTAATTGCATGCTCTTTTCCCCAAGAATGAGGAAAAAAATTTCCGGAAATTCGTTTAGTTGCTATGGTAACGATACAAAATACAGGCTTCTAATTGGTCGAAAATGTTGTTGGTGTGAACTTTTCAGCTTAATATTGTTATTTAGTTATAGAGAGGAGAATATTGATTCATGATTGCAATATTTCATCATTGTGAAAATTGCTCAAGTCAATAAAAACAATGGAATTTGATTATTAGTGGAAATAATGAAGCGTGACCCTAAAAATTAAGATTAAATTAGATAGTGCTACTGCTACTATACTGAAAATAATGAAGTGAATTTGTTAAAGGTGGCGATTCTTATTCCGCAAAAAAAATCAAAAAGCGAGATGAACATGCATATTCCATTTCCCCACTCTGTTACGGGAATAAATCCAGAAACATGTGTTTCAGACATCACAAGTACCAGATTAATCACCGCTAGTTACAAAAATAGTATAATATACGCCAAGCAGGAACAGTGCAAGTGTATAATATACAAGCACATTTTTTACACAAAATGTTTCGGTTACAAAAACGTCGATTTCTATTTTCGGGTGTGCGAATTTCCAGTTGGTCTTGCGAGGATGTACAAGGTGATCCGATAATGCTAACAAGAAATAACACCAACGTTTTTGGATGTATGATAAATTGATATTATTCATACAGGCCGTGGAAAGAAATATACTTCTCAAATACATTTCAATTTCAATTGCCCTGTTTTGGACAGAATCGAACAGTTTCAGGGTATATTCGGATGCTGCACTCCAAATATGGGAACAGTATTCCAGGACAGGTCGGATCTGTGCCTTATAGATCACAACAAAACCTCAACGTTTCATTGAAATTGATGAAAAGACAAATGAGAAATGAATACAAAAAGAATTTTTCATGGACATATTAATACCCTGTATCTCGAAAACGAAGCAAGCACACATGTTTAGGTACATGAACTTTATTCCCTAAAATATCACCAAGGAATCACTACTTAATTTTTTTCGCTTTTATTTAAATACACCCTGTACAGTTATCAATGAAAATGATTCATGATTATAATATTATCGAGGTCAGGTTTTTTGGACTAGGACTGTATAGCACAATAAGACTATAACTTTCAGGATATGCACTTTGTTGTTGAGAATGTCAATAGAAAAACCTCTTGTATACGAAATTACGAAATGGTTGATGCAGTTCAACAACCCTCCGGAAGCAGTACCTATTGATATGTTTCGATGATAACCATATCAACAACGAAAGTGTTGTATCTATCATTGTATTATATGCAAATTTTTCATTTCATATACCGATGATGATTCAGCATTCAGCACCTCAATGCGAAACACATGACTAAGGCTTGGACAGACACTGAGGTTCTTCCTTATAGGTCGACGGCCTGAGAAATATTGGGATGTTACTATAATAGTAGAGCGAAAGCAAAATTTGCGAGTCAAACAAAGTCACTAATGATCCGAATGAAACATGCCATTTTTTCTGCAACCGAAACAATTAACTCGAATAAATATGTGAAGTAACCAATAATGCCGTGCCGTATGTATGCAATGCCACAAATAATCCGTGTGGTGAGAATATTCTACCTGCATTAACAGCAGGTTCATTCAATTTTCAAGGATGTTAGAATTTTAGTTTCAATATAAAGATAGCCACAGAGTGACATATTTGTGTATGGACCAGATGCTCTAATGGCAAATACCGCGCTAGTGCCAGGTATAGGAACAAGATGTGGAAAATGTTAGGTTAGTGAGCATATCAACAATAATAATAGCGATTATTCATTTTTCCCCATAGGCCACTGTGTTTGGCTTGATAATCAAATGTATGTAAACAATATCGTTGTTTGAGACAAAAAATTATTGCTGGTCGTGATTATTCAAAAACAAGTTATCCATCCCGAGAATAACGAATGAAATACAGATCAAGCAAGTATTTGAATCTTGAAAGCCTACCTATATCTCCAACATGGGTATGAAATGCCAAATCTGCCAAAATCGGAAACGAATCAGGTATGCGTCCCCGTTGTTTATTTTTGATGACGTATAGTACATCCTTTTCAGTTCCTACGAGCTAGAGGTCAACTTTAGCTCCTAGGAACTAAAGTTCAACTTCAGCTCCTAGGAACTAAATGTTGCCTAGCAACATACCTATTTTCATGTCAGTAATAGAAACATCAATTCAAGAGCTGTTTCTGGTATGGAGGACTTTTGTGCCAGTTGTAGAAAAAAAGAAATTATGTAGTGATATGTAGGTAGGTTTTTTCTTGTTTTTTTTTCTGGCCATTTAGCAAAGTGTCGCAACCGTGATTGCTTAATCATTTTAATTGCAATTCACGATAACCTAGACAGAGCCCATCACTATCATCCTATTGCATTTAACGATTTTGAAAACATTGCGGCCAAAATGTTGGCGATAACCGATGATTATATTATTAAAAATAAGTGATTTCTGTGAAATTTTTTGGAAATTCACCTTTCTGACCTATCTGCCGATTGTAAGATGAGTATATTTGGCCACTCGATAATTTCCGAAATCACTTACTTCCTTAAGCCAATTGAATTTGATCAATGTGGCTTTGATGACCATAAGAATTTTTAATGTTCTGATTCCCACGAAAAGGGCTATCCTGTAATGTTCAGAGAACATCGTGAGAACCAAGGGGAATAAGGTAGGAATTGGTGTTCTTCTTGAATTTCTGGAGGTTATATGCCTCGAGGAACACCTCCCTTGGCAATGTGTTGGATGAACGAGTCTTTGGAAAATGTTCTGCAGGTCTCCAAAGTGACCACGAAGGGGTGCGAAGCCTCAACTCGACGGGTTAATCTCGCGAGGACTGCCAAGGGAGGAACAATTGTTGATATTTCAGAAGAGCATCGTCCATGAAAATATCTATAAAATAGAGCCAGATCGTCAACTTATCTACGGTGTTCCAGAGAAGTGAGTGAGTTTGTGAGCAAGGCATCACCCACGAGACGAATTGCCCTTTTTTTGGATAGAATTCAACAGTTTCAGGGTATGATTGGGTGCTGCACTCCAAATATGGGAACAGTATTCCAGGACAGATTGGATCTGTGCCTCATAGATCATAAGCAGCTGACTGGAAGTGAAATAGCTCCTGGCCCAAAACAGAAAATCAAGTTTTTGGGATGCACTTCTAGTAATTGATCTCACGTGATTTTCTCAAGAAAGGTTATTGCTAATAGTAATACCAAGCATCGAAATGGATGTCTTCAAAAGTATGGTTACTCCTGACAAAGTTTATGTTGGGCACAGTGAGATCGGCTTTTCTAGAGAAAAGACATGCTTGTGTTTCGTTTGCATTGAAATGATAATAAGAATCAACACCTATTATGCAATCCAACTCAGGTTAGAATCAATATGGCGCCTGGTTGGCACCACATATGAAATCAATCGAATGATGTTAAAAGAACAATTAGATAGTTACTGTTTGTGATTTTCTTTGATTCTATGACTTGTACTTCTGATAAAAACGATTTATCACACATAAATAATTTCACATTGTGTGCCAACCAGCGCGTAGTTTGACAGATCATTGGATTGTCTAATCGAATACATAATATGAATGTCAACTGCTTCCAAGATTTTTTTCACATGTCAAAATGTGACGTTCTCGTTGTTCCAACCAATATCAATGCTTAATTCTAGCCAATCATTTGGTATTATATTGATAATTTGTTAGTAGCAAATTAGAGCGATAATATTCTCACTTTTGGAACTTCGTTTTGAAAAGGGACCCATAGACTGCGTTGTTGAGGCTGTTTTTTTTTATATAGCTTGGAGCGCACGAAAGGAAATTCCTATAATGTTCAAAGAACATCGTGCGTTCCTAGGGAGGATAGGGACAGGAGGTAGGTATTGGAATTTTTTTGAATTTCTGGAGATGTATGTTGCTGGGAATACTTCCTCAGGCAATGAATTCCAGAGCCTAGCCGTTCTGTGGATGTGTGAACGTAAAATATTCGTTTTCGCTGGCATTTTGCGAAATAGTTAAATAATCAATCACGCCGAATTACATTCGTGCGTGGTATTTTTTTTATCTCACTCGTGGACTTTGTCCACTCGTGAAATTTCTATAGCAACAAAGACGAGTGCTAATCCTGTTAAAATTATCAAAAAATTACCACCACTGGTGTAATTACTATTGATTATTTAATGATCGAAAAACCAAAATGAATCATTGAGAATTCTTGTATTATCTTTAATTCATGTGATGCAGTTTGTATATTATCAGTGATTTTCTTTTATTACCCATCATTTCGAAGTAGAAATCAAATTAGTTCTGATAGTCAGAATTAAGTAGTACCTACCATGGTGAAAATATAAATAGGAGTTCGAATGATTTTGTTTCTTATTTTGTCACGGAAAAAAAGTTCGACATTTCACTTCTTTTGACACCTTATATAATGTAATTCCATAAATTACTTTTTTCTCACCGGAAAAAAGTTGGTACTTGTTTCCCGAAAAATAAGCCGATAACACCGTCTAGAAGAAATACCTGCAAGTCCTTTTTATCTTCCATTTCACTTCGGAGTTACGTAAATTATTGAACAACCACTACGTTCGCAATTCTTTTTAATCAAATCACAGAATTAGACTGACAGATATTTGAATGAAAAGAACGATTAAAATGCCTGCAAAAAGATGACGTCGATAATTTTCTGATTTCAATATAATGAATACTATCTTCTCAATATTGATCCATCCTCATTCCTGTCACAGAAAAAAATATGTATTATACACGGGAAAAGTTTAAAACTTCTCAATGGTCATTTCGGTTGATGAAATTTTTCAAAATATTAACAAACGCGCAGTCTTTATTACAAGCAAAGACAGTGTACTAAAGCCTTCGTTTGTTAATATTTTGAATATTACAAAGTACACACAACCTTACCCTTTGTTTGATGAAATTTTTAACACAAATCAGATATGCCTCCTGCACTTTTGGATCAAAAGCATCTTTGTCCAGATTGAATCACATTTAAATAGCTAAACTGATACTGCAACATACACAAAAATGCGAGATCCTCCACCAAAATTTGAAAGAGCATATGATTCATTTATATGAATACCTTTTCAAGGTCAGGTACAGTACGAACCATAACTAGTTAGTCAGATATGAGATGATTTATTTCGAACAAAAAATCAGTTACTAGGTATGGTATTTACAGAGGTAGATGAAAAATGCCCTAAAAAATTTGCTACTGCACGCCTTTTTGAAAATTTTGGTGAAGGCATTCATTTGGTGTTACTCTACCAATTATAAAAAAAATCATTTATTGTCCAAACAGGAATATACCCACTTAGAGGACAGATTCAAAAAAATATATACAATGTTTGTTACAATAATGTTACAATATAACATGAGTATTGCGATCGCGATTTCATAGAGTTAAAGTTGGAAAACTGTAATTTGATCGATATCAAACAAACAAGAGGAAGTATCTTTTTTAAACAAATATATTGGTTGCTACTGATAATATGAATCAATCAATATACAGGGTATCCCATTAGTATTGGATGAACAGAAGAGGGGTGGTGGAGAGGTCATTCGTAATGAAAGTAACGGTATATTATGTTGATATCAAATTGTTGACGGTTCAAAGGTTATTCAATTTTTCTAAAAAATGCGACCCATTTGAAAAACATTGATAACAAAAAGGCTATTTTGAATAACCCCATATGTTATACCATTTCGGAATCTGTATTGAATGGCCAACTTCTTCTTATCATTGGTCATCTATGTGGGGTATTTTTTAAATCTGCCAGCGGCATTTAAAAATCGACTTGAATATTTCATTCGATGACAAAACTCGAGGAAAACAACATTTTTCTCATGTAATTGAAAGGAAGTGATGCATGTCATAAAATTATTTCTGGGGAAAGGTGCATCCATTTGGATGAAATTTGTGAAAGAAAAAATCACAAATGTGACATAGTTTTATTGTAATAAATTCTTCTTATAGAAATGAAAAAACATTAATAACTTTTGAATCATCAACAATGGGCGTGTACACCTTAGTAGAACTTTCAACTCAAACCATGTTTATAATGATCCTTTTATACATAAATAGTGATTGACGACATAATTCGATTGAAAAATTAACTGGAATGTTTCATTTTTGGACATAAATAATAGTTCCTTCTGAAAACGGGCCCTCTTATGACGTAGAAACCTCATCTCGCCATAGTTAAAAGAAAATACCAAAAGCCAGACGGAGACCGAGGCAACTGATATATTAATTATTTCAACTGTGATCTCGCGCTAATTCACTCTTTCAGAAATCATGTATCCTTCATATCTGCCTGGAATAGTCGTGTTTCAGTAATAGGGTTTTGACGTAACATCATCGCCTCGTTTTCAGAGGTCCGAAAAATCGGGGATTTCGATATTTTTTTATAAAACGTAGGGAGCTCACAGCAAGAAACGGTTTGCGGTGGTGAGCTAGCCAGGGTGAGTTCAATCGAATTATGAATTTTTTTTGTGATATAAGCCCATTGGATAACCACATATACGGTCAGTTTGATTGGAAATGACCCCACCCCCCACCACCCACTTCTTTTATCCATGACTTATGAGACACCCTGTATATTATCAAAATGTATGCAAAATTAAGCTTGTTCTTCGAATAATACTCTTCATTGTATGTAACAACTGAGACTAGAGATTTTTCACTCTTGATTGGCAGCATCTCAGCTTCTAAC
Source organism: Phaedon cochleariae (assembly GCA_918026855.4). Taxonomy (NCBI): domain Eukaryota; kingdom Metazoa; phylum Arthropoda; class Insecta; order Coleoptera; family Chrysomelidae; genus Phaedon; species Phaedon cochleariae. The sequence continues at coordinate 715,313 of OU896718.1, read as the reverse complement.
GATTTTTATTGTAATACGCAGAACAGCTTTGCTCTCTCATCAAAGATGGTGAACAAACGATTGATTCCTGCTGTAGAGGAAAAGCAGTAGACACTTAGAGAGCGAAAAAAGTGGAAAAAAATAGTAACGGCAACGGCGTATTTCCGCTGTATAACGACTCTGGACTCTCCTCATTCTTCGCCATCTCTGATCCGATGATGATAATGATGATGGCGAGAATCGCGAGGAGATTATTCAAGGCCATAGGTCTCGTTGACGTTGACCCCGTGGCGTGATGGCTCAGTGCGGGTTGTGAGTTGTGGGGAAAAGTTCGATTGAGCCAATGGCCAAATCACAAACTGTCTACAGGCCGTGTCTCACGGTCCAACAATGGGCGTGTACACCTTAGTAGAACTTTTAACTATAACCATGTTTATGATGATCCTTTTATACATAAATAATGATTGACGACATAATTCCATCGAGAAATCAACTGGAATGTTTTATTTTTGGACATAAATAATAGTACCTTCTGAAAACGGACCCTCTTATGACGTAGAAACCTCATCTCGCCATAGTTTAAAGAAAATACCAAACGCCCGACGGAGACTGAGGCAACTGATATATTAGCTCTTTCAACTGTGATCTCGCGGTTATTCACTCTGTCAGAAATCATGTATCATTCATCTCTGTCTGGAATAGTCTTGTTTCAGTATTAGGGTTTTGACGTCACATCATCACCTCGTTTTCAGCGGTCCGAAAAATCGGGGATTTTAATAATTTTTTATAAAACGTAGGGAGCTCACAGCAAGAAACGGTTTGCGGTGGTGAGCTAGTTTGGGTGAGTTCTATCGAATTATGAAATACAAATTTTTTGTGATTTAAGCCCATTCGATCAAATTTGTTTGATGTGACGTCACTCTTGCCTGTTTGAATCAAATAGTTTGAAATATCAAGAAATCTTTGTCACACGATTTGAAATATTGGTTGAGTAGGTTCCCTAAAGAAGGAATAATCACAAGGACAAATTAAATGAAAATTCATTATATGGTAAGTATTTTTTGTTGTATTTGTTATACAAAATGATTAAAAAAAAAGAGGGAGATGTACACGATGATGGTTTCACAAAAGAAATATTGGTAGAGGAGTCCTACTTATATAATTTTTGATGAAGTCATACTGAAAGATATCCCATAGTGAATTCCAAAACTATATATAACTATATCTAAGAATGGTTACGAGATGTTTCAGATTTTTATCAATCCATATATGCGCGTGAACGTATACCTGCAGAAATGAGATCATAACAAAGTCTCTAGTCAACCAAGCATAAATTTGGGATTGGAACAAGACAAAAATATTCCTATATAATTATCCGAAATGGTACTCAGTCCTCTATGATTTTGATATTATTCCACTCTGCCATATGTTGTCCATCTTCAGTAAGGATATGTTCAGTTAGCTTCGATTTATTGATATGCCCTTTCTTGATATTGTACTTGTGTTCTTTAGTCCTTACTGGAAGGAAGATAACAACCAAAAAAGAAAAATCAAGGAATCTGCTTGCATTCTTCTGAACGGAGACAATAGCATTGCTTCCTGTTCAGTTGATATAGATAGAAAATGGTATTCACTACTGAAAACTGAACATAAAAATGGTAGATTCAAGATCAATTAATGAAAACATCCTGTAACTCATTTGTAGACTAAAATCACTCATTCATATGCCAACATCGATATGACACTGAGAAGTGTCAAATTATAAGCAGAGCAGCGCACAACTTCGAAAGAAAAATATTTCGATCCAACATAGTTTGATCAAATTGTTGAGCCGTAAGACACTGCCTTAAAACTTTACAATATCCATATGCATATGTATGTATAGAGGGTGGAATTTGATTGATAACTGAATATAAAGGATATATCGAGGGATATATGGTTTCTTAGCTCAGGCTTCATAACTGTAGCAGAAATGTAGAAATGTATCAGAAAGATGTATTTTATCAACATACATACAATTTCAATTTGGTGGCTTTTACTGTTCAGAAGTTATGCGAAAAAAAAAGGCCTTTATAGTTTATTCATCAAACTATACTTATTGTTCAATTTTCTATCACCTTCAGAATGCTCGGTACACACGTCTAGTACCACCATTCCCACAAAGTCTACTATATATCTATCATGTCATATCCATCGTGAGAGCTGCTTTACAAAAACTCAGATTTTAATACGTGCAAAAATCTACTTCACATCTCAACAGCTTCTCATGATCTACAAAGCACAGATACGGCCAGTCTTAGAATACTGTTCTCATGTATGTGGTTCAGCACCCAAGCATACGCTGATGCCCTTAGAAGTGAGCCCTAGAACTTATAACCTACAAAAGTAAAAGAAATCCAATACCTACGTCCCTATAGGTACGCACGATGTTCTCCGAACATTATAGGAATTCCATTTCGTGCGCTACAAGAGATTAAAAAACCTGATTGGTCAAATCCATTATCTGCAACATTATTTTTTTTTCTGCACAAATTATTAAAGACGCATTGTACAACTCTTCAGACCGTCATAACAATATTTCCTGTTGGTACACGTCAAAAAATGTCCATTTCATCTCGGATAAAAACCATTGAAAAATTCATGAACGACTAACGGTAAAATTTCCATAGAAGTCGATATTCTTCGAGACAATGGTATCTTGCAGGACCAAAAGAAGAAACTGCTGGTTGCTTCTTAGGCAACGCACGTATAGGTATCCTTGCAGACACGGGTGTTATTTCTTCCGTTAGCGTTCGCTTCATGGTGAGTTTTAGCTTTGGTGGTTTTAGTTCTCCCTCCCGGTAGACTGAGGGAGTGGCCCAACTGCACAAGATACCGGTCCAATTCCAATCTCTGTGTCTAAAAAAGCCGGAAGGAAATATTGGATATCCTTCGTAATACTGATTAATTCTAATACCCCTACATAACTAACTGGGGTATTTTTGTACCACACTTTGTGTAATTTTATTATATGATTCGCACTCAAAAAATACACAAATAACAAATTTTGTCCAAATATATCAATAAGTTTTATAGAGTATGCAGTACAAAACAATCTATTGAAAAATATAGTGAAACCTCAGCCGTGATGGCACTTGATATCTCCAAGGTATTCGAACGAGTCTGGCACCACGGACTTCTCGCCAAGCTTCCATCTTATGGCTCATTGCCTCCCCAGCTATGTTCTCTGCTAGCTAGTTTTCTCTCAAACAGGTCTCTCCATGTAGTGGTCGACGGAGTTTCATCTGATTCTCTCATCATAAATGCTGGCATTCCTCAAGGATCAATTCTAGCACCAACACTATTTCTACTCCATATCAACGATTTGTTGGGAGCAACTTCATGTCCAGTACACAGCTTCGCGGATGATATAGTACCCTCCATACCGCCTTCTCTGCCAGGGCTCCAATACCAGCCAGGCAAATCAGAAACGAACGAGGAAGAAACGTTGACAACATGAATATGGACTTGGCAACAATTCTTGCAATGCAAACAAAACTCATGCATGCCTTTTCTCTCGAAAAGCCGATCTCACTGTGCTCAACATAAGCTTGTCAGGAGTAACCATACCTTTGAAGACATCCTTTTCGATGCTTGGTATCACTATCAGCAATAACCTTTCTGGGGACAATCACGTGAGATCAATTGCGAAATATGCATCCCAAAAACTTTGGTTTCTGTTTCGGGCCAGAGGCTATTTCACTTCCAGTCAGCTGCTTATGATCTATAAGGCACATATCCGACCCGTCCTGGAATACTGTTCCCATATTTCGAGTGCAGCATCCAAACATACCCTGAAACGGTTGGATTCTGTCCAATAAAGGGCAATTCGTCTCGTGGGTGATGCCTCGCTCACAAACTCACTCACTTCTCTGGAACACCGTAGAAAAATTGGCGATCTGGCTCTATTTTATAGGTATTTCCATGGAAGATGCTCTCCTGAAATATCAACAATTGTTCCTCCCTTGGCAGTCTCCGCGACATTAAACCGTCGAGTTGAGGCTTCGCACCCCTTTGTGGTCACTTTGGAGACCTGCAGAACATCTCTTTCCAAAGACTCGTTCATCCAACGAACAGCGAGGCTCTGGAACACATTGCCAATGGAGGTGTTCCCCCAGGCATATAACCTCCAGAAATTTAAGAAGAACACCAATTCCTACCTTATTTCTCTTGGTTCTCACGATGTTCTCTGAACAATACAGGATATCCCTTTTCATGGGAACCAGAACATAAAAAAAATCAGCTGAATCGTTCAGTCTATTCTAAGAAATTCAGTATGGTTTTTGTATTTTACTCCTATAGTACAAATGTTGAATACTATGTATAGGTGAAGTATTATGTTGGGCAGGCTAATGGAAACATAGCAAATCCATATGTATTTAAAAGAAAGTCTAAAATTTGTTAGACTAATAATAACTCAAGAACGGTTGAACTAATTTGGCTGAAAATCGGTGGGGAGGTAGCTTATAACCAGGAGACTGCTATAGTATACTTATTATCCCTGTAAATTGTAGGATCCAATATTATGGTTCCCTAGTGATAATTGAGAATTGCAAGATGGTGGATCCAATATGTCGGACAAATTTCGTTATTATGATTTGATTCAATTGAAAATTAGTATCCAGAGAATTTCGGGATCTGGGATCATGATTACTTCGTCAAAATTAGGAAAATCGAGATGGCGGATCCAATATGGCCAACGAGTTTCGTAATTATGATTCGATTTCATTCAAAATTTGTATTTGGTGGTTTTCGGGGTCAGAGATTATGATTCTCTCGTAAAATTTGGAATTTCGGGCAGAATTAGGAAATTCGAGATGGCGGAACCAATATGGCGGACGAGTTTTGTAATTGTACTCTGATTCTATTCAAAATTTTCATCCGTGGTTTTAGGAATCGGAGATTATGATTCTTCTGTCCAAATTGGGAAACTTAAGTGAACTAAAAAGGAGTAGAAAATAAAGAGACATGTTTTTATTGATAGTCAAAAAGAAATGAAGTAGAAAATGAAATAATAATAATAGTGTGCTGATGAATATTCAACCGAAAAAATATTTTGTAGAAATAATGTAGGTAGGTATATAGCAAAATATTTGCGGCCTTGTGGAGTTAGCTAGTTTTCAATATTTTGAACCACAATTAGTATCAATAGTTCCAGAGATCTCATAAAATCTACGTATTCGTTTAAAAAAAAAAATAGCAGACTGCCTATAGCTACTAGTTGTTCACGTGAGGTCAGGTTATAGTGTACCTTAATTATCGAAAGATCATCAGTCATCATTTACCCATAGCTAGACGCCATATACTTAGTATTATTTGTTATTTCTATTCTCCTTTCGATTCGCGTGTCTGAGGAGGCAGCAGCACGCTGGACGGCCAGAAGATGGGGGGAAGTGGGGGAAAGGGGGGAAATGCATGCGGGAAGTGCAAGTGCAGCGAACGGATTCAAGGCCAAGCCGCATACCACTGGCGGTGCATGGTTGCCAAGTCTCTGCCATCGAAATTATTACCTACTAAATAAATACTGTCTGTAGGTTAATCGAGGAGGTGGTACATTCATTATTACAGATTTTTTGGGATTTTTCCTCCTCGTTTCTATAAAACGAAAATATCAATATTATTTCAATATACGTGTAGTAAGGAAAAATCAGATGATTTGTCCCAAAATGTCACTGATGCGTTTGAGGAATTTTCCTATCAGAGAGCCTAAAAGAAAAACTCACTAGCTTGTCAGTGACAATTTGTATTGAAAAAGGTTTGGAGAAGAGAAATAAAGGTATATATAGGAAAAATATCAGATTTTCACTTAGCTTTGGACGTTTCGTCATGTGAATCAACAGGCACCTACTTCAGTTGTTTTCTATCTCGTACGGGAACAGGACTCTCCCACTAAAAGTGCTCAGTTTGGCCCACCCTGTACATCAAATGTGAATCATCATTCATCGATTGAAAGGGGTTTGGATATTGTTTGTCGTTTTATATAGCCAGGTGACCAGATTTTGAAAACAAAAAAAGAGTACATTTAGAATTCAGTATATTATACCAAGAAAGAGAAACGCCGCAAGTGATTTTTTTCATTATTCAAGGTCAAATGCCTTTAAATTGAAAATAAGATGTTCTCTTACTACTAAACAACTGCCAATTATCACATCATGAGACTCATTATTCAAGGTCAAATGCTTTTGCATTGGAAATTAGATCACCTCTACTACTTAATAAACAAAATATTGAAAAAATACCTATTATTTTGAAGAAGACTTGAGATTCCAGCTCGAAACACAAATGAAGAAGAAAGAATATATGAAAAGTGACACTAACATCACGAACACACATAGTATTTTCGGACCCATGTCCCTATAAACTCTCTCCTCTCTCTCCTAGACTCTGAAACACCCTGTATATTTCAATTATCTAACAATCTCCACTATAGCCAACCTATTCCTGAATTTTTCAACTTTTACCATCTTTCTAGGGCGTGTTTTGGTGAAGGAAAAAAGTATCAGTTTATAGGAATTCATTTACAGTTTGGCAACACTGCGTCGGCGACGGCTGCACGATCGCGAAGTCACAATCGCATAATTATGTTCGAAGGAGAGAGATAGAGAGATGTCGTTGGAGAGAGATGAAAGATCTTGTTGCACACTGCACAGTGCTTTTAACCTAAAAACCCACTTGCACTGTACGAATGCATTGGAGTTTTCCGACAGAAAAGGAAAGTTTTCCTCTTGAATGGGTATTGGAGAGCAAGAAATACAATTCGATAACGTTCTAATGAACTCAGTCTATTCACAGTGAATAGACCAGATTTCATTCAGTAGAAGGTAAAATAACGAATGAAAAAATCGCCGCAGGTGATTGGTTTTTTCATTATTCATGGTCAAATGCCTATAAATTGAAAATTAAAATACCTCTGACCTTTGAAACAAATGCCTATTTCACCAATATCATGAGTCAAAAATTGAAAAACAACAACCTATACTCATTGAAAATATATATTTTTTTGATTTTAGTAACTAATAAAGAGGTACAAAAGCAGGAAAAAACATTCATATATACAGTAAATTGAAAAATATTTTCTTCCTCTACACCGATTCTTCACAAACACAACAGCAAATATAGGTAGAGCAGAAAGCTCAGAAACTTAAATTGAAAGAAACATCAGAGATCATCGGATGACATCGATTCACGAGTGATGAATCAAATTTATTTATTTCCTGATCTTTTCTCCTTCATCCATAGAACGGCTAAGCTCTGGAATTCATTGCATGTGGAAGTATTCCCAACAACATATAATCTCCAAAAGTTCAAAAAAAATTCCAATACCTACCTCATGTCCCTATCCTCCCTAGGAACGCACGATGTTCTTTGAACATTATAGGGATTCCCTTTCGTGCGCTCCAAGCGATAAAAAAAAGATAGAGTACGAGGATAGCAGCCATTGGATGATTTCCCAAAGTGGACCAATCTATATCCTTTAGGGATATCCAAAGAGAGGATACCTAGTAGGACGAACATAATAGAGGAAAAAGAACTACTCTACCCGAAATTTCTGAAGGATATCCTGTTATATTCAGAGAACAACGTGAGAACCAAGGGAACTAAGGTAGGAATTGGTGTTCTTCTTAAATTTCTGGAGGTTATATGCCTCGGAGAACACCTCCCTTGGCAATGTGTTCCAGAGCCTCGCTGTTCGTTGGATAATAAACGAGTCTTTGGAAAGAGACCTTATGCAGGTCTCCAAAGTGACCACGAAGGGGTGCGAAGCCTCAACTTGACGGGTTAATCTCGCGGGGACTGCCATTGGAGGAACAATTGTTGATATTGCAGAAGAGCATCGTCCATGAAAATACATATAAAATAGGGCCAGATCGCCAACTTGTCTACGGTGTTCCAGAGAAGTAGTGAGTTTGTGAGCGAGGCATCACCCACGAGACGAATTGCCCTTTTTTGGACAGAATCCAACAGTTTCAGGGTATGTTTGGGTGCTGCACTCCAAATATGGGGACAGTATTCCAGGACAGGTAGAATCTGTGCCTTATAGATCATAAGCAGCTGACTGGAAGTGAAATAGCTCCTGGCCCGAAACAGAAAACTGCTGTTAGTAATACCAAGCATCGAAATGGATATCTTCAAAGGTATGGTTACTTGGTTACTCCTGACAAGCATATGTTGAGCACAGTGAGATCGGCTTTTCTAGAGAAAAGGCATGCTTGTGTTTTGTTTGCATTGAAAGAATTGTTGCCAAGTCCATATTTATATTGTCAAAATTTCTCCCTCGTTCTTTTCTGATTTGCCTGGCTGGTATTGAAGCCCTGGCAGAGGAGGTGGTATGGAATGTACTATCATCCGCGAAGATGTGTACTGGACATGAAGTTGCTCCCAACAAATCGTTGACATGGAGTAGAAATAGTGTTGGTACTAGAACCGATCCTTGCGGAACACCAGCATTTATGATAAGAGAGTCAGATGAAACTCCGTCGACCACTACATGGAGAGACCTGTTTGAGAGAAAACTAGCTAGCAGAGAACATAGCTGGGGAGGCAAGCCAGTATATTGAAGCTTGGCGAGGAGTCCGTGGTGCCAGACTCGATCGAATGCCTTGGAGATATCAAGTGCCACGGCTAAGGTTGCACCATATTTTTCAAAAGGATATAGGACTAGAGAAATTGCTATAGCTACGGAGATCTTCCATGTCGTAGTGTATCAGGCAAATTAAACAATACAACTTCATCAGAAGTTGGGACATGATAACAACGTATTTTAGTGGATTTCACTTTCCACTTTGTTGCGGATGTCAACTATTTCCAGTCCTCGAATTAACTGACCCCATTCGCGAAAATAGATGGACGTGATTGATGGCGTCCCTCTCGAAACGTCAGTCGTTTCTGCTTCCTTCCCACCTGTCAGAAATCTCGGAAAAATGTTGGACACTATACGAAAATAATAACCAAACCTAATTAGCAGGTGACCGTAGAACGGAGGATGTTAAGGTCAGCGAGCGCTGTATAAACTTGACACTAAACATACTTTTTTTTAAGCTAGGCTTTTGAGAGAAATAGAAAAATTAGGGACAAGGGCATGCCCTGTCCTTTGCTCAAATTGAAAAAATAAAACTTTACAGAAAAAGTCAGTGGCATACTTTTTTTTCCAATATTATAGGCACTGAGACGCCCCTGGAAAAAATATTTATGAAATATCATAAGCACTTATTGTTCGAGCTCTTATTTTTCATTCGTTATTCCAGATTTTTTGGGATTTTCTCTCCTCATTTCTATAAGATAAAAATATGAATATTATTTCTATATACGTCTATGGAGACAAATCAGATGATTTGCCCCAAAATGTCACTGCGTTTAAAGAATTTTCCTATCAGAGAGCCTGAAAGAAAAGTTTACTAGCTTGTCAGTGACAATTTGTATTGAAAAATGTTTGGGGAAGAGAAATAAAGGTATATTGAAGAAAAATCAAATTTTCACTTATCTTTAGACGTTTCGGGACCGATTCTGCTCCCGTTTTCAACATGAGAGGAGATTATTTCAATAGCGAAGTCGTATAATATGTCTTGAAGCTTTTCAATTTTCAATGACAATTGGTGACGTTGGCAATCAAATGAGTTACAGGATGTTTCCATTAATAATTAATCTTGAATTTACCATTTTCATGTTCAGATTTTAGTAGTGAATACTGCTGAGTGATATCAACTGAACAGGGAGCAATGCTATTGTCTCCGTTCAGAAGAATGCAAGCAGATTCCTTGATTTTTCTCTTCTGGTTGTTATCTTCTTTTCCAATGATTTCAATATTATTCCACTCGTCTTGTTCAGTTGATATAGACAGAACATGGTATTCACTATACTAAATTCTGAACATGAAAATGGTAAATTCAAGATTAATCAATGAAAACATCCTGTAACTCATTTGATTGCCAACGTCACCAATTGCCATTGAAAACTGAAAAGCTTCAAGACATATTATACGACTTCGCTATTGAAATAATCTCTTCTCAGGTTGAAAACGAGAGCAGAATCGGTCCCGAAACGTCCAAAGATAAGTGAAAATTTGATATTTTTTCTATATACCTTTATTTCTCTTCTCCAAACTTTTTTCAATTTACACCCACTGTGACGCCACTGGAAATATCATTTCGAATCTAATTGCACTAGAGAAAGCTCCATATTACTATTAACAAAACCACAATGTTTGATTGGAATTGATGAAAAGACAATTGAGAAATGAATAGAAAAAATATTTTTCATGATGGAAATATTAATACCCTGTATCAGGACACATGTTTATATAAGCTTTATTTCTTGAAATATCATAACCAATCACCCCTTGAATTTTTTCGGTGTTATTTAGATACCCCCTGTATACACTTAAGCGAGAAAAAAGACTGAATGAATCAGATTGTATAACTAAAAAATGAAAAAAAAAAAATCGATAAATCTGTTCACTTATGTCGACTTCCTATAATTGCATCTCCGATAACGTTTTATCACGATATTATCGTGGAAAAACAATGATTGATATACGCCTCTCATGATTTCCTAATCGTGAAGAAATGTAATAGGTAAACATTGATCATGTTACCCTCATTTATTAATAGGTTATCATGAAAAAATACATAATTGTTATCTCACATATAAATAATAAGAATGTTAACAAACTACTAACATCGCTATACTCGAGGAAATTGTTACAGAGCAAATAGTGAAATATACTAGAGTTTACCCAACATACATTCGATATAATATTGTAGGTAAATTCCAAAAGAGAAAAAGGTGAATAACAGATTTTCATGAAGAGAATTCAAGGCGAATTTACTTTATATTGGGGTCCCTCAAGGATCAATCTTAGGTCCAATATTGTTTTATTGTATATCAATGAATTACCATCAATTATTTCAGAAGCATTCACATGCATGAATGTAGACGATGCCACATTATTATTCACAAGTAAAAATGAGGCAGAAATCCAAAATCCAAGATAGATTAAACCGAACAACGTCTATCTTATGTACTTGGTTAGGTGATAACTCTTTGTTTCTGAATCCCACAAAAACTATTAGTTTGATTTTTCACACTTCCCAAAATCATAATTTGTCGAAGCTAACGGTTAGTATCAATGATACTAAAGACAAAAAGTACTACAATTTTAGGTATAACCATGAACAACAATATCTCTTTTAGTGTTTACTGCAGTAAGTTGAGCCAATCAATGAATTTAAAATGTTACCAAATCAGGGTTCTCAGAAATGTATTGGATAATCGATGTTTGAAACAATATTACTTTGGTCAGAATCTGTCTAGATTATCATATGGAATAATGTTATGGGGAAACTCAACAGAAGTACAGGACGTATTTATTTCTCAAAAAAGGATCATAAAAAAGATTGCAGGAGTATCATCTACATTCTCATGTCGTAATCTCTTCAAAAAACTTGAAATCTCAGCACTAGTTGAACTTTTCATTCTGGAACTCTTAGTTAATGTTCATATGAATAGAAATTCTTTTACAAGAAACCGATCCTTTCACGAACATAATACGAGAACAAGAAATGATTTTCATTTACCTAATACACACCTCATACTTTGTATGAAATCATATAAAATTCTGGGATGTCTTGAAAAATATCAACTCAGTTCATTGCTTCAAGAAAATGTTATGTAAGTTACTTTTAGAAATAAGCCCATACACAATTTTATGAATATCTAGTGAGGTTAGATGTTCCTTTTTATAAATAATCTAGTATAGTAACGTGTATAAGTGATGAATTTGTGAACCTGGTGTTTGGTGAATTATATGTTATATTTAATTCTAATAAGTTTTAGCCTTTGACCTGTCCAATAGCTATGTTATTGAGCTCTATCTCAGTAGTTTCTAGCAATAACGCCAAGTATTTTTTCAACTAATAAATTTGAATATAATTTATCTCTTTCCCATTGTCGTAAGTTTTCATTGTTATGGGAAACAGTCTCGAAGAATATTAATTCTCGAGAAGTCTTTATCATTGTCTGAGATTGTAATGCACTTTCAGTAACGGATTAGCCCAAAATTATTTTGTTTTTAAAATAATTGCGGAAATCGAATAACGCTAGAAATGTAAGATATACTGATAATGTGCCCATTTTCCTCGTGACATGAATATTTCGTTATTTCGATAACTTGGTTAATAGAGCAAGGAAAAGCATATGATATAGGTAGGTACTATTATTATAATTTGCTTGTGAGTATCAGTTTCTGGTGATTGGAAATGATAAACAATTGAAATTTCCAATAGTTAAGTGTCTATAATTATAGAGAAAATATTACAAGGTCGTGGATGCGTATTTGTATTTAGAATATAGAAGCCACAATGTTATCTATCATTAGTAATATCTAATTCAAGAGTATCGATACAGTAATAGGAATAGTTTTATAATACAGGGTGGTACAACGAAAACTATACACCCCGATTTCAGGGCTTCAAAATGATGATTGAGTAACTTGAATCCCCTATACAAATGCAATAATTCTCGAATGGGGATCCAATAGCTTGGTACATGTCAATGCAAACAAAACACAAGCATGCCTTTTCTCTAGAAAAGCCGATCTCACTGTGCCCATCATAAGATTGTCAGGAGTAACCATACCTTTGAAGACATCAATTTCGATGCTTGGTATTACTATCAGCAATAACCTTTCATGGGAAAATCACGTGAGTTCAATTGCTAAAAGTGCATCCCAAAAACTTGGTGTCCTGTTTCAGGCCAGGAGCTATTCCACTTCCAGTCAGTTGCTTATGATCTATAAGGCACAGATCCGACCTGTCCTGGAATACTGTTTCCATATCTGGAGTGCAGCACCCAAACATACCCTGAAACTGTTGGATTCTGTCCAAAAAAGGGCAATTCGTCTCGTGGGTGATGCCTCGCTCACAAACTCACTCACTTCTCTGGAACACCGTAGAAATGTTGGAGATCTGGCTCTATTTTATAGATATTTTCATGGACGATGCTCTTCTGAAATATCAACAATTGTTCCTCCCTTGGCAGTCCCCGCGAGATTAACCCGTCGAGTTGAGGCTTCGCACCCCTTCGTGGTCACTTTGGAGACCTGCAGAACATCCCTTTCCAGAGACTCGTTCATCCAACGAACAGCGAGGCTCTGGAACATATTGCCAAGGGAGGTGTTCCCCGAGGCATATAACCTCCAGAAATTTAAGGAGAACACCAATTATTCCTTCCTTATTTCCCTTTGTTCTCACGATGTTCTCTGATCATTACAGGATATCCCTTCTCGTGGGAACCAGAACTTAAAAAAAAAGGGGAAGCACAACCCCTGGATTTTGAATAGGAATGAGGAGTGTTGCAATACCTCATTTTGAAGATTTCATCGAGTACCTACTATATCTGACCCTCTAATTTCGTGTCGAAATTTTATTTCATCTGTTCGATTTACCTCATTTCATTGTGAATATTCAACTACGTTTTTACAGTGTCAAATCGACTAATGAAAATTGAATGTATTTCTGTGTACATACCGGGTGTCCCAAGTTATCGTATGCAGGCAATATCTCGCATATTTGTCAAGATAGTTGGAAAATTCAAGACCTTCATTGAATGGCATTGAGGTACCTTCCTAATGACATACAAAAAAAGCCATTATATTTGACAGTTCATTTTCATATGGCATCCCCTGTATATTTTCATTGGAAATTACGTGTCACTCAATTTGGAATACAACGATAGCGTATACTTGGTATTTTTTCATTGATAACAAAAATATCAACATTTTGTGACTTGTTTGGAGTTACTCAATAATCCTTATTGAAATGAAATATTGCCTTCGCTCATGTTTTATGTTTCAAGAAGCCGATGCTTCTCATGTCCTGATAATTTGGAACACTTGCTGTGATTTTAAGTACATTTTTTGATTCGTATAAAAGCTACTCTAGTTGAAATTCATACTTCATTGAATGTTGCTGTTTTTGTTATAATAATAAAAAAAATACCAAATATATACTATCCTTGTTAAGGAGAAGATATTTTGAAATAAAATCTTCTCTTCAACCACCCTGTATCTCTTAAGCCAGCAATATTTTTGAGGCATGTACTTACATATGGAGCTTTTCAAGTCTCGTTATTTTTTTTGGCACAGCCTTATTGTTATTCACTTCAATGATAGAGACTAATATTACTTTTGATAGTAACGAACCAAGCAGTCCATGATAGTTACGCTTCTGGTGAGGTAGGAGCCACTACAATTATTATCATCACAAACACATGCATTTCATAACAAAATTTGGAACACTAGATAGGTAGATTGATACTTACTCAATACATATTATCATCATTGAAGAATCCATCTTCTATATTATAAATTGAGAATACTCCTGCCACCATAACTGCCATTATAACGACCAGGGAAAGTGATCAGCACAATGATATGACAACAAACCAGAGAAAAACGAGACATACGCTATCACTAGAGTGACATATAATAATCATCCAAATGATCAGCTGATTGTTGATGTAGACGTACCCAGAAAATCCAGCAGTGGGACGAGTACTTAAAAGGATATTTGCCAGCAAGAAGCCACAACTCGTTAGTGCTCAACTCATTCTATACATTATGCCATCACAAGGCCATCATCGTATTTTCAACTGATGGTTACTTAGCATAGAGAAATCATCGGCCATTACCAATACACCGGCATCGACACATTCTCACACTTGCCTGCACTAGGCCGGAACTCTCCCTGTAGTTCAATGTTTGCTGAGTAAATATATCCTAATCGTAATTTTGAAAATTGCAGAAATAGCAAAAATCGCAAAAAATTCTGAAAATTGAGAAAATTTCTGAAAATTGCTAAGATTTCCGCAAAACTCAAGGCTACCACTCTCTCACTCTATCTCTCTGAGTAGCTAACAATATGATTGAAGTAATCCCCACACATCGAGGTCGTCCATATTCCTTCAAGGCCAATCTGTTGAGAATTCTCGCAAGACCATCCCGCCCAACTACAATACTTAGGTTACTAGATCTGGTAACATATCTTAGGTTAGGTTACTAGATCTGGTAACATATCTTAGGTTAGGTTACTAGAACTAGTAACTTATCTTAGGTTAGGTTACTAGATCTGGTAACATATCTTAGGTTAGGTTACTAGATCTGGTAACATATCTTAGGTTGGGTTACCAGATTTGGTAACATATCTTAGGTTAGGTTACTAGATCTGGTAACATATCTTAGGTTAGGTTACTAGATCTGGTAACATATCTTAGGTTAGGTTACTAGATCTAGTAACATATCTTAGGTTAGGTTACTAGATCTGGTAACATATCTTAGGTTGGGTTACCAGATTTGGTAACATATCTTAGGTTAGGTTACTAGATCTGGTAACATATCTTAGGTTAGGTTACTAGATCTAGTAACATATCTTAGGTTAGGTTACTAGATCTGGTAACATATCTTAGGTTAGGTTACTAGATCTGGTAACATATCTTAGGTTGGGTTACCAGATCTGGTAACATATCTTAGGTTGGGTTACTAGATCTGGTAACATATCTTAGGTTAGGTTACTAGATCTAGTAACATATCTTAGGTTAGGTTACTAGATCTGGTAACATCTCAATCAATTTTTTTAATTGGAATGCCCAGTATATTTGTATATTCTCTGAAGCATTTCTGCTTCAAAAATTCCTGAAAATAGCAAAAATCGCAGAAATTCCTGAAAATTGCAAAAATCGCAAAAATGCCTGAAAATTGGAAAAATTGCAAAAATTCCTGAAAATTGCAGAAATTTCTCAAAATTGCAAAAAATCCTGAAAACTGCAAAAATCGCAAAATTGCCTTAAAATTCCTAAATTCCTGAAAATTGCAAAAATCGCAATTAACAGGTCTCACCTCTCTCAAATATGTTAGGTTTCATATCCCTTTCCAACTAACAAAGTTATTGTGAAATTTTGAAATAAAATCTCCCCCCAGAACACCCTGTATCTCCTAAATCAGCAACATTCTCATCAGGCATATTGGGCTAAATCTCTTTATTTTTGTGTTCACTATCGGTAGTTCAGAGATGAATCACCCTGATATACCTACCAAATTTCAAATCAATCGGTCTGTTTAAACTGAGTCAAAATTGAGTCCAAAGGAGTCGATTTACATACATGCATACATAAATATATATATACAGGTGAAGCCAATAAAAGAATGTTAATAAAAATAGCGGAGCCAAATTTCGATCCAATGTAAATAATCAAGTTTTTTCATGAAAAATCACACTTTCCTGAATTTTGAGCACTTTGCTACTTATAGGACTCTCCCTATATCTATGCTTTGAGTGGTTTCCTTTGTATAGGGAAATTGAACAGTACGAACCTGTTCAAGATGATCGTCTTATTCAAAAAGAAATCACCAACCGGAAAATAATTACACCGTACGATGGATGCAATTATTCATTTCCTGTTAGTCTACCTCACTTCCAGTATTGTTATGTCGAGAAGAAGTTATTCTTTAGGACATTCATATAAGAGGCGCATAAATTTATGAGCATTTATTGTGAACGTTATATTCAACGCAAATAGGATTACATGGTCATAATATTATTAAAACAACAATTATCACGATTGTTTTCAAGTTGTCAACATCTTGCCTACTTATGAAATACACTCCAAAACATACAGCGTGTCTCACTTCAAAATGCCCCTCCTCTACAGTGTTGAAAACCTTTTATTAATGACTTATTTTGGAATTCGAGTTGGACGTTAAGTTTTGCTTAAAAAAAGATGAGAAATGGCCTACTCAATCGGGGTCACGTGACTTTCGCTAAATGTCAAAAGTGACATTTTTTCAAATTAATCGCTGAAAGTAGGCTTATTTGTTCGTATATCGAAAAAGTTTACTTGAAAAAGTTGTTTCTATTTCAGTTTCACCAATGCTCCTCGCATTTGATTTTTCTATTGCAATTTTTAGATTTTGATTTTTTTTTTAATTTTTCGAAATTTCTGTAATATTTGAAGAATTGTTAATTCCCCGAAATCACTTCATACCAGTAGCTTTTTAACCTTCTTATCATCACTGATTATGGAAAGAAATATGATTTTCTTCAAATTCTGTTATGTTTGATGTAAAGTTGATATTTGTCAAGCATTTAGAAACAAAATTCATTTGAACTGACTTTTTCAGTACTGAAAAATAAATTTAAATGAATTTCGTTTCTAAATGCTTGACTCAAACATAACAGAATTTTGAAGCGGAGATTATCATTTTCTGAAGAAAATCATATATTTGTCGATAATTAGTGATAATTAGTAATTGAAAGTTAGTAGCATGATGAAACTACTGGTATGAAGTAGTTTTATCGAATTTACAATTTTTTTAATATTACAGAAATTCCGAAGATTTTTAAAAAATATCGTAATCTAAAAAATGTAATAGAAAGATAAAATCCGAGTCACATATGTAAAATTTAAATAGAAACAACTTTTTCAAGTGAACTTTTTCGATATTCGAACAAATAAGCCTACTTTCAGCGATTAATTTGAAAAAATGTCACTTTTGACATGTAGCGAAAGTCACGTGACCCCGATTGAGTAGGCCATTTTTCATCTTTTTTGAAGCAAAACTTAACGTGCAACTCGAATTTCAAAATAAGTCATTAATAAAAGTTTTTCCCATATGATGCCGACTTTATGAATGACACTGTATATCCCAGCTATCAGTCGTGCGATTCGTACCACATTTGGGCTGATGTGCCATGCGTTTATATTGAAATGAAAAGGAGCCGGTTTTCTATGAAAATACCGAGGAAAATACCTCATGCCGAAGTACCATCAGGATCGGCTTTATTTTTTAATTTTTTGCCTCGGAAAAATATAGAATTCAAATTGATCATAAAATTTAAGAACGTTCGATAGCTCCGGGAGGTAGAGAATTATGGTTCGAAATTTCTGTTTCCGAGTGAAAAATAATTTTTTATAAGTGCATGTCTGTAATTTTGAAACCAAACATAGAAATTACAAGAACATTTATAGATATAGGAGATCAAAACCATGAAGAACAATATCATGTGAGGTTATAGTTTTCCTGTGAAAAATTCCTGATATGATTTCGTAAAAAGTCGACCCTTTTTATTTCAAAAAGAACACACTGTCCTAAATGATGTTTGTCCCTGAAAAACTGATTGAATTGGATAGGTTTTATTCCAGTCGAAATTTGGTAAAAATGGGACAAATATAGCTGATATATAAAGGGAGGGTTTTTAAAGTGAGACACGCTGTAAGTACATATATACCAATTCCAAATGTGAAATTTCTCTTATAAATACTTTGTTATTTTTCTATTACTGTTAAAATCTGTTCCAAATATACATGAGGGAATCTCAAACTTCCGAGATTTGCGAGAGGAAATCGAAATCGGTTGTCATGAAAATGTTTAATTTTGGCGATTACCTATAGAGAAGACGTTTGGATTTATTTGTATACAATATGATATGTACAAAACGCACTTCAAAGAGTTATTTATTGAAACCATATAGTCGTGATCAAAATGCATCAAACCAGTTAATAGAGTGAATAGTGAAGAAAGTTGTATAGAATAAGGAAAAGTCTGATAAATATACCATTGTTGTGGTTGTGAGTTTCTATGAGCGATGATAACCTTCATGGTGTGGGCCTTGGGCACTAATTTTTGGCATGTTGAATGTATATACAGGATGTTTCAACACCTTGTATCTTGAAAATGGATGGCGTTACGACATTTTTTTACTGAGCAAACCCAACTTATTTTGCATTGTTCTACCTACCCTAGCAAGGGGGTTAGGTTTTTGTGAAACACCCTGTATAACAAGTCAATTTTTCCACAGTATTGATGAAAAAAAAAAAGAATTATGTCTGAAGTCGCGATAAGAATTTCAATTACATAAGTAGTTATTCCAGATTTGTTTGGGATTTTCTCTCATCGCCTCTATAAAATGAAAAAATACTATTTCAATATACGTGTAGTGAGGACAAATCAGATGATTTGCCTCAAAATGTCACTGCATTTAAAGAATCTTCCTATCAGAGGGCCTAAAAGAAAAATTCAATATAGCTCGTCAGTGACAATTTGTATTGAAAATGGTTTGGAGAAGAGAAATGAAGGTATACAGGGTGTCCCAAAATTAGCGTGCAATACTCCACCAGCAGATTTAATAATAAAAAATATAAAAAAAGGTTCCTATGAACATAAGTCGAACAATGTCTCCTAAGCGAGCTACAGCCCCTTGAAGGTGGTACCCGGAAGATGGTTTTTATTCTTCGAAACTGTTGCTTGAAATAATATTTATATTTTTATTTTATAGAGACGAGGAGAGAAGATCCCAAAAAAAAACTGTAATAATGAATGTACCACCTCGTCGATTAACCTACAGACAGTTTTTTATATAAGTAGTGTTACTAG
Organism: Phaedon cochleariae; assembly: GCA_918026855.4. Taxonomy (NCBI): domain Eukaryota; kingdom Metazoa; phylum Arthropoda; class Insecta; order Coleoptera; family Chrysomelidae; genus Phaedon; species Phaedon cochleariae. The sequence continues at coordinate 695,872 of OU896718.1, read as the reverse complement.
TTTCGGCACTCTGTCTGCCATCATCATATAAAAAGTACTTGTGAGGAAACAACCATAAAAAATCCTACAATTACCACTGATGAAAGGAATCTCACCATGTGTAGTAAACTGGTTGAAATTGAAAAGGGAAGTTGTCAGCTGGAAAAAGCAGTCCTAATGGCTTACAACCCCCATTTTCAATTTCAACCTTTTTGCTGCACATGATGGTGGGATTCCTTTTATCAGTGGTAATTGTAGAATTTTTCATGGTTGTTATCTTACAGGTACTTTTTATATGTGTCTGATGATGGCCGAGTGTTGAGACTAGTAACATCACTTATGTCATAGTCCATACTAATATCCGAACTACTGTTTCATATCGTAAGAGTTCCTTTAGTCTCGTTTTATTACTATTATGTCACTACACATTGGACAATGACTAACGAGCTCTGAAGGAATTTACTTTTCACGCTAGTAATAAGTAAATTGCTCTATAAAAAATTCAAAAAAACACTTCGAACATCATTTTGAAACAATTGCATGAATGATTTTGGACGGCCCATTGCAATTATCGCGCAGTTTATCTTGTTTTCCGTGTATAACTTAATGAATCGAACAGGGCGGAAAATTCAATTTGAGGAAATGATGAATTGTCAATATATTTCTTCGATTACTAACACGCAGTTTCAGGGCTATATATAGAGAAGATCTGATAAGATTACAATCAACAGAGAAATAACCTTATTGGCTCTGTTATATCACGACATTACTTTTTTTATAATGGGACATATTTCAGCCAAGAAGTCGTTCAATATAACAGAATATCCCGTAAACTGGAAAGAATAACTTCAATAATACCCAGATGATACAAATTGTTTTTTTTTTGCATTTTATCTCTGTTGGCAGGTTATAAAATGTCACTTGTCATAAATGAGTACTTTTTTCCCGGACATATATCACATTTATATACATAGTTGATAGCTTTTGTTGTGCTATAGTTCCGAAAAATGATTCAATAATACCGTCTCCGAGAAAGAACTGTAACTCCTCTTATCTTCCATTCGACTTCGCGGTTACGTATATTACTAAACAACCACTAAATTCACCATTTTTTGAAATCAAATCAAAGAATTAGACTGACAGAAGTGACATCAGATCTTTGATTACTTCAAACGAATGATAAAGATGCCTACAACGCAGGTGTCCCTATAAATTAAAATTTCACGTCGATAATTTTCAGATTCCAAAATAATGTATTATCTTCTAAATATTGATTCGTCCTTTCTTCTGTCACAGAAAAAAATAGTGTATTATACACGGGGAAAAAAGTAGTAGTAAATAAATGTGAAAAGCTCACAGTCATTTCCACCCAGTGTTCATAAAAAAATGAACAACAATGGTAGATTTCGGGAGAAAAACAACTACTTCCCTGGCTAATGCCACGCAGGATATTGAATTACATCCTCCCGAAATCTATGCATCGACTCGTTTAAACGAATACTGATACAAGTGATTCTTTCCTGAATGCCTATTGATTTCGATTAAGCCAGGCCGCTAGACAACCACAGACCGGTTTCGAGCTCTTTGACTCTCATCAGTGCAGTGTAGTCTCCAGCCAGCAGTCCTAAGACCGCCGACTGAGCGAAGCCTAGCCAAACAAAAATCAAGTTGGCATTATATCCACCCCGAGGCGTCTTTCATCGATAAAATGAAAGTAACGCCATCTGAGTAGAACCGAGGAAAGAATCACTCCAAAACTGAAATTCCCATACGGGAGTGGCTGGCAGCCCGACTGGCGTGATAAGAACTACGAAATAGCCACAATGCTCACAGTGGAATGAAATAGTAAATAAATGTGAAAAGCTCACAGTCATTTCCACCCAGTGTTCATAAAAAAATGAACAACAATGGTAGATTGTAGATGTTCATTTTTCATGTTCATTTTTTTATGAACACTGGGTGGAAATGACTGTGAGCTTTTCACATTTATTTACTATTTCATTCCACTGTGAGCATTGTGGCTATTTCGTAGTTCTTATCACGCTAGTCGGGCTGCCAGCCACTCCCGTATGGGAATTTCAGTTTTGGAGTGATTCTTTCCTCGGTTCTACTCAGATGGCGTTACTTTCATTTTATCGATGAAAGACGCCTCGGGGTGGATATAATGCCAACTTGATTTTTGTTTGGCTGGGCTTCGCTCAGTCGGCGGTCTTAGGACTGCTGGCTGGAGACTACACTGCACTGATGAGAGTCAAAGAGCTCGAAACCGGTCTGTGGTTGTCTAGCGGCCTGGCTTAATCGAAATCAATAGGCATTCAGGAAAGAATCACTTGTATCAGTATTCGTTTAAACGAGTCGATGCATAGATTTCGGGAGGATGTAATTCAATATCCTGCGTGGCATTAGCCAGGGAAGTAGTTGTTTTTCTCCCGAAATCTACCATTGTTGTTCATTTTTTTATGAACACTGGGTGGAAATGACTGTGAGCTTTTCACATTTATTTACTATTTCATTCCACTGTGAGCATTGTGGCTATTTCGTAAAAAGTAGTAGATTTTAGCTCACGGTTTTTTGTCTCCCTCCGCTATACGCGTCGGCAGACAACACAACCTGGAGCTAAAATCTACTACTTTTTTGCCTTGTATGATAAATAACTATTAGAATAATCTGAGAACCTTCCGAGAGAATATTCCCAAGTAATTTTCTGAAAGTATTTCATATAGATATTCTGAGAAACTGATTCAGGAATATTCTTGAAAATGTATCCTTTGATGATATTCTGAATGGATAATCTTATAAAATTTTTCATCATAATAGGTATATTCGGATTAACTCGAAAGTCCGTAGGATATCAAAAAACAACTAATAATACCTACCACTATAGTGCTACAATATGTCTTATGAAACGTGTGTAATATAATATTCTTCTATTTTCCATTCATTTGTACTCGTCCATTTGAAAAAAAATCGATGGAAACCTCAAATATTATGAAGATATGAAGTAAATCTAGCTGGTAACAATGAAAAAAACATTTGAATGTTCACCCTGTATCTCAAAAATTAGGACGTTTAGGTCATAAGTTCATTTAAAACTTTCTTCTTAGAATGGGCCCAAGAATCGCCTCCTCGAATATTGACATTCAATTATGAAACACCCTGTATAAAAACATTTAATAAATTGAATTAATGGCTTGAAACCACACGTAATTTTTTTCCTGGATATTCAGTGTAGTCGCACTTCTCGTTTCAAGGAACACAAATCTATTTTTCTAATGAATGAGCTGCAGCCGTGTACTTGATCTACTTTTTTTCTGTTTAACGTTTCATGGATCGTTGAATCGAGATAAATGCATTATATTATGATTCATTATTGATTTATTATCAATTAGAATTCGGATTTGATAGAAAGAATCTTGATATTCGGTAGTTCGAATGGTCTCAACATCAAGACATCCGAATTAGGAAACTTTAAATGTTAAATACCAACTGTAGGCATTGAGTATTTACTATAATCAAGGCTGTAGGTTTATCGAGGAGGTGGTACATTCATAATTCCAGATTTTTTGGGATCTTTTCTCCTCGTCTCTATAAAATATAGTTATTTATTGTACAAGGGAAAAAAGTAGTATATTTTAGCTCCAAGTTGTGTTGTCTCCCGACGCGTAGCAGAGTTACATACGGTTACAAAATTTTTATAGGAATCGTCAAAAAACAAGAAGAGAAAAGGAGATCGGAGAATGAAAAAATCCTGAAAAAAAGAGGATGGAAACTACCTACTTATACACAATAATTCTTCAAAAGTATAATAACACTTATCAACAATATATTAAATAATAAACAGCTTTGGATTCTTTTATAAAATCTGGTAGAAAATTATAAACACGTGGAGCCATCTGGTCAGGAGATTCGAAAGGTAATTTGATATTTCCAAATGGTACAAAAACATTGTTTTTCTTGGTCTTGTATCAATATTATGTTTACATTTATTCAGTACAATAGTTATTCATTACACAAGGGAAAAAAGTAGTAAATTTTAGCTCCACGTTGTGAGACAAGAAACCGTGCGCTAAAATCTAATATTTTTCCCGTGTATAATACACTATTTTTTTCTGTGACAGAAGAAAGGACGAATCAATATTGAGAAGATATACATTATTTTGAAGTCTGAAAATTATCGACGTGAAATTTTAAGTTTTTAACAGTAGGGGCACCTGCGTGGTAGGCATCTTTATCATCTTTTTGAAGTAATCAAATATCTGATGTCACTTCTGACAGTCTAATTCGGTGATTTGATTTCAAAAAATGCGAATTTAGTGGTTGTTTAGTAATATACGTAACAGCGAAGTAGAATGGAAGATAAAAGGACTTGCAGTTCTTTCTCGAAGACGGTATTATTGACTCATTTTTCGAAACTATGGCACAACAAAAGCCATCAACAGTGTATATATATGTGATATATATATCCGGGAAAATAGTACTCACTTTTTCCCCACGGGAAAAGAGTAATTTATGAAAAGTGACATTTTATAACCTGCCAACAGAGATGGAATGCCAAACTTTTTTCCCGTCACAGAAAAAAAAATATTGATACTATTGTAATAGTATTTAGGACAAATCAGATGATTTGCCCCAAAATGTCACTGCGTTTGAAGAATTTTCCTATCAGAGAGCCTAAAAGAAAAATTCACTAGCTTGTCAGTGACAACCTGTATTGAGAAAGATTTGGAGAAGAGTAATGAAGGTATATAGGAAAAATATCAAATTTTCACTCAGCTTTGGACGTTTTGGGAATGAATCTGCTCCCGTTTTCAACATAAAAAATGGATTTTTTGTATTGCAAGTTCGTGTTTGTCCTGACCCATTGATTGCCAATGTCACCAATTGTCACTGAGAACTGAGAATTGGCACATTCACTCCATAACACTTTGCCAAAAAGAACATGTTTCTCCTGGACTAATTGTTCGATTCAGATATTCGAGTGCTCATTCTTTTCAGAAATCAATGATCTAAAATTGTATTGGTCCTGATTGGAAGAATAAACAGTTTTTTATTCGCCAGAGATTTTTGAAAATCACAAAAATTCTGAATTCTCCACCATTTTGTTTCTTTCAATTATTGGATTTTCAAATGTTCCATTGTGTACTACAGTTCTTCATCTTTGAAATGACTCTGAGAAATCTAAATTCGATTGAATTTTCATGAAGCCTGAAGCAAAATAATAATAGTAATCGTTTATAAGAGATTAGCACATTATTCACTCCATAACAAATAGCAAAGAAATGAGTGTATCTACTGGACTATATTTGTTCGATTTCGATGTTCGAGTACCTACTCATTCTCTTCAGAAATGAATAGCCTAAGATGACATAATTACAGGTTGGAAAAAATCTGATTTTCTTTTTCTCCAGCAGTTTTTGTAAATGACAATACTTTGGTAGAATCCCTTTAGCTATGAAACGAAGCCAAGAAATTCGAATTCGGTTGATAAATGATGAGACCACGAAGAAAATAAAAACTTCCGGTTTTTTTGTGACCACCCGATAGAAATAAGTTTCTCTTTTCGAAAGAATGAGTATATTGTTAATTCTACAAAATAAAAACTAACACAAATAATTTGACGATTCCATTTCGTGTTGGTAGTTGTTGATGACGTTGGAGCAGAACATACTTTGCTTGTGAAAAAAAAAACTGTCAGGTATCAGACGACCTGACCCCATAGATACCTACACAACAACGTCTCGCATATAGTCTCGCGTTCAGTCAACGACGCATTTTCGACGCCGCACTTTCGACGCCCGGCGTCGCGCCGTTGTCAGGGGCTGCGGACCAGACCAGACGAGCCTAGCTATCAGGAAAACCTCCCCCCTATTCGCCCTACCCCGCGATAGGGGTAGGAGCAGACGGGGTAGTTTTTTTTTCGTTCGCCACAAATGATACATGTCTGGGATTTTTCTACGTCAGTAATGTCAGTATGAAGTCGAGAAAGACTTACTTGTGATTTTTGGCGTAATTTCAAATTGTCAAATCTATACAACAAAACATTCCATTCTGTTTCATTCAACATAGGAACATATAGAATAAAGGAAATTTCTCTCAAAATAATTCCACGAAAATTTACCACAGAGAAATATTATATACAGGGTGATTCAGGTTTCAAGTTACAGATTGAAATGAGAGATGGATCTCATCATTTCAATTGAAAACACCAACTTCATGTCCAGTACACAGCTTCATGGATGATAGTACCCTCCACACCGCCTTCTCTTCCAGGGCTCCAAAACCAGCCAGGCAAATCAGAAACGAACGAGGGAGAAATGTTGACATCATGAATATGGACTTGGCAACAATAATTCTCGAATGGGGATCCAATAACTTGGTAGATTTCAATGCGAACAAAACACAAGCATGCCTTTTCTCTATAGAAAAGCCGATCTCACTGTGCCTAACATAAGCTTGTCAGGAGTAACCATACCTTTAAAGACATCCTTTTCGATGCTTGGATTACTATTGGCAATAACCTTCCTTGGGAAAATCACGTGAGATCAATTGCTAAAAGTGCATCTCAAAAACTTGGTTTTCTGTTTCGGGCCAGGAGCTGTTTCACTTCTAGTCAGCTGCTTATGATCTATAAGGCACAGATCCGACCTGTCCTGAAATCCTGTTTCCATATTTGGAGTGCAGCACCCAAACTTATCCTGAAACTGTTGGATTCTGTCCAAAAAATGGGCAATTCGTCTCGTGAGTGATGCCTCGCTCACAAACTCACTCACTTCTCTGGAACACCGTGAAAAAGTTGTCGATCTGGCTCTATTTTATAGATATTTTCATGGACGATGCTCTTCTGAAATATCAACAATTGTTCCTCCCTTGGCAGTCCCCGCGAGATTAACCCGTCGAGTTGAGGCTTCGCACCCCTTCGTGGTCACTTTGGAGATCTGCAGAACATCTCTTTCCAAAGACTCGTTCATCCAACGAACGTCGAGGCTCTGGAACACATTGCCAAGGGAGGTGATCCCCGAGGCATATAACCTCCAGAAATTTAAGAAGAACACCAATTCCTACCTTATTTCCCTTGGTTCTCACGATGTTCTCTGAACATTACAGGATATCCCTTTTCGTGGGAACCAGAACATAAAAAAAATTTATATGAACATGATAGTCTAAGAGCCTGTTGCAAATTTCGACTGTCATCTGAAGACAAAATGATATATGTCTCGAAGGCATGTGAAACCATTGTAGTGTATCCAAAGGCACCTGTGCCAATCACTATCCTGAGCAAAATGATTGAAAAATTGCACTTTCCTGTGCGGAAATTTGCACTCGATTTCGCGAGTTGATAACGAGATAAGATTTATACCATCCGATACCAATTGAATGGTAGATTTCAAAAACTGACTGTGTCACCCCTCAGTCTGAGCCAAGTCCACGGCACAGCGATTCATTTGCTGCTTTAATTCCGAACATACTTCCGTCATGTGATAACGAGTTGAAAGAAGAAGCAAATAAGAGGGCATGGTGTGGCCTTTGCGAATATTCAAACGTGCTCTGATTCAAATTGATCTAAGTTAGTGGCAGTGCGTCAATACTTCCGAGAATATTTCGCCCTCCCCCCTCTAAAGATAATATCCGATGGACCAGTGTGAAACTCAACATGTGGATTAGAATACTTGTAGTGTGAGCACCACATTAGTTTCACACTGCCACACTGGTCCATCGGATATTATCTTCCGACAAGGGTGAGATATTCACGGAAATATTGACGCTCTGCCACTAACTTAGATAGTTCCACAACTGGCCACTTTGGCACTGCGATCTTAAATTCAGTCACCTATATCATTCAAAAGTACCAACCCTGATTTGTACAGGTGATTTGCTACCACAAGTATCACAAACCATTGTTTATTTATAGAGGGTGATGAGGTATTCTATTGGAATATGGTGATTTGATAAACATCTTTTGGTCGATAATGAAGAACTTTTGGGGGAAATAAATCGTGGATTTTCCATCGAATGTTCAATATTTGAATTAGATGTGATTCCGTGATTCCAGAAAGTCTGAGTAATTTTCAATTTGAACTTTAGATCATTAATTCGGTTTGTCTGAAACGTATAGCTCTCAAGCTCGAGTGCTGAACTTCACAGCAACTCAATCAGAGAAACTTTCCGCCTGATCTCAACAACTAAATCTCACTTATTTACCCCAACTCAATGGGCCTGATTCAGTGAAAACTTTATTTCATTATTTTGAAGTACTAAACCAAAGTAGTTCACTGTTGCAAATTGTTCTGTACACTTTTTTAAAATTATTATTGAAATTCACGATGTTTCATAACATGAAGAATCTGAGAAAACGCATGCCGTCATCGGAGAACAATTCAATGCAACTATATGAAATTTGACTTACGTATCCATTCTCTATTTCTGTGAAGCAAGTGCAAAAATATTTCTGATTGTCATTTCAATAGAAATATGAAATGGCTTTTCTGGACTGAATACTTACTGCAGATAACAGAGAACCCAACACATAACTGAAGAATCAGATAATATGAGGATCATCTGTGAATTTTTGACTATGGATTTGACTAGATGAGTTTTCAAGATGGTGGTAACAGACGAGACTGTCGAAGGAATGTAAGGTTAGAATAATTCTTCTTCAGTCTTGAAATTTTTGATATTTGGCATTACGATGTTGCCAGAGTCACAAAAAATGTTTGGGATCAAATAATATCATAATAAGGAATATTTGGATATTATGACTGACACTAGTGGCACTGAAGCATCTTGAAAGGAATATGAGTAATCAATAAGTGATTCAGTACTAAAGTAATAATCTCATTTTCTGTGCTTCCCCTAGTTTATATACAGGGTGTCCCAAAATTGCTGGGACACAAAGCTGCCAAGTGTAGAGGAGGTCAAAATAAGTTGATTGGACCCAATTTATTTATGTGCAACAATGCACCGTTTGTCCGTGAGAAGGGTTCAAAGTTCACATTGTACGCTGTTCAGAAATAAGTGAAACGAATTTGATGAAATTCAGCAATAGTGTAATTCATAGGATTACTTTTCTTTTGGTAATCGAAGGAACCTAAAAGGAATTGTAGAAGGGTTAAAACCACATTTTTTTCCGAAATTTTCTTCACTTAAGGAGAGCACAACTTCCATAGAAAAATATTTTGCATTTTCATGTTGAGAACGGGAGCAGATTCATTCCAGAAACGTCCAAAGATAAGTAAAAATTCGATATGTTTTCTATATATCTATATTTCTTTCCTTCAAACATTTTTTCAGGCTCCCTGATAGAAAAAGTTGTTAAACTCAGTGACATTCTGGGTCGAATGATCGGATTTGTCCCACTACAAATATATTGAAATAATTCTCATATTTTTATTTTATAGAAACGAGGAGAGAAAATCTCAGAAAGTCAAGTAAAATGAATTAATTTGACCTCCTCTACACGTGGTAGCGCTGTGTCCCAGCAATTTTGGGACACCCTGGATACCCATATATCCATTCGTGCCATCGTTCCGCCATTACGCTTCCGGAAGGTTGGCGATTCCGGAAAGGGAAAGCGACGACGCGTCGTACGGATAGCGATGCGTCGCGACGACAAGCGTCTGAATGTTGAGGTAGGGCGGCGCACGCGCCATATCTCAAGCACAGATATTCATTGGATTGCGGTTTGTGCCATTTTCCAGATAATATTGGTCACAAACTGGTTCGCTTTCCGATTGACACAGTCCATTCTTTGTGTCGGGACTTTCCCATTTTATCATTATCACTAGCAGACCTCGATAGGTACGCACGATGTTCCACGAACATTATAGGAATTTCCTTTCGTGCGCTCCAAGAGATGAAGAAAAAATGTCGAAGATAAATTATCAATTTTGTTGTTTGAAGAAATGTTTCCCAGTTATCAATGTTTATGTGAAAATTTTCCAATGTATCTTATTGTAGAGGAGTATGTTTTTATTCTCTTATGTTATCGGAGGAATTTCTCCAGTGTACTGTGTTTCCATTCTGTTGTCAATCTGGAAGATCACTTTGTTGAGCATATACATGGTTATCTTGTCATTCTGAATGGGCTTTTCGGTTTTCTGAAGAACCTTCCTCTTTTTCTGTGATCCTGAGAGAATTTTCTCATCTACATGTGATTCCAGTAGATAATTTTCAATTATTAATTGTGTTTTTGTTTTGAAATTTTTCTGAATTTTTCATTTCTTCCGTCATTCAGTATGTAGGATGCTTTTTTTCTTCTTGTATTTTCGAAGAAATTACTCTAGCCTTGATTCCATGAAATTTTTATCCATTGTTATTCGTTGAATGTTAACCACTTCATTGGTTTTGTGAAGAATTTTCATTGTTTAATATGATTCTATGGAATTTTCTCACTCTAATGGAATTAACCACTTTGTTGTTTTCAGAGCAAAATCATGAGAAAGGAGACAATGAATCCTGAAATAATCTTCATTACATTTTTATAGTATTTGTTGACGAACAAGCACGTTCCGGACATAAATGGAGTCCATCTTCAGCCTATTTTATAAATTCACGAACACAACAACATATAATCTCCAAAAGTTCAAAAAAACTTCCAATACCTACCACCTGTCCCTATCCTCCCTAGGAACGCACGATGTTCTTTGAAAATTATAGGGATTCCCTTTCGTGCGCTCCAAGCGATAAAAAAACAGAAGGATTTTCCTGTGTTTTTTTTGCAATGTTCTATAGTTCTATGTTTCCAATGTCGTTTCCATTTTATCGTTTTTTCTTTGGGATTTGTTACAATTTCTGGCAATTGGTAAGTATTCATGTTGAAATCCACTTCATCAATCGTTGTAGTTTTTATGTTGTGGAAATTTTCTCACTTCCTTCACAGTTTATACAAATTTGTGCGTTCTTTGAAGATTATTCGGAATTTTACAGATTTTTTTACAGGTCTTGTGCATGTCAAAAGTGACTCTGAAATATCGGATATTTGGTATCTAGATTCGGTAACTCATGGGACGAGAATATGTCTACACAATGATCAATAATTATAATCAAATGATAATCATTAATTCATTAATTGTTAGTCATTCGTGGTATATAAGATATTACGAGTCACGGAATTTTATCAAATGTGGCAACTGCCTATTTAAATAGAGCGCAATATTGAATAAACCTCCCTTTTTGGAATTCCCGAAATGCCATGATGATGAACATTCAATCAGCGTTATTGCAATATTTCGATGAATAATTAATTAAAATTATCTGAATTTATACAGGGTGAGTCATAACTATTGACACATAGGCGTATATAGGGCGGATTGTCTGGCGATAGGACCGAATAGGGGAAAGATACATGGCGTTGAAGTACATTGTACCAGTATTAAACCTGAATTTTGTGGAAATCTTATTGTTTGTGAAGTTTTTACATTTTCAAATTAATGATGCCTGTAAACTTGGTTTGAAACATCGGAAATGTAGCAAGATTCTCCTATGCCTCACTATTTTTACAAAGTAGACGATATCGAGAGATTCGGAAACTCCTTTCAATAGGAAGTAATACCACCACTTGACTTTCTATATAATAGTTATTCATGTATCAAGGGCGTAAAATAGGCTTTTATGGACCGCAGCGTGTAAGTAATAGACCGAGCGATAGCGACTGCTATTAACACGCCTAGGTCCATAAAAGCTAGTTACGCCCGAAATACATACAACATTTTATGCACGACCTGTATATATTTGATATCTCATGTAGGTATCTCTTCACCCCTCAAGCACAATAAAAATACATCACGGTTGCAGTGAGACTGTATTGTATCCATATCGCAAATATAATTAATCAAGAAGTATGGAATCAACGTTACCATGGCAACTCAGTCAATTTTTCGAAATAGGAATTGATAGGCCAGTAGCCATATTAACTGTCAATTTGTGCAATCATACATAATTCATTAGTGATTTCAAAATGAATTCTAGTGATGAAGAAAGTGTGAATTGTACTCCACCAGAAATTAGTGAGGCAGCTGAGGAAGCAAAATCGAGTTTATTGCCAAGTAAATCAAAAAAATATACGACAAAGTATACGAAGAATTCGTAAGCTGGTGCGACAGATCTATTTTCCCAATCATTTTGCATTAATTGAAACCATTGGAATCTAGATTTCTATCGATATGACAGTGACATTAGCTTTACCACCAGCTCTATGACTTTATCGCCCGCCGGGCGGTAAAGTAGTCCGCGGGCGGTAAAGTGCCACTTTACGCCCGCAAACCCGGGCGGTAAAGTGCTACTTTACGCCCGGTCGTGCAATAACATCTTTTTGAGGACTATAATGCTCTGATCGATATGGGACATTGTCAATTCTATGATCACATTCATTCATTCAAAAGGAAACTCACAAATTATGCTATAGCTGTTCGGTTGTCAGAAGCATAACCTATAAAGACGTATAATTTTTTCCAATCGGTATGATCTGAAGCCGGACTTAAAGCCGATACAAGGAACATATCGATGTCAAGGAGTACGAGACGTACCTTCTATACAGGTACACCCATCCACGTTGTATGTACCTATACAAGTATACGCAGTATACAGTAAGATATCGAAAGTCGGCGACATACAGAGTGTATCAGCCAAATGGTATAAATTTGATGATGACTAAGCGGAGGCTTGTACGAAAAAACTTCCGGGCACATCGATTGATATTTTTGAAAACGCATCCTTTCCAACGAAAACTTTCTATACAGGGCCATTACCAAATTTCCCATTTCAAATGCAACACCCTGTATTTAATTCAATTTTTGGATTCTTCAGAAAATTCTAGCCCTATTTCATGTACAATGTCATATGCCCATCTTCAACTGTTTCGGAAATATGCTTTCATGAAATAACCAAGTAAAGTCCAATGGGCGAGTGGAATGAATTATTGACATTCAATTACTCCACTGTGTCGTTAGGGACCTAATGGTACATTATACACCAAGGGACAAAAATGCAAGATTTTTTTCAAGGTGCGATTTGTAGCTCGAGGGCAAAGCCCGAGAGATACAAAGCACCGAGGGAAAAATAGCTTTCTGTCCTGATGAGGTTTATATACCATTTCTTACGCTGGCGAAAACACAAAAATTTAGAAAGAATAAAAAGGACCCCGCACGAAAACACGGTAAATTGGCTCTCGGTCGAATTGGCTGAAATTTTACTATGTTATTGTGGGATGGCTCATTAAAAAAATATGTGGGTTTGAAAACTTTTGTATGTTTAGTTTCTGAGATATAAGCCGACAAAGTTCGTAAAAACGTCGTATCGGGGTAGGATTGACTAAGAAAAAACTGTTTTTTTAGTATAAATGAAACAAAATAAGCTACAAAATATTGATCTGAACTCAAATACATGTCTAGTTATTGTCACATAAACTATAGTAAATCAGAGTGAATACGAGGCACGGTCAAAAAATTCATTTTTCGGAAAAAAAATTCGAGCACTATTCCAAAACCAACAAGTTATATTTTGATGAGACATTTTAGTTTCAGTCTATTGTAGGCTTCGAAAACGTATTTTGATTCTTGATAACTATATATCTCTGTTCGAAACATGAATTCTTTGAATTTTGTGTTATACCCCTTTTGGAAAACAATTGACAGCTTGTTTTTGATCACGAAAAATGGGATTGATTTATACTGTTGATTGAATGAATGCTGAGGTAACTCACTAGCGAATTCAGTTGTTCAATATTGCTTTTCATTTAGATACAAGGTGTGTTAGATTTTGTTGAAGATTATTCAAAATGTTTCAATTGAATATATCGAAAACAGTTCCGTCAATTTGGATCTCATTTTTGCATATGATAGTCAAAATATTCAAAATAGTGTAGAAAAATCGGCGACCTTTCACTTTTCTATCGATACTTCCACGGGAAATGTGCTTCAGAAATCTCTGCTATCATCCCTTCACTAGCAAGATCAGTCAGATGAACTAGACAAGCCCAGTCAGCACATGCTTTCGTTGTCAACCTCGAAATATGTCGAACAGCACTTTATCAAAACTCCTTCATCCATAGAACGTCTAGAATCTGTAATTCATTGCCTGAGGAAGTATTCCCAACAACATATAACATTCCAATACCTAACTCCTGTCCCTATCCTCCCTAGGAACGCACGATGTTCTTTGAACATTATAGGGATTTCCTTTCGTGCGATCCAAGCGATAAAAAAAATCTGTAGAATTTTTATTTTGTTTATTTTTGTTGAATGGACAGTCAAACAACTATTTGCGATAAATCTGAAAATAGCAATATTTTCGAAACAGTTCAAGATCGGTACAGGACATTGAACATGAAATACGTCTAGAATTTCATGAATAATTCAAAATTTGTATAGAATACAGGGTGTTTTTGAAATAAGAAAGTAGGTATTGGCAGCTGTCACATGACACGCTCTGTATAGAAAGTTTTATTTGGAAAGGTTACGCTTCTACAAATATCAATCGACATGTCCAAGCGTTAACATGCACATCATGTCGCCGTTTATTCATTATCGAACTTATTCCACTTGACTGATATACACACTGTATACACGTATTATATACATAATATACCGCGCACTGTATCTGTAATGTAAATTATCGTTGTTCTAGAATTTTTTCCACGTTTATTTGGGTCGAAACCATAGACCTTGGCATGGACGAGTTTTCAGCCTGAATTAAACATAAAAATTGTTACGTATTGGTTTGTCCGATTGCAGAAATGTGTCGCGTGTCAACTTATTTGAAACCAAGTCACATCTCTTCCTGAACTAAACTCTTTGCAAAAGAGTTGCATAACTGAAAAACAAAGAAAACCCACTCGAAAAATACACAGTATTACTAAGACTCATGGAAAAGATTACAAACAATGTTAATAGTATAAGGAAGATATCAAAGATTCTTCAACTACCCATAAGACTTTGAAGAAAAATGCACCAAAGCCCAGGTTTTGAAAGTTGAAGAGTTCAAGAAATCATATACCATAGACGAAATTGCCAAACAAAATTATCATACGGTTCTTAGGTTGTCCCCATATTTTTGTATTTTCAATCCTAAATAATTAATTTGGAGACAATTGAAGGAAAGAAATCGCAGAAAAAAATTTTTTTTTCTACAATCGTCAAAAAATGACAAGGTTCGCGCATTGACAATGAATTGAAGTGAAGTGACACTTTTTATCAGTTTCCTATGTTACCATGATACCTTGCACAAAACAATGCGCGAAGTAAAACAGTGCGCGAAGTACCTACTTCGCGCATTGTTATGTGAAATATATGAGATATTTCAACTGTATGGTCGTCAATCGAGCAAACATACACGAAATCATTTATTCCTGAATGTTCAACAATAACTTTGTTTTATCTC
The DNA here is from genome assembly GCA_918026855.4 of Phaedon cochleariae. Lineage (NCBI taxonomy): Eukaryota > Metazoa > Arthropoda > Insecta > Coleoptera > Chrysomelidae > Phaedon > Phaedon cochleariae. The sequence continues at coordinate 680,521 of OU896718.1, read as the reverse complement.
TTGGAGCGCACGAAAGGAAATTTCTATTATGTTCGTGGAACATCGTGCGTACCTGGGGAGGATAAGGTGAAGCCTTTAAAGCCAGTTCAACACTATTTTTTATATCAAGCTAAGCATATTCTTACTTTAGAACTACATTTCTTGACGTTTGTAGAAAAAATGTTGTTTGCAACTCGAGCGCGAAATACTTTGGTCATCTTGACTATTTTTTCAACTCGGCTAAGCCTCGTTAAAAAAATCAGATCTCGATCACCAAAGTAGCATTTCGCGCTCTAGATACAAAAATAACTATTATTTCCAAATTTCGACCCTAAAGTTGTATCTTAAATAACCATAGAAGTGGAAAATGTCAATGCTGCCGATTGTTGGCATTAAACAGTGAAAAAAGTTTTAAAATTCGAAGATTATTAGATAAAGAAATCTGGGTACAGCCCATCTGAACGGCCAGAATCGATTAATTATCAATTTGTTAGATGATAGAGATTTTCCCTCCTGAATTTTACATATAACCTCCAGAAATTTAACAAGACTTTATTTTCTTTGGTCCTCACGATGTTCTCTGAACATAACAGGATATCCCTTTTCGTGGGAACCAGAGCATAAAAAAAATATAACGGTCTTCAGGAAAATAGATCACAAATATTTGGCATCTTTCAGTTCATGTTGTATAACGAGATAATACTCCTGTCTTATAAAATCATAATACTATACTTATTTTGAGCTGTTTTTCTTTGACTTCATAAAACACTCAGTAGCTTACGAGTAGGCAAGAAAATAAACCATACCTATACCTATTTAGATAATGTAATTCGGGTTACTGAAATCATCATTATTTTTGTAGTTCTTTCTGAGTAAACTAATTCAGTCCGACCCTATCAAAGGGATTGTGACTCTTTTTTATGTTTCATATAAGTATTTGTCCTACTATACATATCGATCCTCTAGCAGAAGTTCCTTATTGAAAGAAATATATGAACCCAACTTTTCAGTCAGGGGCTATAATAGGTATTACTCATAATTATACAGTGCTTTTCTTTATTGCCTCCCTTTTATATTTTGAACGGGTCGACTCAAAACATTGAAACTTGGGATAATGAAATTGATATGCATGCATGAATACAATATTTTGGAGTGAAATTGACAGATGAAAATATCAAGATGGCGATTGGGTGCCATCTGGGAAAAAAACTGGAATGGGGAGGTATTATTGTGATACATCCTTTTGAAGCTCCAGACAAATGATTCATAAACCTAGAATATGAATTAAATATCTTTACCAACTATAAAATGGCGGAACATTTAATAATTGCCTGAATACATCGACGTTTACTTCATAATTTGAGGAAATAAGGTGAGTTCAGTTCAGAAGATCCTCTTCTTCTTGACATAAGAACAGTCTATATATTGATGTAGATATTGATTTTATATTCTAAGGTTGTGAAGTATTCGTCAGAAGCTTCGAAAAGATGTATCACAAGACCCATCTTTCCATTTAATTTTGTTTTCAGATGGCGCCGAGTCGCTATCTTGAAATTTTCATCTGTCAATCTTACTTCAAAATATAGTATCCATGCATAAATTTCAATATCCCATGTTTCAATTTTTTCAGTTGACCCGTTCAAAAAATAAAAGGAGGGGGGCATTAGAGATCAACCAAGTATTTGAGTCTTGAAGGCTTACCTGATCAAAACAAAAATACTTAACTGAGATGTTTATAATTCCAATATTAAACTATAATAAGGTGTATTTATATCTCCAGCATGGGTGTGAAATGCCAAATCTGCTGAAATCGGAAACAAATCAGGTATGCGTCTCAACCCAAAACCAACCGTCCTAATGTTGTTTATTCTTGATGACGTCCAGTAGATCCTTTTTAGTTCCTAGGAGCTAGAGTTCCACTTCAGCTCCTAGGAACTAAAATTCAACTTTATCTCCTAGGAACTAAATATGTTGCCTAGCAACATACCTATTTTAGTGTCAGTAATAGAAACGTCAATTTAAGAGCTAATTTTGGTATCAAAATGGACGACTTTAGTGTCGGTTGCAGAAAAAATAGATTTATTGACATTTTTTTCATGAATCTCATTTGCTGAAATCACTCAAAATGAATGAGATGATTATGTGAGGGGAAAATGGTAATTATCAGCATTTGAGGGAATTAATAAACAAAGAAAATACCCACCAATGTAACTTTAGTATGTTACATACGAACTACTATTTTTCAGAGAATAATGTTGCTCTAACAAAACTTTCGATTAGGAAGCTCCGTATTTCAATAGGTACAGGACAAAATACGTATGTGGGTTCAGGACAATCAGTGGAAACCAGTGGAAAATTCTTCCAAGAATCGAATCGGCGATGTTGTTGTTGACACGTTAGAATTTCAGGATTCCTAGAAACGAATCTAGGACTTCTTTGTCAATGCTTGTATAGGGGAATGATGCTAATATCCCTAACTTACCAGATTCGCACACAATTAGTTACTTGTACAGGGCGATTCACCATAAATGTCTAGCTCAATTATTTTTGAACGCATTTAAAAATTTGGAAAATCATCTATAATGGTTTTTCAGACATTTTTTTCCCGTTGCATCAGAAAATACAGGGTGCTCGGAACGAACGATCCATTCCAAATTCTTCTCGATTTCACGCAAAGTCCAAATTATCCATCATTTTTTGTTCACCCAAAGTCATAGTCAATTTTGATTACCAATTTCATTCAAATCACTTGGGGACAAAATATTTTGTTGAACCAAATAAACGTTCTTCATGTCGAACGATATCCAAACTAAAATCGACACATATTTCAGCAATTTCATGTAAAAACCATTTTTATTGATTTTTTCCAGAGTAAGGCGGAGAAGCAAGGGAGTGTCACCATAATTATTATAACTATTAAGAAGGAGCCACCAAAAGTACTCAACTTGAAGTTTCATTAAAATGCTGAGCGAGTATAGTTGCCTGACAAATTTGATTTGTTTTTCTTTTGGTCAATAAAGCAGGAAGTCTTTACCACACATACATATATTGAAATAATACTGATATTTTTATTTACAGAAACTGAGAGAAAACAAAACCTAAACAAACTATTAATCCAAATGAGCTCTTCTCACACTTCCTCGAAACTTTGCACCGACTTTTAAAACACCCTGTAGATATATCACGTGACCTATCAGCCCTGTTTCTTCGTGACTGACCCTATATACACAAACCAAGCAATAACAGCAGCCTTTTCCACCTCATCCGCAATATAATAAAACCAAATAGTAGGCACAATATTTCATTTCCTCTCCACATTCTGTCGCAATCCAGATGGAAACTCCTCAAACTTGACCTGCCCTTGGCGTCCGGCTGACCTGGAAAGGGAAAGCGGATTTCCCTTGAACTTTCCTCTACCAGCAGGCGTGAAGCGACTCGAAGAGAGAGATATATGTGCAGGACAGAGAGGGATATACGCGTTAGCGGGCTCTACAGACGAGCCTCATCGATTTTCCGACAGTTTTCCCGGATTGCCTTTCTCTCTCTCGCTTTGCCTCTCTCTCTGTCTCTACTTGATTCAGCTTCGCGAAAATGTGTTTAACGACCATTATGGAAATTTGGTGGAAAGCTGTTGCTTGGTAAATACAACACCCAAAGTTCCTATCTATGGCATGTGAACGTATATTTTTTTCTCCACCTGTCGACTTTCCATCGTTTTCAGGTAAAAAAATAAGGAGAGTTAGAAAAGAGATGTTTTTTCTACAAGCGTGCGTGATTCACCCTATACCCGCACGCAATTTAGTTTGGGAAGTGTCATTTTCCCGCAGTAGTATTCTCGCAAAATATGGGTGGTGGGTGAAACAATATGAAAATTTTAGATTTTTTTGATGCAGTATTCAGTAAATTTGTACAAAATCATCCATCAAATTGCACTATTTATTGTGAGAATGAAGGAATATTGGAAAATAATAATTGATTGTTATACAGGGTGTTTCATGAGAAGACTGGGGAAATCAAGACGAGTTGGTGTATATATATGAAAACAATTTTTGACCCTCCATAAAGAAGATACAGGGTATTATGTGAAATTGTTATATAACTTTGATGGCCGACATTACAGAAATGATTCATCGTAATCTGCTTAAATTATTATTCCTGACTTTGTTTCATGGGTTTCAATAATTGAGGTGATGATAAGATATCTAGTAGGTCCTGTTTTCCATTTGTGTGACGAGACGTGACGTTTGTTGATAATCCGAACTGATAGGTATAGGTACTAGGCTAGTACTAGGTAGGTACCAACTGATGGAATTACGACATAAGGATCCATGTGCCCATATTATGGTGATTTATCAAATTAGTTATGCCATCACGCATAAACTCAGCTCCATTTTTTGTTATTGATACACTTCTGCAAGTGATATAAGGATGCATTAGCTATTTATTCGAAATTCCTAATGTTCATCCTCATGAAGGTTTTACTGCAACGTATTCTTTGGTCTGGAAATATTCTATGGTATTAAACATACAATAGCATTCAGATTTTCGTCTTGTTCAGCATATGAAATATGAAGTGGCACCTAGAGTGCAAGAATATTTCGATTACCAGTGTTTACCTAACCACAAACGCCACGTTACATGAAATAAAAACAGGGCACACTTTATAACAAATTCATAATATAGACTTATAGAGTCACGAGTAATCATATATCTATCTATAAGTTCGGTCAAAAACTAACATGTCAAATCATAAAAAAATCAGAACAACTCTCTTCTGACAATTTCTATCCAATGAAAATGTACAAAAAAATCAATTTACACGAATCCAGTTGAAAGTTGAGAGTTATCAGCCAGGTCGAAATTTAAAATCCATTCGAACGACTTTGTTCCATATTTTTTTATTGAACCGGTTAGAAAGTGCCGTGTAAATTGAAGAGCAGTTCTTATAGCATTTTGTTTGATCTTTCTGAATCTGATGGAATTTTTCGAGAAAAGTGGTCACAAAGTGAACTTTTTTGACATAACAATGAAACATGAAATTTTCCGGACCTAGTTTTTTTTTCATAATGTTATCTAGGATAGTTTCAGTAGAGATACGTCGCTGGTGAGTGAGTTGGTGAGTTGGGCGTCCTGATTTCGAATCCAAAGTGAATTTCAAACGAATCCTGATTGGAGTGTTTCTTTTCTTGATGCCGATTATTTTTAGTTTATAGCCAGATTAACGCTTGACACCTACATACCGGTTTCGAGCTTTTAGCCCTCATCAGTGTAGGGCAGTCACCAGCTAGCAGATATAAGATCGCCAACTGAGCGAAACCTTACCCAACAAAAATCCAATCGGCATTTATTATTTTTGCTATTTTGTAGTTGAATTGAATTTGTTTTCCATTTCCACATTCTATGTTCACGCGAGGTGTTCAATTAAAACTTGAGGATTGAAATTCAAATCCATTTCCAGGACAAACTTCATTCGTATTTATTCATGTATATTTACAATTTTGTAAATCGTAATGAGAGTTGTTGTGTAAAGATACTGGGAACCCGGAAAATTCGGAGAGATGAGCTTCAATCGATAGGAAAACGCGGGGAAAACTATAAAAGAGATATGGAGTTCGTTCTGAGAAATGTATACAAACATTCCGTTTTCATAACATTTGCCAGGGCTCTTGCTCCACATTATTCTCAGAAATATACGTTTTAAAAATGCTGAAATTGATTCTATTCAATCCGGTCTTCTGGAAAATTTTCACGGATACGTATGAATAACCATTCTTGGAAAGGGTCATCTACTCATCTCGGAAAACTTTTGATGCGCAATTTCAGACGGCAATGCTAGGTCTTATAAAGAAAGGTCATGTCGTAAATATGAAAATATTGTTATGATATTCCCCTTAGAGAGGCTCTAGAAACATCAGCAGGAAGGCAACGATCATCCTGACGGAAGATCATTCGAGAACGTTCTCGAACCAAAGCCTACCAAGGAATCTCATATATAAACGGCCGGACAACTGCCGTCAGTCAGTCAAGCAACGAGTGTCAGAGAGACAGTTATATACCGCGTGATATAAATTGTTTACATAAATACTAGTTATTAGTTCGATATAAATTAGTGTTTCTTGAGTTGAAAATAAATCAGTTCGGAAATAAATTGTGTCGTGTTCGCTTCTGCACCCGAATAACGTTACAATATGAAACTCAGTAAAACTGGTGGCGTACAATGACATTCACCATAAATATCGATAAATATACCCACTGTGACGCCACTAGGAATATTATTTCGAATCTGATTGCACCAGAAGAAGCTCCATATCACTATTAACAAAACCACAACGTTTTATTGGAATTGATGAAGGGACAATTGAATAATAAATGAAAAACGATTTTTCATGGAAATATCAATACCCTGTATCTCGAAAACGAAGCAAGTTAGGACACATGTTCATATGAACTTTATTTCCTAAAATATCACAAGGAATCAACTCTTGAATTTTTTCGTTGTTATTCAGATACACCCTTCCCTGTATACTCGCATAGTTACTGAATGGTTGAAAAATGATTCTTCAAATGATTGACATTGTACTTACTATACTCATTGAACATTGGGTGATTTGATCACAAGTAGACTCACCTGGAACAAAAAAATATAATCAATTAATAGTTAATATTGTCCATAACGCCAAGAACGAAAAAGTCTCGAAAAACATATCAGACACCAGTTGGGTATAATTTTATGTAGTTTAGTTTTTAATGTTTTTCTCGAGAACCAAAGTTTTTTTTCAAAAACTAAATACAAATGTTTGTCCCAATAAGACTAGGTTCTCCTGGAATCATGGACTTTTTCGAGGAAAATAAGAGAACAGTCGAACAGGGATTACGATATCGGAAAAGCTGTCATCCTGCGGAAAATCTAGACGCAAGCCCGAGGGAATAATTTAGCGAAGACGGAGAAAACACCACTATGATCCAGCCCGGCTCAAATACTGGATGATATTTTTCTCCTCCGCAGACTAATTTCTCTCCAGGGCAGAAAGTTTCCGAAACAGTTGGAGTTCTAGAGCCAGATAGTTAAAGTTTTGGTTAGAGGTGAAACGAACTAGTTTTCAGTAGTAATAACCCAAGGAAATTGATAATTTTTCAGCATTCATCAATGTTCGAGGCACAGAAACAGAAATAATTCATTTAAATGTGCAATTAACAAAAGAACAATTGAAAAAATGTAATGAAGATCCAGCCGTATTAGTTTCTACAATTGATGAAGATGCATTTATTATGAGGTTCTTTGTCAATATTTAATTAGGGTTTTATTCAGTTGGGATTTCATTCCAAGCAGAAATACAGGCCATCCTGGTCTGTGCACAAGAAATTCAGAGAAGGGACTACAATAACAGGCTCATCTCGATATGTTCGGACAGCCAAGCGGCTCTGAAAGCTCTGGGATCTCCGAGATTAATCTCAAGATTAACACTCGATTGCAAGTTGGCTCTTAACTCAATAGCGAGAACCAACAAAGTCCACCTACTGTGGGTGCCGGGACATGAAGGCATTGAAGGAAACGAAGGCGCTGACGCCTTAGCAAGGCGGGGCGCCTCAACTCCTCCCATCGGGCCCGAACCCATAGTAGGTGTCCCCCAATGTGTCGGCCGAAAAGCTCTGGATGACCTGCTATGGCGGCAATTCCAGACATCCTGGGCAGAAGCAGGGGGAATGAGGCAAGCACGGCTCCATATTGCGGGGCCATGCAAACGTCAATCACACAGCCTCTTACAATTGAACAGGAGGAAATGCTCTATGATGGTTGGAATTCTAACTGGCCACTGTAGACTCATGAGACACATGGCCCTCATGGGGGTGGTAGAGGACCCAATGTGTCGACTATGCGAAGAAGACGACGAAACTTCATCCCACATCCTTTGCGCATGTCCCGCAGTGGCTCGTCGAAGAAGAAAATGCTTAGGCTCAGCATACCTGGAGCCCGAACAGATAAGAAACATTCCCATCAATAGAGTGCTGACCTTCTGCGAGGGAATAGATCTCTTCAGGGAATGAACAAAAACACATGAGGTGAGGCTTCCTTGTCTCTCCTTGGGGCTCGTACCGTGAAGCCAAGGGACCCCAGAGCTGGGAAATGCGGGCTCGGGTGCCGGACTAGTGAGCGCTCCAACGTTGAGACATGTGCGGGCTCAGTCGATGAGCCGCGTGGGCTCAAATGGGCCTGTGCGGCTCAAAGGGGCCCAATTGGGCTCCGGCGGGGGGATCGTGCGGGCTCGGATGCGGGCCAGCGCGTTCTCCGGCGCTGGACCTATGGGCTCTGGAGCAGGGCCTGCATGAGAGCTCACGAAAGGAGCGGGTAGAAGTCGGGCTCTGGACCAGCGAAGGCTCTGGCGGGCTCATCCAGGCTCGCCGGGAGAGCAGATGGGGAGAGCACAAGGAGGACTCATACGAATGGTAGGTGAACGTCTACTCAGCTGAGGCCGGTTCGGAAGAAATGAGGGACGAAACAACAGAGGTACCACAATGGACCCACCCTAGAGGTCTAAGTGAATTGAGGGCCCCCAGCGGGCTCACCCTCTGTCTTCCAAAATCCAAAATCCAGTTGGGATTGTTCTTGCTCTTGGTTTTCAAGCCACATCGACAAATCGAAACTTGCTGAACATATTCTTATCGAAGATGGACAACATATGGCAGAGTGGAATAATATTATAATCATTGGAAAATAAGATAACAACCAGAACAGGAGAATCAAGGAATCTGCTTGCATTCTTCTGAACGGAGACAATAGCATTGCTTCCTGTTCAGTTGATATAGATAAAACATGGTATTCACTACTGAAATCTGAACATGAAAATGGTAAATTCAAGATTAATTAATTAAAACATCCTCAACTCATTTGATTGCCAACGTCACCAATTGTCATTGAGAACTGAAAAGTGACAGGACAAATACGAATTGGCTATACAAACATCCATTTTTTATGTTGAAAACGGGAGCAGATCCGTTCCCGAAACGTGCAAATATAAGTGAAAGTTAAACGCAGTGACATGTTGGGGCAAATCATCTGATTTGTCGTTACTACACGTATATTGAAATAGTATTGATATTTTTATTTTATAGAGACGAGCAGAGAAAATCCCAAATAATCTGGAATGAATGTAACACCTCTTCTCGATTAACTTACAGTTAATACTTGAGTACCTAATTTTGTGTTTCTAGGATCGATAATATCAGAGATAATTGAAGAAAACTCCATTCAAGGCCCTATCTTCAAAGGGCTCTAGGTTGATAATGGGTTGATAGGAACATTTTTTTTTATTTTCATCTGCAGAATTATATTCAGCAGTATACCAACGTTATTCTGGGACACCCTGTATAATAGAACTGCGCATATCCGTGATATTGTTTCAATATATTTTGAGTACCGATAAATCTCCCAAGTCGAATTTCTCAATGAATTTCCCTTTGTCCTTTCCTCGCATGGAAATCTCTCCACTGCGGAAACCAGGCAGCCAATGCCACAGCTCCCAATGTCATGGAAATCGAGAGTTTTCCATCTAGCGAGGAAAAGCGCCGTCCAGGTGACGCCGACGTAGTAGAGGCGACGCCGCGCGGCTACATCGATTTTCCTTTATTTTCCTCGATTTTCCTTTCGCTTTCCGCGACCTTGAGCCTCTCCCAATGCGAGTTCTGTTTGCTTTTCCCGGCACGTACATCAGAAAACATCAGACATCGATAAGTGTGGCGCTCGGCAACCGGGAAAGCGAATTTCAAACTATAGTCGATTTTCATTGGCATCGAGAGTAATTCAAGAGAACATTTTGGAGAAAAATATATCTGGTATTTTGACAGCGATAGAGATGTATGTTCCTCGGTATACGATCTGGCAATGATTTTAGTTATTTATGTTAACAGAGTCACTTTGCTGTGGGTGCCTGGACACCAGGGGGTGGAGGGTAACGAGAAAGCCGACATCCTCGCCAAACAGGGAACCGAATCTGTGTTCATAGGACCAGAACCATAAGTGCGGCGAAAACAACTATCTCGGGCTGGGTGGAGGGAAAAACACTCACGTACTGGTCTGAATTACCAGGATTAACCCATTCGAAGGCGTTCCTGTCTAAACCATCGGAAAAAATAACCAGGCAGATCCTAGAATGGAGCAGGGGTAACCTGCGAATTCTGACTGGACTGCTTACGGGACACTGTCGTCTAAGATACCACCTGGGATGGATGGGTCTGAACCAACAAACGGACTGTCGGTTCTGTTGTGTGGAAGACGAAACGGCTGAACACATATTATGTTCATGCTTTAGCTTAGAAAGACTAAGGCTCGACACATTTGGCTTTACCAATTTAGAACCTATCGATTTCAGACAAATCTCACCCAATTCAACCATGAACTTTGTAAAAAGATGTGGATTGTACGGTGAACTGTAACCTCTAGGGGTGAGCCACAATGGACCAATCTGGGGTCGCAGTGGAGGGGAGGTATTCGCCCCACTCACATGGAACCTAACCTAACCTAGTTATTTATGTTCCAAGTGCGTTATTTATACAGGGTATATCTGAATAACGCCGAAAATTTCATTTTCTAATTCCCCTATATAAGCTGTCATGGTGCTAAAATTCAGTATGGTTGGAGACTGAGGCAGCTACAAAATTCAAAAATGATTGTAATTGGGGTTATTGAGTAATCTCAATGGAAGTCTTGAAAACACCTACATTCAATTTGGAGTCAAATCGAATTTTTAATGTTTCCTCAGAAACTTAGCTAAATACAAAAATCACACAGACGATAAAAAAGTTGATATGTCAATAGTTTGATCTGATAAAAATATGAAACTCAGAAAAACCGGTGGTGTACAGGGTGGGCAACTAAGACTCCAGAGTTCGATTTCTCTGTTGTCTTGAGAGATACAAAAAAAATGCATGGATCAAAATTGAAGTAAAAACCGAGCTTCACATTTCAAAATTTCTCTGCAATACACAGGGTGTTCCGTAAGGTCACAGCACATCAAAGCTACGTTTTTTTCATTGGAACACCCTATATTTTATTTCATTTTTGAATTCTCCCTGACGATCTGATTTCAACGACCCATCATACTTAGGGTCTAGCAGTGAAAGTTACTGAGATATAGGGTGTGCAAAATCGAGATTTTCCAAGTTCAGGATTTTTTTCTGTCGAAACTGTTCATTATTCGTCAAAACGGTTTACATTTCTCTATCTCAACTTTTCACTCACTATCAATTGGTGTTCATTTGAAATTGATACAAGGTGGTCAAAAAATCAAAATTTATAATTTGTTTTAATAAAATGTCAATTGAACACCAATTGATAGTGAGTGAATAGTTGAGATAGGGATATGTAAATCGTTCGATTCTTCCAGAACAAAAAAGCTGTCGAAAATGTATGTGCAGTTATTACCAATATTACCATCAATACCATTGTTATTATTAGAAAAACACTGACTTTATCTTTAGTGAATGAAATACTAAGGCTAACTTTTCCCAATCTATGAGTGGGTACGTGCAATATGTAAGGTAAGTAGAAATATGTATTTCTTTTAGAAAGCTGTAATTTATTGTCAATAAACAAATCATATGCTATTTCCTGGAAGTATTGTCTCTATCTATTACTATTTGCCGTATCTAGGTAAAAAAATTGTCGATTGGTATTGCAATGCGCCAACTGTGATAATACTTTCTATTTCCTTCCTCAAAACACACAGTCGACTGAATCAAGATTGAGTGATTAGCTATAAAATAACAATAAAGATAATTGTAAAGAAAAGATAGCAAGAAGAAACTTCTCAGAAAAAGTACTTCAACTACAAATGATAAAACATGCTGTTGTTATTGTTTTTCAGATAATTCAGTATTTTATATTGATTGAACTGGCGCTTGCTTGATGGAAATTTTCTGATGCCTGGAAAGTCATTTTCCAAGAAAATCCGAAATCATTTCCACAATAATTCAATAATGTTGATGCAGGTGAAAATAAGGGAACAAAAACGTTTTCCTGGAAATAGGGTGTATATAAGTGTGAGCAGAGTTTCGATTTATTCTCGAAGAGTGCGTCGTATCGAAATGTAACCTATTTTTTGAGCAATTTATGCTGGTTATCCAAAAAGTTATATGGAAAATCAAGAAGACCTATTCAGAATTCATCATCATTATCCCACTCTGTGAAAAGATATATTGAAAAAATCTGTCGGTCAGCCAACATCAGGCACACCCTATATGAATATAGGTAATAGGACAATTGCAGAGACAAATCCACTTCAATTCATGGTACTCACCTCTAAATCAACTAGTATATCTTATGGAAAAAAATCCTTCTCCCCCGAGTTCTCCCCTAAACATCAAAACTATACCCTGTCTTTCTGAGAATTGTATTTTGTGGCAAGAAACAATAAAAGATAGTAAATTCTCCAAATGAAATCAAAAGTGGCTTTAAATGACACTCAACAGGCAAAAAAAGTGTCATTTCTCTGCATAGGCAGATGAAAATCATTCCATGGGCGTAGAACCTGATTTTTTCAGTAAATAAACATCTAAAACTTCCACGCCAATGAAATAAAGAGAGTTAGAATATGAAATTTTAATTGCGTAACCTACAAAAAATGTACTCTTGATTGAATTCGATTCCTCTCATGGTTTAGACAAAATTTGAATTAAAGTAATTCAAAGCATCATTCATTTCATAAAAATTGTTCAAAATGTTCATCATTTTCACGTAAACGAAGATTTAATCGACGAAAAAAATTGATGCAAGGAAACTCACCTCAATACAAAGTGCTCAGTCTGAACGCTGGACGACTCTGGCTAATTCAGTACGAAAAAAAAAAATATAACAAAAAATAGCTGATGACTCATTTCAGTTTATTTGTCGTATTCGTACGTATTTCGTTCGTATACGTGAAAATAATGGAAATTTTCAACAGTTTTAATGAAATAACGGTTAATTCTTTTGGTGGATGCTTTGAATTACTAAAATTCAAATATTTTCGAAATTATGAGAATAAACGAATGTAGTAAACAATTTTCGCAATCTGAATATCATATTCAAACTTCTTTTTCCATTGGCATAGAAGTTTCAGATGAATATTTACTGAAAAAATCGAAATCTACGCCCATGGAATGATTTCCATTATGATCATGATATGGATTATACAGGGTGTAAATTTGAAAACTTTCAATGCGAATATCTCGCGAAATAAAAAAGTTAGAAAAACGCCGCTTGGCAAAAATGCTAAAGAGTTAAGGGGAACTAGAACCACCATATTTCAGTGAAGGGATGAGTCACCCTGTCAGCGCAACACACCGCAACTTTGAAATGTCAAATGGCACTACCTCTTTTGTGATACCTCAAATGAAGGGTCTCAGTCAGTAGTATTCACCTGTACAAGACTTTTTTTCCACCCACTACAGGGTGTACGAAAAACATTAATTCGAGGGTCTAAATTTGGAAACTTTCGATGCGAATATCTCGCTAAATAAAACAGTTAGGAAAACGCCGTTTGGCACAAATGCTACAGAGTTAGGAGGAACTAGAACCACCATACTTCAGTAAAGGGATGAGTCACCCCGTCGGCGCGACACACTCCATCTTTGAAATGTCAAATGGCACTACCTCTTTTGTGATACCTCAAATGAACGGTCTCAGTCAGTAGTATTCACCTATACAAGACTTATTTTCCACCCACTACAGGGTGAACGGAAAACATGAAGTCGAATAAAATAAAATGCAGAATGCCGATATATTTCAAGAGATGTGTTCCAAAATGTTAGAATGGCATTTGAACATCGATTATACTATTGCTTACAACAGAATGGAATGCATTTCGAACATCTGATCAAATAAAATATCCTTTTAACACAATTCGTTTTATTTTATTCGACTTTATATTTTTCGTACACCCTGTAGTGGGTGGAAAAAAAGTATTGTACAGGTGAATACTACTGACTGAGACTGTTCATTTGAGGCATCACAAAAAAGGTAGTGCCATTTGACATTTCAAAGTTGGGGTGTGTCGCGCCGACGGGGTGACTCATCCCTTGACCGAAATATGGTGGTTCTAGTTCCCCTTGACTCTTTAGCATTTTTGCCAAACGGCGTTTTTCTAACTTTTTTCTTTCGCGAGATATTCGCATTGGAAGTTTTCAAATTTACACCCTGTATAACCCAATATGCCAAAATACCAGATTTGATTGAATTCTCATGAGCCGTTTAGATCTACTATTCTCGTATGATCACAATTGTAATGTCAATATTAGATGTCGATGCTTTTTCTATACGTTGATGACATCATTGTTTTCGGATGCAGCACTAAACAATGTAGAGAGCATAGTTTGAAACTGAAAAAAAAAACAACTTTTTGCTCATTGGGACATTGGGACATTTAATTTTAAACAAAGGCGTAGGCCCGGATCCAAAAATGTCGGCCTCCCAAACTAAGCAATTGTTTTGGTCCGAGGAATAAGTTTTCTTAATGAACTTTCACGGACACCCTGTATACAGTCACTAAATAGATACTACAATCTTCTCGACAATTTTTCTCTTCCGAAGCTTTCCATCAGCTTCATCTCCTACCCCTCGTAACAAACAGCCCCCGCCGGGTCTGCAGACCTTCAAAATTCAGCGACTAGACTGACGGGAGGATTGGGGAAGAAAGTAATGGCCCCATAAACACGAAGTGTAGGGTTGGCAGGAGGCGAGGGAACGAGGGAGAGGAAGAAAGGGAACCGCCGTCTGGCGACCTTGACCATGACCGTGGATCGACCTACCCCAAGTTGGGGAACGTCGCCCCCTCCCCTCCCTAGCTGTACGGCCCACGCCGACGCTCGACTAGTCTGGATCCCCAGCCCAGACTGACAGATCGATATTGTTTATTGCGGATGAAATGTCGGAAAATTTGATGGGGTTTTCTTTCAGGATGCCAGAGAGCAGACATGATTTGTTTTTTCCTCGAACGTCAGAAAATGTTGAGATTCCATTTTTTGATACAGTTTTTCACATTTCTTTGATATTGTCACGATGAAATAGATGATTAGTCCATCCATATCGATTCAAAAGGGGTTAGCTTGGCTTGCGAGAGGTGTTATTCGAATAGGCAATAATAGTTTAGGGGTTGCTGAAAGTATGTGACTATGTTCAAACATATTAATATTTATTGAAGCATGAAACATTATGGGTAGCAATGACAAATATGAATAAACAACAATGAATATAAAGACCTAATCCTAATAACAACTTACATTATAACGACCACTACGACGAGTTCTTGTAAAGTTTCAGGCCACGAGCTATTTCATTTCCAGCCAGCTGCTTATGATCTATAAGGTACAGATCCGACCTGTCCTGAAATACTGTTTCAATATTTGTAGTGCAGCACCCAAACATACCTTGAAACTGTTGGATTCTGTCCTCTAGAAAAACCGATCTCACTGTGCCCAACATAAGCTTGTCAGGAGTAACCATACCTTTGAAGACATCCATTTCGATGCTTGGTATTACTATCAGCAATAACCTTTCTTGGGAAAATCACGTGAGATCAATTGCTTAAAGTGCATCCCAAAAACTTGGTTTTCTGTTTCGGGCCAGGAGCTATTTCACTTCCAGTCAGCTGCTTATGATCTATAAGGCACAGATCCAACCTGTCCTGGAATTCTGTTCCCATATTTGTAGTGCAGCACCCAAACATACCGTGAAACTGTTGGATTCCGCCCAAAAAAAGGGCGATTCGTCTCGTGAGTGATGCCTCGCTCACAAACTCACTCACTTCTCTTGAACACCGTAGAAAAGTTGGTGATCTGGGTCTATTTTATAGATATTTTCATTTCTTCTGAAATATCAACAATTGTTCCTCCCTTGGCAGTCCCCGCGAGGTTAACCCGTCGAGTTGGGGCTTAGCACCCCTTCGTGGTCACTTTGAAGACCTGCAGAACATTTCTTTCCAAAGACTCGTTCTACCAACGAACAGCGAGGCTCTGGAACACATTGCCAAAGGAGGTGTTCTCCGAGGCATATAACCTCCAGAAATTCAAGAACACCAATCCCCACCTTATTTCACTTGGTTCTCACGATGTTCTCTGAACATTACAGGATATCCCTATTCATGGGAACCAGAACATAAAAAAAATTGTCGAGTGATTTTGACATTAAGTATCTCAATTCGCGATGTCAAAGTTCTTCTTTTCTATATAACCTTCATGCTGCTTCATTGAAAAAAAAAATTGGAATTTTTTTTTTTTTAATTCAAATTATATTTCCGAAACAGTCTACTCATTAAATACTGTCTGTAGGTTAATCGAGGAGGTTGTATTACATTCATTATTCCAAATTTTTTGGGATTTTCTCTCCTCGTTTCTATAAAATAAAAATATCAATATTATTTCAATATACGTGTAGTAAGGACAAATCAGATGATTTGCCCCAAAATGTCACTGTGTTTAGAGAATTTTCCTATCAGAGAGCCTAAAAGAAAAATTCACTAGCTTGTCAGTGACAATTTGTATTGAAAAAAATTTTGAGAAAAGAAATAAAGGTATATAGAAAAAATATCAAATTTTCACTTATCTTTGGACGTGTCGGGACCGGTTCTGCTCCCGTTTTCAACATGAAAAGAGATTGTTTCAATAGCGAAGTCGTATAATATATGTCTTGAAGCTTTTCAGTTTTCAATGACAATTGGTGACGTTGGCAATCAAATGAGTTACAAGATATTTTCATTAATTAATCTTGAATTTACCATTTTCATGTTCAGATTTCAGTAGTGAATACCATGTTCTGTCTATATCAACTGAACAAGAAGCAATGCTATTGTCTCCGTTCAGAAGAATGCAAGCAGATTCCTTGATTTTTCTCTTCTGGTTGTTATCTTCTTTTCCAATGATTTTAATATTATTCCACTCTGCCATATGTTGTCCGTCTTCAGTAAGGATATGTTCAGCTAGTTTCGATTTATCGATGTTTCTTTTCTTTATATTGTACTTATGTTCCTTCGTCCTTACTGAGAGAGGTCTCTTGGTTTCACCTGTATAAAACTTTCCACAAACACAAGGTATACTGTAAATACAATTTTTTGACGATTGTATATTGAAATAATATTGATATTTTTATTTTATAGAAACGAGGAGAGAAAATCCCAAAAAATTTGGAATAATGAGTCTACTCTTGGTATAATTGGGTCATCAGTTGAAATCTTCGCAGATGCTAGAGCCGTTACGCCCAGTCAATTTTACGCGAAGTTTTGACACTTGTAGAAATTGGGAATGCGACAGGACAGTGGCATTTTGATTAAGAGGCCCTAAGGGAGCCAAGGCGTATCAGACAGGTTCACACGGTGGCGCTCCGTTACATTATCCATAAACATCCATTCGTAAATTGGGAGTGGCTACTAATACAACAAAGCGATACGATATTTCATTTCATAGTTGGGACTGAGATGAGAAGTGCCTAAATCTTTCGAACCATGCCCATCACCTTATATGTTGAGATTCGTGTTTTTGATGATTATTTTTCGCAATAAAATTGTAGAGGCTTAGTTTGGTCAGAGAGTTTTATGTCGCTGTGTACAAATACTCTTCAAATTGGAAATAGGAAGTTAGTTATCAAAAATTCATTGAACACTATCAAAAATGGACGTACTTACACTATTTCTGTATTTTTTTGACGTGATTGTTGTAATTTGGTCATTATTCGGTCCAATGGCCATCAAGATATCAGCGCATCTTACGGATTTTTTATGAAGAAGGAGCCTTGATTAAGAACACCATATCCTTATACACATCTCAGTCGAGACAAATATTTTGTTCTTGAAATTATCTGAATTTTTCGAATGAGGACAATTATCTGAATTTTTGGGGTTTTCTCTCCATAGCTATTTCAATACACTTGTGAGCATAAATCGGTATTTGCTCAAAATTGTAGCTCCGCTTAGGATTTCATTGTTAGAAACCTAAAAAGAGATTCAATCGATAGTCGGTGACACCTTGTTTGGAGAATGTTTGAAGAAGAAAAATATCAATAATTAGTCATTAAAAAATATGAAATTTGCATTCTTTGGACGTTTCGATAACGAATCTGTTTCGGTTTTCAACATGAAAGTGCAAAACATTATTAGTTTTTCGTTTTCATCATACAAGTATATTCAAATAAAATCAATATTCCACCTTCTTGATTTACCTATACTAGTAGTGATAAAAAAATCAAAGTAGGTTTCCAGGAATACTCAGATCTTCATGACAATATTTTTGTTATTAATATTATTATAATCATTCTTATAATCATTATTCTGAGCAGGTATACAGTTCTGCTAATTTTTTTCGGAATATAACTCTTTAACAATGATATATGTGGCCTCAAATGTGTCTTAATTCAAATCAAAATATGAGAATACACTTTTTTTTTAGAAAAAAATAATATGAATAAAAATGAGTACCTGGCTAGTATACTAGAAGTATTAACACTTTTTACATAGTGAATAGTTCAGAACTAAGAAGGATTTTTTTTTTGGAAGCTACTATATTTATAACAAGTAGCACTCTCGTGGAAATAACTTAGAAGAGTATTTACTACACTTTGGAGTACTGACTTCATACAGAAGATGCTTCGATTCAATATGAAATTGTATTATTTCCTTGACTTTAGCGAAGTTGATCTGATAGCAGATTCACTGGGCAATCTAAGGTTATAGTATTGTTCGAAAATGACTGGAAGACGCAGAAAAAAATTATACAGTGCAAGACGACATGTCAATGATGATATTTTGTATCATCAAGCGTTCCGGTAACTGTAAAATGAAGTTTAACTCATGTAACTGAAATGAAGTTTAACTTTTGTCGATCATGTTTATTTCTGTTCTTCTCTTAGGTTCATCAGGATGAACGTATAGTTTACCTAGCTGATACATTCCTATCAGAAATAAATGAAGCTGGAGGTTATGTATACACACATTAAGCAAATAGAAGTGCTTTTGAGGAGCTCAGGTATGAATAAAAAAAGTACAATATCTATATAATATTCAGATTGATATTATGTGCACATACACATTTTTATCTGAAGAAGAATGCAAATTCCCAACTTCAGAAGATTTCGTGATATTTTCATCACATAGAGAATGGGAATTCTCAATGTATTTCTTTATATACAGTGTCATTCATAAAGTCGGCATCATATGGGAAAAACTTTTATTAATGCCTCATTTTGGGATTCGAGTTGGACGATAAGTTTTGCTTCAAAAAAGATGCAAAATGGCCTACTCGTGGGGTCACGTGACTTTTCGCTACATGTCAAAAGTGACATTTTTTCAAATTAATCGCTGAAAGTAGGCTTATTTGTTCGAATATCGAAAAAGTTCACTTGAAAAAGTTGTTTCTATTTCAATTTTACACATGCTTCCCGAATTTGATCTTTCTATTGCAACTTTCAGATTTTGATTTTACTTTTGATTTTTCGAAATTTCTGTAATATTTGGAGAATTGTTAATTCCACGAAACTACTTCATGCCAGTAGCTTTTTCATGCTACTCACTTTCAATTACTTACTATCACTGATTATGGACGGAAATATAATTTTCTTTAGAAAATGATAATACCCGCTTCCAAATTCTGTTATGTTTGATGCAAAGTTGATATATCGTCAAGCATTTAGAAACAAAATTCAATTAAACTGATTTTTTCAGTACTGAAAAAATAAATCTGAATGAATTTCGTTTCTAAATGCCCGACTCAAACATAACAGAATTTTGATGTTATGTTTGCATCAAACATAACAGAATTTTGAAGCGGAGATTATCATTTTTGTCGATAATTAGTGATAATTAGTGATTGAAAGTTAGTAGCATGACGAAACTACTGGTATGAAGTAGTTTTATCGAATTTACAATTTTTTTAATATTACAGAAATTTCGAAAATTTTTAAAAAATATCGAAATCTAAAAAATGTAATAGAAAGATAAAATCCGAGTCACATATGTGAAATTTGAATAGAAACAACTTTCTCAAGTAAACTTTTCCGATATTCGAACAAATAAGCCTACTTTCAGCGATTAATTTGAAAAAATGTCACTTTTGACATGTAGCGAAAGTCACGTGACCCCGATTGAGTAGGCCATTTTCCATCTTTTTTGAAGCAAAACTTAACGTCCAACTCAAATTCAAAAATAAGTCATTAATAAAAGTTTTTCCCATATGATGCCGACTTTACTAATGACACTGTATATCCATTTTTTTATGTTCATAATTCCATCTGAGAATATTCGTTTTCAATACAGTATATGAAATGAAGAGGAAGTGGCACGTTGATATTATAATGTTAATTTGAGAAAAAAAATAAGGGTGTATTCCTGACGCAAAAAGTTTCATTTGGTGAGAAGCATTTTGAGTTTCATGTCCATTTTTGTATATCGAGGCCGCAAAGATGGAATTGGCTTCGACGAAGTCTTAGGCAAACTCTCTGCTACGGGTATGTTGAAGCATATACTACAGAGGCTAAAACCATATACCATAAACAGTGTAGTAAATATACTTCGACGTTGAGGTTGAGCAAATACTATACCGGAACCGACTATAGATGCTTCGTGATGAAGTAAATACTTCGAAGTAGATCCTTCAATTTGTAGCATTAGCATTTACTTCGGTTTTATTCATACCACCCATTTTCATAATACTAGACTAGTAAAATACTATGAACTTCTTCCGATGCGAATTATGTCTCAATTTTTCTGTGCATTATACAGGGTGTTATTTAAGTACGTGGCCAAACTTGAAGGGGTGATTCTTTGAGTGATTCTAAGACGAAAAGTTCATATAAACATATGTCCGGTAATGCTTCGTTTTCAAGATACAGGGTGTAAAAATTTTCAAAAGAAATCGTTTTTTTCGTAAATATCTTGATATCCCTTCAACCGATTTTATTGAAATTTGGCAGTGTTATTTGGAACATTTCGATGAGGATATCTTTTTTGATAAATGCGTCTAGCCGCTCTGGAATTGCCTTGGGCCATTCCATAGACAAAATGCATATCGGCCATTTCCGAGTTTGTAAACCGAACCATTTTCAGATATCAGTAACAAATTTTATATCTCAAAACTCTTGAAAACACTTTGAATAATTACTATCAAATAATTACGTATGTACCGTTTCAATTTGTGACAGTTATATGAAGTTGAATTTGTTTGAACATTTGTTTTTCCTTCCATGGCCCTCTTACTTTAGTTTCAAAACACTGCAGTATTACATAAAAACATTATTTGTTTCATCGAAAACAGTTAATATGAGCGAAAAAATTAAAAGATGACTTCCATGTAATATTAATTGTTTAATCATAAATAAAAATGTCTTTATTGCATGTCCATGGACAACAATGAGCCCATTTTGCAGCACGAGCCGAAGCCAAGAGCCGAAGGCAAGTGCTGCAATTCATACATACAACATACACATATTTTTTGTTTTTTCATTGCATTCATTTTGATAGAAAATTCTAAGACTAGAATAGAGTATTAATATAAAAAAATATTAGTAAGACCCCAGTATTTGATGGTTTAGTAGTTGAAATGTTTTATTGTGTTGTCACAGGGATGTGCAACGAAGTGATTTTTATGTTTTTTCTCAAAAACAAAGCAAGATACGAAGAAAATTCTAGATATAAAAAAGTTGTAATTATACAACAAATACAAAAATTGTAAAAAAATCAGTGGCGCACATTTTTTCTGTCAGAAATATTGGTTACAGTGCCTTCCGGGACGCCACTGGACATGCTAATTTTGATATAGTTAGGGTTAAATTAGCCCTTCACGACCTTGAATAACACTGCCAAATTTCAATGAAATCGGTTGAAGGGTTACTAAGATATTTAAGAAAAAAACGATTTCTTTTAAAAATTTTGACACCCTGTATCTTGAAAACGAAGCATTACCGGACCTATGTTTATATGAACTTTTCATCTTAGAATCACTCAAAGAATCACCCCTTCAAGTTTGGCCACGTACTTAAATAACACCCTGTATACTGTATTATTTTGAAACCGTACAATGATACAAGAGACACTGCCGCTTTCTGAGGTATCAAATGGCATTCAAAAATCGACATGCCCTTTTGGTAACGTGATACGCCGGATCGTCTTTCTCTAAGTGAAGCGTGTTTAAAAACGCGTCTGTCTATAGGGAATATTCAAAAATTCATTGCGGGTGGCAGCGGCACGGAATACCGGACGATGAAGAAAACAAAAACATTCTCCAAACGAAGTGTCACTGACTAGCAATCGAATTTTTCTCGTTGGTTTACAACAATATGATAGTTGAGAAAAATCAACATTGGTCACTGAGTTAATGAGAAAATATTATAAAAGTCTTGATAGAAAGAGAATGACTTCTGGCTTAGTCAGAAAGTAGGTGCTTCTGCTTCCACACATGCCCACTCCTGTATAACAAGATATTTTGTCATGGATATAAAACCTAACATTATGTTGATTCAATGAATTCTTTCAGGCATTTCTGGCAGCATTGGAAATCTAGACCATAGTGTAATGGTTCCACTTTACACCCTATGTAAGTTTTGTTCTGTAAACTTTTTCATAGTGATCTAGCTCTCTTTGAAGCCGATGAAATATCACATCTGAAATCGAAGACCGCATGAAGATCGGTAAATTTTTTCAAGAAATACAGGTCCTCGAAATAGAGTCAAATTATGAGTGGTCCATTTAGTGTGTTGAGAACTGTAGTTATTTATTATACAAGGGGAGAAAGTCGTAGGTTTTCGCTCGAGGTTCTGTTACGCGTAGCGGAGACGAGACAAAAAACCGTGAGCTAAAATCTAATATTTTTTCACTGTTTAACACACTATTTTTTTTTCTCTGGCAGGATAAAGTACGAATCAATATTGAGAAGATATCACAATATATGGAATTCAGAAAATTATCGACGTAAAATTTGAAGCTTTCAGAATTGCCCCTGCGTTGCATCAGGCATCTGTTTGCAGGCATCTTCATCATTGTTTTGAAGTAATCAAATATCTGTCAGTCTAGTTCTGTGATTTGATTTAGAAAAATTGCGAATTTAGTGGTTGCTAGGTAATTTACCTACTCGCGAAGTAAGATAAGGAAGATAAAAGGACTTGCAGTTCTTTCTCGGACACGGTGTTATTGACTCATCAACGGCACCAAAAGTACTTTTTTCCCACAGGAAAAAAGTGATTTATGAAAAGTGACATTCCATAACCTATCACCAGAAATGAGATGTCGAAACTTTTATCCCGTTACAGAAAACATTTATTTCATCAATGAGTTGCAAATTTATTTTAAGTATCCATCGGATATTGAATAATCTGATGATTCTTGATTCAACCACAAATTCCTTCCTTTTCATTGACACAGTGAAGGTGGCAAAAAACTGTTGCTCATAATTATAATAATAGTGGGTGACTGGGTGATTCCAATTTCCACATACACACAGGATGTTTGTGGTATATATTGGTATATTGGTTTATGAATAAAATTAATGTATCGCAGAAAATATTCAGAATGTTACACTTTGTTCTTACTTGTATTCCTTCCAAAGATACAAGCAAATAATATACAGGGATTATCTAAATAACACCGAAAAAATTCAAGGGGTGATTCCTTGTGATATTTTAGGAAATAAAGTTCATATAAACTTGCTTCGTTTTCGAGATATAGGGTGTATTAATATTTCCATGAAAAATATTTTCAATTTCATTAAAACGTTGTGGTTTTGTTAAAAGTAATATGAAGCTTCTTCTACAGCAATAAGATTCGAAATGATATTTCCAGTGGCGTCACAAAGGGTAAATTTATCGATACTCATGGTGAATGTCATTGTACAAGGTGGCCAACTAAGAATCCAGAGTTCGATATCTCTGTTGTCTTGAGAGATACAAAAAAAAGTTTTCCATTCAAATTAAAGTGATAACCGAGCTTCACATTTCAAAATTTCTTTGAAATACACAGGGTGTTCCGTAAGGTCACAGCACATCAAAGCAATGTTTTTTTCATTGGAACACCCTATATTTTATTTCCTTTTTGAATTCTCCCTGAAGATCTGATTTCAACGACGTATCATACTTAGGGTCTAGCATTGAAAGTTACTGACATATAGGGTGTGCAAAATCGAGATTTTCCAAGTTCAGGATTTTTTTCTGTCGAAACTGTTCATTATTCGTCAAAACGGTTTACATGTCCCTATCTCAACTTTTTACTCACTGTCAATTGGTGTTCAATTGACATTTGCTTGGAACAAATTATAAATTTAGATTTTTTGACCACCTTGTATCAATTTCGATTGAACACCAATTGATAGTGAGTGAAAAGTTGAGATAGGGACATGTAAACCGTTTTGACGAATAATGAACAGTTTCGACAAAAAAAAATCCTGAACTTGGAAAATCTCGATTTTGCACACCTTATAATATGTCAGTAACTTCCACTGCTAGACCCTAAGTATGATGGGTCGTTGATATCAGATCTTCAGGGAGAATTCAAAAATGAAATGAAATATAGGCTATTCCAATGAAAAAAACATAGCTTTGATGTGCTGTGACCTTACGGAACACCCTGTGTATTTCAAAGAAATTTTGAAATGTGAAGCTCGGTTATTACTTCAATTTTGATACATGACTTTTTTTGTATCTCTCAAGACAACAGAGAAATCGAACTCTGGAGTCTTAGTTGGCCACCCTGTACACCACCGGTTTTTATGAGTTTCATATTTTTTTTCAGATTGAACTATCGAAATCACAACTTTTTTATCCTCTGTGGGATTTTTGTATCTAGCTTAGTTTTCGAAGAAACAATAAAAATTCGATTTGACTCCAAATTTTAATGTAGGTGTTTTCAAGACTTCCATTGAGCTTACTCAATACAACCCCAATTGAATCATTTTGAAAATTTCGGGCTTTCTCAGTCTCCATCCATACTGAATGTTAGCATCATGAAAGCTTATACAGGAGGATTATAAATAAAAACAATTGATACTTTCAACTTCAACATCCTGTATGTCAAAAACCGAGCAAGTTAGGACACATGTTTATATCAACTTTATTTGCTAGAATGTCACAAGGAAACACCTCCTGGATTTTTTTGGTGTCATTTAGATACAAAATGGTTGCTACGGTTTGTTGTGTTTGCATTTTTCTCTGGCCGAATATGTCCATTATATCGACACAAATTCCCACATATGGGGTTCAGCACCAAAACATACGCCGATGCTCTTAGATTCCATCCAGAGACGAGAGAAGAGCCATCCGCCTGGTGGGTGACGCCACACTCACTCACTCTTTGACATCATTGAAACACCGTAGAAAGGTCGGCGACCTTTCACTTTTCTATCGATACTTCCACGGGAAATGTTCTTTGGAAATCTCTGCTATCATCCCTTCACTAGCAATACCAATCAGACGAACTAGACAAGCCCAGTCAGCACATCCTTTCGTTGTCAACCTCGAAAGATGTCGAACAGCACTTTATCAAGACTCCTTCATCCATAGAACGGCTAGGCTCTGGAATTCATTGCCTGAGGAAGTATTCCCAACAACATATAATCTCCAGAAGTTCAAAAAAAATTCCAATACCTACCTCCTGTCCCTATCCTCCCTAGGAACGCACGATGTTCTTTGAACATTGTAGGGATTCCCTTTCGTGCGCTCCAAGCGATAAAAAAAATGCATTCAATTGTTTCCTATGGTTTGAGGACATGCAGCAAATACCTACATTGATGGTTGCCATTTTTCAATCAATATATCTCACTAGTTTTATGGAAGATTCCATGTTGTTGATATTCTCAGAATTTCAAATTGATATTTTTTCGTACCATCTATCAATATCTGTGACACAAGTCGCGCCTCAACATCGAAATCTTTGAAAGTGAATTGCGTTTCAAGTGGGCTTGGCAAGCACACACTATCCATATAATTAGGTCACTAAGTGCGAATAAAATATGATTTGGCAAAAAAATCGTTCATTAAGGGGAACGCTACAGTTCGGATTCGATATTCTCATGATATAATTTGAAATTATTTGAGCGATCAATAGTACCTACCGCACATAGAAATGATTGATTGATTTCACAAGAAATTACAGTTTCAACTATACAACAAATGAGCGTTGTAACGAAAAACTGTAGATTAAACCTACTTCACAACACTCAATAAACTGACTCAACAACCTGACATTGATTATTCCAAATTTTTTGGGATTTTCTCTCCTCGTTTCTATAAAATAAAAATATGAATATTATTTCAATATACGTGTAGCAAGGACAAATCAGATGATTTGCCCCAAAATGTCACTGCGTTTGAAGAATTTTCCTATCAGAGAGCCTAAAAGAAAAATTCACTAGCTACACGTATATTGAAATAATATTCATATTTTTATTTTATAGAAACGAGGAGAGAAAATCCCAAAAAAATTGGAATAATGAATGTACCACCTCCTCGATTAACCTACAGACAGTATTTAACCTGACATTGAATTAAAAATCTTATATGACATCAATTTATTACCATGGTAACTTTTCGGACGATTTTTAGGGATACCAAGGTTTTGTATGTTTCTATTCATGAAAAGCCATTTTGCTCGAAAACTGTTCACTTCAGAGCATTGAAACAAACACACCATTTTTGTGTGAAAGATATTGGCGCTGCAGGATGTGCTTTGAAGATAACAATTTCTCCAGTGGGATAAAATTTTGGAGGTTGAACCCTTACGAGGCATTGAATCAATTCTATGTCCAAGGAGATTGATTGAGAGCCTTAAACGTAGTAGTAATTTCTGATGAAGTGTGTATACAATTGCTCAGCTTCGTAGCTCAAACAGTCTCTGAGATAAACTCATTAACGCCTAGCGTAGCCAATATGTTACGGCTACAGAATTATATTCCAAACCAGCTTCCACGAACGGTGAAAACTTTCTCAACTGGATGGCGACGGCGAAGTGAAATATAATTATGAGTTCAGTTAATCTCTGGTTTAACACTGATTGCGTGATATAGTTGTAGCAGCTGTTTTTTTATTTGGGATAGATATATAGATAGATATTGATAGATATACATACAAAAAACATAAAACATCAGTAGAAGCAGCATTAGAATATGAGTTCCTACATGGTTGCATTTTTGTTGCATTCTAACGTTCTTGCTACTAAAAAATATTGGGGAAACCTGGACGAAACGTCTGGGTTACGTTTCAAGTAACGTTTCGAACAGTCCACAATAGGGTAGAATTGAAATGTTTCATGTTCTATGGGACAGACCAGTCCTCCCGTTTGATTGCATGAATCCAATATTCTTGCCTTCCTTTGAAAACTTCACGAGTATTTCTATCAGCTCCTATCTCAGAAGGTATTCCAATGAGGAATGATAAACTTCCAAAATGAAAATTAAAAACTAGACTATAGTTAGATCACAATATACCTGTTGTTGACAACATAAATATGGACTTGGCAACAATTTTCGAATAGGGATCCAATAACTTGGTAGATTTCAATGCAAACAAAACACAAGCGTGCCTATTCTCTAAAAAAGCCGATCTCACTGTGCCCAACATAAGCTTGCCGGGAGTAACCATACCTTTGAAGACATCCATTTCGATGCTTGGTATTACTATCAGCAATAACCTTTCTTGGGAAAATCACGTGAGATCAATTGCTAAAAGTGCATCCCAAAAACTTGGTTTTCTCTTTCGGGCCAGGAGCTATTTCACTTCCAGTCAGCTGCTTATGATCTATAAGGCACAGATCCGACCTGTCCTGGAATACTCTGTTCCCATATTTGGAGTGCAGCACCCAAACATACCCTGAAATTGTTGGATTATGTCCAAAAAAGGGCAATTCGTCTTGTGGGTGATGCCTCGCTCACAAACTCACTCACTTCTCTGGAACACCTTAGAAAAGTTGGCGATCTGGCTCTATTTTAAAGATATTTTCATGGACGATGCTCTTCTGAAATATCAACAATTGTTCCTCCCTTGGCAGTCCCCGCGAGATTAACCCGTTGAGTTGAGGCTTCGCACCCCTTCGTGTTCACTTAGGAGACCTGATGCAGAACATCTCTTTCCAAAGACTCGTTCATCCAACGAACAGCGAGTCTCTGGAACACATTGATAAAGAAGTTTCCTCGAGGCATATAACCTCCGAAAATTTAAGGAGAACACCAATTCCTATACCTTATTTCCTTGGTTCTCACGATGTTCTCTGAACATTACAGGATATCCCTTTTCGTGGGAACCAGAACATGAAAAAAAAATACCTACCTGAAAAATCTGATTCCATGGTATCTCGCTGCATTTTTTGTGCATTGTACAACAGCACAATGTGATGGCATCCTTGAATCAATGAATTGCCGAAAAATACGATTCGTATGCCAAAATATTGTGGAAAACTATTTCAATCCTTCGATTTCATATGATTTATCCTAGTATTAGGTAAGATTCGAACAGAATTTTCGGTTGGAAAAGGAAAAGTGGAATTCAACCTACTTGTCTCGGTTTATGCGCCGTTTATCTGTCAAATAATAATTATCCGCATTGCCAAATATCCATGACCCTCTTTCCGCCTAATTCGAAGCACATCAGCGGCTCCTAAAAATATAATCAACACGCAAATTACGATTTCGATAATTTACAACAAAACGGTGACTTATACTGGGTGGCCACGAGAAGCTAAAAACTGAGATAGTGTGGAAATCGTTGCAACAAAAAGGAAACACTTGAATAAACTACATTTGTTTTCAATTTCAAGGTCAGAAAATGGTGGTTTCCTGATGAATTAAATACTTGTCAACTGACATTAATATCAAAAATAGTTATTCGTTTCACTAGGCCGAGCGGTTTAAGTGGAAAAATCAGCAACTTTGTTTTTTACATAATATTCAAGTACAACAGGTCAAAACAAGTGCAAATTGTATGTCAACGGTAATATTTTCGAAAACATTTAAATTCAGATTGTTTTTTCGAAAAAAATACATTTGTCATACAGTTTGCACTTGTTTTGGTTTGTTGAACTTGAATATGTAACATTGTACAGGGTGTTCCATTTGAAAACAAGTTGCTGGCCTGACCAAAACATCAAGTTAATATTTACTCTCCTTGTACCCCAGTAAAATGAAATTCATGGTATCAGATCATTATATTATGATAATAATTGTTTTCATATGATTTTCTGCTCTTCTGGATGAAGAATTTCCGAAAAATTTGCTGATTACCATGGTAACAATGGCGAAATGGAGCATATGAATTGGTTGAAAATGACTGGTATGACATTTTCTCTGGAAAATTTTATTTGTGTCACTTATCGATGAATCAATTCAGTCACATCACATTCTGATCAAAAATAATTTTTTTCTAATGGAACCTCTCTGAACCACCTACATGTTTCTCTAGAACGTATGACTAGTCATTTTTGTATTGTAACAAATTGTATATCGTTGAAAAATCAACAACTAGTTCATGAATGTCCTTTGTAGTTCGAATATTATTTTTTTCGAAGAAATTACATTTGACATGAAGATTGCACTTTTTTCTCGACCTTTTGATCATGAATTTGTAAAAATATACGGGGTGTTCCATTCAAAGAAACAAAGTTGCTGGCATTTCCAGAAAAATCGGAAGTCCCCCATTTTCCATTCACGAATGCAGAAGTTACAGGAGTGACCCTATACCCTGTGTCACCCGGTATAAACTGAGTTGAAAACGGGAACCAAATGATTCGACGTTTTTAATCTTAATAAATTAGTAATCAACTAACTATGTGTTAAAAACAAAATTATAAATATTTTGTTTCCTTCTACTCCATGTGAGTAAAGTAACTCACCACTTTATCTGACCTTCAATCAATCTAGTATGAGATATTTACAACTCCTAGATATACAGGGTTATGATAAAGTAATGCACAAAATTCATAAAACGTACAACGATCACTTTTGAAAAAAATGCAAAAACACGTCAAACTGTTTTTTTTTATTCCGCATCTTTTGACATAAGTTACAAAAATAACACGTCAAAGTTGTCAAAGTTATGACGTCATCAACAAATTTTTTCAATGGGAAGCTAAGATTTTTATTACATTATGTGATAGAGCTTGTGTTTTTACACAAGGGAAAAATAGAAAAAAATGTTGATGACGTCCTAACTTTGACAACTTTGACGTGTTATTTTTGTAACTTATGTCAAAAGATGCGGAATAAAATAAACAGTTTGACGTGTTTCTGCATTTTTTTCAAAAGTGATCGTTGTACGTTTTATGAATTTTGTGCATTACTTTATCATAACCCTGTATATATAACATATATAAGATATATAAGATATATTTTCCCATTTATGAATTAAACATACTATAGTTGATTTGTGTCTTCAAACATGAAACGTGATATCAGACTCCATTGAACGCTTCAGCACGAATATATTTTCGACGAATTTCATTGCAAAAATTGACCTCGTTCGGTGCCTATTTTTATTCAACACCGACAAACAAACGAAATTATTATTTAACCGTTTATTGCGAAACTGGGCGATTCACATTGACTCACTCGAGCTTCATTCTCCTTCATGTTGAAGTTCCTTGCACTCGCTGAATACCAAATAGCAAAAACACCCGTGCAGCTTGTTGTGGTTTACACACACCTATTATATTACAAATCCGAATATTTTGCGGCCAATTCGAAGGAATTTCCCACATTTTCTATCATATATTGGGTTTTTGCTAATGAAATGATGAGTAGGCAGAAAATTAGCATATTGAAACTATTACAATTTCCGGAATGATATATAGTGATCACAATTGCAATTGCAATCGTTTTCTCTCCAAAGAAATTTCAGAAATCAGAAAAACGGGTTACTGAAACAATTCCTCCTCATTGTTTTCTATCACTGCATAGTTGTTGATGAATTATGGTATATATTTTGAAAAAAAAATATAGAAATCAGACGAAACGTTCAGGAGAAAGTCTATCTAGAAGTTCTTATTGTAATTTAGAATAGTATGTTCCCTAATGCCATGCTAATATTCAAGGCGGCGATTCTTGGATGCATTTCAAGTTTAAAACTTCATATTATGAACGTATGTCATAGACCTATTCGTATGTCATAAACGTAATAACTTTTGAGATACAGGGTATCAAAGTTGAACATCTGCATAGATTCATTTTTGTCCACCCTGTATAGCTTTTCCTGATGGCGAAATTTATTCTGCTATGTGACTGAAACGGTGCAAAAATTCCAAAATGTTACATATATTGTGGTTTTCCATAGTAATAGCTGTCCTGAATGGTGTACTCAAGCTTAGCATTTTGATCTCGTTTTTTCTCGAAAACGGAGGGTTCTATCGGGTATCAACAAGAGGATCTTTTTTGTACAAAATTGAATGACTTTTCATAGCATTTTATCAAATTTGGAAATATTCACTCGTTGCTCACTTTCAAGTATAATATAATCAATCATATCCCCCTAACGGTGCCACTGGTAGTGAAAAGAAAAATTTGTATACATAAAAAAATGCAGCTTTATAAATATTGGATATGTACCTTATTTCATAAAGATGAGTACAATATTATTCCAGTTATCAATAAAAAAATGATTTGTTTTTGAAACTTCATCACACTATATCTCAAAAGTTGAGACTTTTAGGAAATACGTTAGTGGAAAGTTTTTTCCTTGAAATGAGTTGAAAAATCACCCCCTCGAATATTAGCAAGGAACGCCCTGTATATAGTGCTTTTATTTAATGTCCCTCCCCCCATTTTATTTTTTGAACGGGTCGACTGAATCTATTGAAACTTGAGCTAATGAAATTATGACATAAAAACTTCATTTTGGAGAGAAATTGACGGATGAAAATTTCAGGAACGCTACTGGGTGCCATCTGGGAAAGAAGTTAAATGCAAAGGGTAGTTTTCTGATACATCCTTTTGAAGCTCCTGACAAATACTCCACACCAAAGAAGGGAAGATTTGTATTTCGAGCAAGATAATTTATTATATGTATATGCTTACTGAATTTCAATTATGCAATTTTTCTGGTGGCATTGAAAGAATTGGGAATTTCCAACATAAAAAACCATTTTGGGATATTCTGAAAAATTGGTGAATACACTAACACCAAAATTAACGTTTGGAGCTTTCGCCATTTCTTGATATGTAGTCTGTTTAGACAAAAGCGTAGAAGTTTCAATTCATGAAAAAGTACCGAACCGATTTTTATGAAATTTCAACAAAACAGCATCAAAGTTTATCTATCGGAACGCACGTAAAGTAATCTTCAGTATATTCGTGGAACATAATACGTACCAAGAGGAGACAGAGAGTTAAGATAGGAATAATTGATTTTTTATTTTCTTCTGGAGATTATATGTTCTAGGAAATACTTCCATAGGAAAAGAATTCCAGAGCTTTGCTGTTCTATAGACGAACAAGTTTTGGTAGTGAGTTGTTCGATTACCATCTGAATTGATATATTTTCGATAGTACGAGAAAAAATACTATTTTCTGTTCAATATCAAAACAATAATTTTCTAGTTTTTGCCAAATCAGTATATATACCTACCCTATGTAAATAATTTTGAGATTCTGATGGAGAATGGCTTGGACTATGACGAATTGACAAGTTCCCAACTATATCCACCTCGATACCGATTATGTGTTTCAATTACACAGTGACTCAACATGAACCCAATTCAACAAAAGGTGTGTATAAGTTACCGATTGATACCAGTTGGTTTCGCTATTAATAAAAAACTGTATAATAGTAATCCAATTTCGGAATTTACATAACATTCTCCTATAGGCGGGGCATCACATGACAAAAGTATATAGTATATATACAGGGTGAGTCATTGAAATGGGAAAGTGAGATAACACCTTTGATGTTTGAGATAGATGAACAAAAATTGTTGTGATGATCTAGGCTCATGAGCAGCACATTTCCAAAATATTTCGCTTCATACAGGGTGACTCAAAAATGCGTGACGTATCAAAGTTATACTTTTTTTAATGGGACACCCTGTATTTCATTGCATTTTCGTATTCTCCTTTGTGAGCTGATTCCATCAATGCTTTACACTTGGGTCTAGCGAGAATGATTACAGAGATATAGGGTGTGCAAAATCGAGATATTTCAACTTTAGGATTTTTTTGGGCCGAAACTATTCATTATTGGTCAAAACGGCATACATGTCCCTATCTTAACTTTTGATTTACTATCTACTGATATTCACTTTGAACGATTACAGGGTGGTGCATAATTCTGAATTTTCTTTTTTCTTCGATATATCATCATCTGTAACAGGTCCAGAATGATTTTCTATAACATCACTTTGATTGATGACTAATGAAATTCTGATTTTGTATTATCAATTCCGTTTCTTTTTGGAGACCTTCAAATTCATTTATTTATGAGCAGTCACAAAATACGTAACTATATGAGGAGAATCTCAATTATTATTATCATGAAGGTACACTATCTGTATAAGTAAAGTCCTTTTTGTTACATGTGATGATTTCGGTATATTTACTGATGATTCTGAAGTTTTTTCACGAGTTTTGGTAGTGAAACAAAACTTCCTGGATTTCGTTTCATCTATTTTGTGAACTTGCTGCTTGTTTCGAAAAAATAAAAGCAATTACCAGCACTCAGACACAAAGAAAATCTCAGAAGGAAATAATCAAAATTGACTCAGAACAATGGTCGCCATATTCGTTGTCATTGACATGTTTCTTCTTCAAGTCAAATACAAGCAAACAGCAAACCTGCGATGTCCTGTTTTTTTTTTCGAAATCTGATTGTACTATACGTTTCATGGAATTTCATCAAGTACCTAACTATGTAAAAACTCGACAAACGATAAAATTTTGCCATGGATTTCCAAAAATATGCATCAAGTAACGCCCAAGTCAATTCAAAAAAGTAGGTACCTAACTGTCGAGTTCATTCAAAAAATATGATATGATGATTTTCAAGCAGTGTGAAGAAGTGCTTTCATTTGCAAATATGTTACTCAGTATAATGGTTACAGGATGAACACCTTTTTCATTGATATCATAATTATTATTCAAATTGGCACAAACAACAACATTGGACTGTCGTTTTACTGTACGTGCAGATTTCACAATTATTATTACTATATGGGTTGAGCAACTGACATATCAATGACCACAATAAATAACGGCGAAAAGGAACGCGTGTGAAGCGGCTAATTTCAATACCAATAACATATTACATTAATCCTTGACAGCCATGTTCACTAGACTGTGTAATACTAGGTAAAGCTCCAAGAACATTAATTTCTTCTATCCTATATTGCACGTCCTGTCTGATTATATTTTCACTTCCTTGGCATGGATTGACAGATAAAACAATATTGTCCTTTGGTAATCACAATGCAGTTATGGTATCTTAGATAATTTTTTTTTATGTTCTGGTTCCTACGAAAAGGGATATCCTGTCATGTTCAGAGAATATCGTGAGAACCAAGGAAAAAAAAGGTAGGAATTGATGTTCTTCTTGAATTTCTGGAGGTTATATGCCTCGGGGAACCCCTCCCTTGGCAATGTGTTCCAGAGCCTCGCTGTTCGTTGGATGAACGAGTCTTTGGAAAGAGATGTTCTGCAGGTCTCCAAAGTGACCACGAAGGGGTGCGAAGCCTCAACTCGACGGGTTAATCTTGCTGGGACTGCCAAGGGAAGAACAATTGTTGATATTTCAGAATCGTCCATGAAAATATCTATGAAATAGAGCCAGATCGCCAACATTTCTACGGAGTTTGCGAGCGAGGCATCACCCACGAGACGAATTGACCTTTTTTAGACACAATCCAACAGTTTCAGGGTATGTTTGGGTGCTGCACTCCAAATATGGGAACAGTATGACCGAATGACGGATAGAACAATTTTAGAACAATTTAGTATTCCAGGCTATGGTTCGATATTGCTGACATTCCTGGCTACAATAAGCAATTCAGGAACAGTAGCTTTGAATTATCATCTTATTTCGGAACGATTTTGGCAGTACTACTGGTACACTGGCAGCAACACATAACCATAACCTATGATCTTCCAATTTTCTATGTTTAGCTTTGTTGGTTTTTATTCTCATCATTCTTATTGTTATCTTCTTTACTCACGTTGAAATTATGGATGGAGTGATAAATCCTATTATCAAGAAAGAAAACTCAAAGTCGTCTCCACAATTTTAATGTCAAAGGAGGCAGTCAATCCTGCTTCAATCCTATTATCATAGAAGACATATTATTCGATAGTGATTCTGATTCATCAGAAACACCAAGATCTAGTACCTCTAGTTCCAGTGAAGAAATGAAGCATAGCTGTGAAATATTTGATATCAAAATTTTTCAATTCGAATTCATACATTTTGAATTTGAAAATAATAATATATAATTTTTATCGACTCATTCAAACGTTCAACCTAACATTTCATGAATTCTGGCACTACATCACCATTTCTGCATCAGTGGCCAACAGTAAACTTTCAGCCTCTTACAATGACCCGAGAAAACTTTGCCAGTAATTTTCAGTAAAATCGGAATGATAAAATATACTGGGCATTACTGTGCAGGAATATCAGAACATGCTCTATAACAGAATATTTGGAAGAAATAGAGAATCGGAGCCATCTGGTATGAAGATCTGAAATTCAATTGAGATTAATTCAGAGCATATTGACCCTCTTCTCATATATACAGGGTGAATTGTTTGAAATAATGAAGTCATCAATAATTCTCAATGCAACATTGTACCCCACTTTGCAGGTACAGGATAATTATGGTGTATATATAGAAATTCAAGAGTGCTACTTGTGGTGCCAAATCTCATTAAACATTCTCAATCTAAAACGCTTCCATCCACCTTGAATGAAGACAAAGATCAATTGATTTCGCAGTTATACTTGGTTAAACTCTTATTATACTCTCATTCTTGCCCTTCCAATGCAAATAGTATTTTCAGGACACACGTCTCCATGTCAGCCAAATACAGCCGCATTCTCCAAATAGCAAAAATATTTTGGAAAAAAATCAATGAAACTGATGTCCATTGGCTGTTGTTAAAGAAATTGATATTCTGATTTTCTAGAATCGTTTTCTAGATTTCAATGAAGTTAAACATCTGTTGAACATTTCATCCGCATATATGCACCGGAATCAATACAGCAGGAATCAATTGAATTGCAAAATGATGATAATTTACGGAACAACTTTAATGAAGGTAGTTTACTCATATTTTACCGTTGCGTTGTCAAATCCGCTAGAGAAGAATTGAAAATAAATTGCTTCCAGTTCAGTTGATATAGATAGAACATGGTATTCACTACTAAAATCTGAAAATGAAAATGGTAGATTCAAGATAAATCAATGAAAACATCCTGTTACTCATTGAACTGAGAAGTGTCAAGACAAATACGAATTTGCTATATAAAAAATCCATTTTTTATGTTGAAAACGGGAGCAGATTCGTTCCCGAAACGTCCGAATTGTCACTGACAAGCTAGTGAATTTTTCCTTTAAGCTCTCTGATAGGGAAATTCTTTAAACGCAGTGACATTTTGGGGCAAATCATCTGATTCGTCCTCACTACACATATATTGAAATAGTATTCATATTTTCATTTTATAGAGACGAGAAGAGAAAATCCCAAAAAAATCTGGAATAATGTACATCACAACAACATAATTACAATAAACATTTGTCCCGTACTCAACTTATTATTGTCCCAAGTGGCCCCTATTAGTTTGTGCATCCCTGCCCTAAAATCAGGGTGTAAAGTTTTCGTTGTACCACTCTGTATATGTATATTCGGCCTACTACGACCATTACACGTGAGATGCGTACCGAAATTCGAAAGAAACAGAAGGAAATTAGTGTGACAGCAATCGAGCACGAGGCCAACAACACTTTTTGTTGTTGAGCAACAGACAACACGTCGGATAATGATAATAACCGTTTGATCGTTGTTGATTGTTGGATCTAGCCATGCACGGATATATTTTGCCAGATCTTTAACACCTGAAACGGAGGTAGGCATGGAATTATAGAAAAAATTGGCATCGATGTCGGCATCTACTCGCAAAGAAGGATAATTGAGTCTGATTGGAGCGATTTATACCGAATTGAGCAATCCGATGGAACTGTTATTGGTATCTATTTTTGTCTATGTGGGTTAGCAATCATCCGAGACAGATAATAAAGACACCTAATGAGTTTTTTTTAAATTAATTAATCGAAACACTTTCCTTATTGCGATTGCGCGAAACATCTCACTTCTGAGTTATGTGACTGAAATGACATTTAACATATACAGTCTGTCCAAGATAAGGTTGAACAGCATGGGGATCTCGAAAACGGTAGGAGATACGAAGTCGGTTGAATGGGAAAAAAGTTGCGCATTCGGAGGCTCACATCAAGAGCCTTCGAAAATTTTTAAAAATTTTTTTAGTATTTTAGTTATATCGAAAAAAGTGAATTTTTGGAATATCTATTTTTTTTCTCCGTTATTATTAGAGATACTGGAAAACTGAAAATACTTTTGCATAGCAACTATTGATGGCGTTTAACGTGGTGATACCAATTTTTCTATGCGACGTTTCGTATTCGTAGAACCATCATCAACTTTTGTTTTTTAAATACGGTCCTGATAATTTTTTCACAGATTCTGAAAGGTTTCTTCATTTTGAATTCAACAATGTATTATACAAGGTGGTTTATGTGTGTTTCGACCTATTTTTAACCATCATCAATGTTTTTTCGAAACTCCAAAGGAAAAATGCCATCAGTTCCACTTATTTTGGAGAAAAATTAGTCAACACACTAATACCTCATCAACTGGTTTCAATCAACAACCCATTTCATTTGGCGGAAACAAAAATTATATGTCAACCGCTAAAACCAGGCGATGACGAAAGGCGCAGGACATTCTGTGAGTGGTTTACCAGGAAATGTCAAAATTTTGCAGATTTCCCGCGAACAATCATCTGGACTGATGAAAGCATGGTCACTAATTATGGTATCTTCGATAGAAAAAATACACATTATTGTTCACGAGAAAATGAACATTTATACATTACAGCGAGACACCAACACCGTTTCGGCTTTAATATGTGGGTTGCAATATTTGGTACACGAATTATTGGTCCTTTTATTCACCATGAAACACAGACTTCCTAACGTTATAGAAATCTGTTTGAGAATCATCTTGAGGAAGCTCTGGATGATTTACCGATTGCGGAAGTTCAGAACTGTTGGTTTCAACAAGATGGCGCTCCGGTACATAATTCCAGAGAAGTTCGTGCGTTTTTATCCAGAAAAATGGATTGGTACCCATTCTGCAGTTCCTTGGCCAGCGCGGTCACCTGATTTGAGACAGCTGGATTTTTTTTAGGGGATATATCAAAAACTTTGTACACGCGAGGATGATGAAGAAGAACTAAGGGACAGTTTCATCGAAGCATTCAATAGAATTACCCCAGAAATGCTTAGTAATGTCTTAGAAGCAACTGTGAGAAGAGGACATCTTTGTTGAGAAAATAATGGTTATCATTTTGAACATTTGTTATGAATGTTTCTGAAGGTATTGTCAAAGTTAAGTTGTTGAAGTAATCCGTGTAAGAATTCATCAACAATTTTAAGCACTGCATTGAATGATGTAGTGAAATATTTTTTATTTATTTTAAGTATTGAATAACTAATCCATCAATGTTTGACAGTAAATGATGAGAAATAAATGGAACTGATGGCAGTTTTCCTGTGGAAGTTCGAAAAAACATTGATGATGGATAGAACTAGGTCGAAACACATTCGAATCACCTTGTTCAATACATGGTTGAATTTAGAATAAAAAAAACTTTCAGAATCTGTGAAAACATTATCAGAACCGTATTTAAAAAATAAAAGTTGATGATGGT
Source organism: Phaedon cochleariae (assembly GCA_918026855.4). Lineage (NCBI taxonomy): Eukaryota > Metazoa > Arthropoda > Insecta > Coleoptera > Chrysomelidae > Phaedon > Phaedon cochleariae. The sequence goes on along the minus strand of OU896718.1, from coordinate 641,634 downwards.
TCTACGGATACGAAACGTCGCATAAAAAAATCGGTATAACCACGTTAAACGTCATCAAAAGTTGCTATGCAAAAGTATTTTCAGTTTTTCAGTATCTCTAATAATAACGGAGAAAAAAAAATAGATATTCCAAAAATTCACTTTTTTCGATATAACTAAAAAACTAAAAATAATTTTGAAAATTTTCGAAGGCTCATCGTTTTTATGAGGTTTACTTTGTGTCTGAGTGCTAGTAATTGCTTTCATATTTTCGAAACATGCAGCAAGTTCACAAAATAGTTGAAACGAAACCCAGCAAGTTTTTATTCAACTACCAAAACTCGTGAAGAAATTTCAGAACCATCAGTAAATATTCCGAAATCATCAGATATAAAAAACAAAAAGGACTATCCTTATACTCCTTATACAGAAAGTAAGTACTTACATGATAATAATTGAGATTCTCCAAAAAGAAATGGAATTGACAATAAAGAATCAGAATAATGAATTTGAAGGTGCCCAAAAAGAAATGGAATTGACAATAAAAAATCAGAATTTCATTAGTTCCAAATAATAGTGAAATAATAGAGAACATGGAATCAATCAATCAAAGTGATGTTATAGAAAATCCTTCTGGACCTATTACAAATGATGATGATGATGATGATATCTCGGATGATATGGAATACTGGAGACGAAATATTACACTGAAGCACAGGTGGAGATTTTGAGAGTGAAGAAGCTTTGTAGCCGCCACAATAACATCAAGAACAACAGCAAACAGAAAAACAATTGATCAAAATGGAAGAAGTGGACATAGAAATTCGACTAGGAGAAATTTCTACTAGTTTATGTGAATAAAAATGGTGAAAGATATTATTCCCAAATATCAAATGACAATGACACAGTAATATGTCCAAAATGAATGAGTATGTTTTGTTGTTGCCCCATTTTGATAAAAATTCACAAACTGATAAGTGAATTACTGTGTGATCAAACTATAATCCATGAATGTGTTTCCTGTTGTAGTTGTTGTTATACTGTATTTGGTGAAAGTCAAGGAAAATCAGTATTCCCTTTCATATACCGAGTTTGAAAGCATTATATTCAATTTTTCTTGAGTATTGCGAAAAAACTATTTTTTCTGTAACCGACACAAAAGTCGTCCATTTTGATACCAAAATTAGCTCTTGAATTGACGTTTCTATTACTGTCACAAAAATAGGTATGTTGCTAGGCAACATATTTAGTTCCTAGGAGCTAAAGTTGAATTTTAGTTCCTAGGAGCTAAAGTTGAACTTTAGCTCCTAGGAACTAAAAAGGATCTATTGGACGTCTTCAAGAATAAACAACATTGTGACGGTTGGTTATTTGGGTTGAGAGGCATACTTGATTTGTTCCCGATTTCAGCAGATTTGGCATTTCATACCCATGCTGGAGATATAAATACACCTTATTATAGTTTAGTATTGGAATTATTAACATCTCAGTTAAGTATTTTTGTTTTGAACAGGGAAGCCTTCAAGATTCAAATACTTGCTTGATCTGTATTTCATTCGTTATTCTCGGGATGGATAACATGTTTTTGGATAATCACGGCAAGCAATAGTTTTTTGTCTCAAACAACGATATTGTTAACTTTCTTTTGATTATCAAGCGACAAACATTGTATTACGAAGAGGAAAAAATAATTGCTCTTCTTATTATTGATGTGCTCACTAACCTAACATTTTCCAAGTCTTGTTTCTATATAGCTGGCACTGACGCGGTATTTGCCATTAGAACACCTGGTCCATACACAAATATGTCACTCTGTGATTGTATTTATATTGAAACTACAATTCGAACATCCTCGAAAATTGAATGAACCTGCTGTTGATGCAGGTAGAATGTTGTCACCACACGGATTATTTTTCAATATTTGTTGCATTGCATACATATGGCACGGTATTGGTGGTAACTTCACATATTTATTTGAGTTATTTGTTTCGATTGCAGAAAAAATAGCATGTTTCATTCGGATCAAAAGTGACTTTGTTCGACTCGCAAATTTTGCTTTCGCTCGGCTTCGCTAAACGCTCCGCCTCGCAAATGCAAAATTCGCTTGTCAAACAAAGTGTCACTTTTGATCCTAATAAAACAATCTACTATTAATTTCTTAACTTCAACGCCCTGTATCTCGAGAACTGATCACTTGAAGACCATATGTGCCTATATCAGTGATTATGAAATCACGAGGGCTATCACAACTGTGCTATCACCTGGCAAGCGTTGTCGGTCGAATTTCGCTACACCCTGTATATACGAAATCACGCGATGAAAATTTCACGGACTACAATGGGTTCGAAAATTCGTCTATAAGACAAGATTTTCCTCCCTTGAAAAGGCGTTTTCTCTGTACCGGTTTGTAAAGGAAAGGAAGGCCCAAAAAAACGACATAATCATCACCATCAATAATCTCTCAAAACATCCACATGTGGCCCTTGTAGCATTTCCTCCGCGAAGAAAGACGTTTTTGTAAACATCTCTTTCGGAACTCGTAAAAATACTCTAAAAACAAAACAAAAAAAATCGAGATGCCTAAACAGCGCCCTTGTTCAGTGCGTGACTTTTGCATGAGGGCAGGGCGATCTAAGGGGATGTTTGTGGATGTCGAGGGGAAGGAAAACACCCGAAAACAGTCGGCGGTCGGCGTTTTGCAAAGCCCTCTATTTACCACACATGCCGTTCGAGTGGCATCTTTATGGGGTGCTAATGATTTTTTTCTAGATTCCTCAAGAAAGCCCTCAAGCCCAGGCGATAATATACTCAGTATAATGATATAGTAGCAAAGTATTCTTTTTTCATCGCAATAACATTTTCCTGTCCCTTCATCATCTTTCTTTTTATTACCAGTAACGAATGTGGATGTACTAGACACGATTAAATTATTGAATAATAGTAATAGTCTAGACGCGTATGACATGGATAGTCGAATAATAATAGAAACCCTAGAAATTATTGTAGATCCTCTGACCATCTTGATTAATCTCATATTCGGTAGTGGTAAATTTCCTGATATTTTCAAATAAACTACTCAACACTAATTTCGTCGCACACCAAAATGTCGCCCCTGTTATAATGTGAATAACTTTTTTCAGTTTAGAACAATTTGAATTTGGTTCACACTGTTCGATAGCCCAGTCCTTCAGCTATAATCTCGTACTTCATTGAAACATAAGGGTATTCACATAAAATCTCTACATGGTGTTTTACGACATTGTGCAAAATTTCGGAATATTCAAAAGGCTCTCAAATGGTGAAAAAAATTTTTTCTCAACTTCGACAACAGAGGCATGAAGATGATCTCATTACCTCGATATATTTCGCGAATCAACTTCCTATCTCTCTTATTTACAGAGTGATCTCAAAAAATCAACTTTTTGGTTTTGTAGCCATAACTTTTTTTCACGTCAACCGATTTTGGAAATCTTAGGCTCATTTTGAAGATAAAACTTCAGATGAAGAGATCTGGATATCAGAATTGACTCAAGATGGCTATCAAAGATCTAGAGTTTTCTTGAAAGTGACCCAAATCTGGAACGCCCTTCGAATCTTGGTTGGGAGGAGAATTGAATGAAAATAAACTTGTTCTCCGAAAAACAATTCATTCTGGATACGTCCATATTTTACTCGCTCTCAGTAGTCGAGAATTGTGCGTGAGAAAACACAATTGAAACATGTTCTTGCAAAAACATTAGATCATTTCTCCTCTGTAATGCATGGCCCGTCGTAACCAACGTTACAAGAATCACAATGAATGACTGACAAACCCAACCAGCTGAGGCTCATCATGAAAGGTGTACCAACAAGAGCAACGGATTTCGATTTTTTCAATAAAGTGATTTTTTTACCAGTTGTCACGTACATAACATGCGATTTAAGAATATGGAGAAGTATTCAAGCATACAACGTCTATTTATTGTAAAAACGCATTTCAAAAATGGTGAAAGTTTCACGAAAACAGTTTGCCAATTACGTGAAGTTTTCAGTCGCAATAATGCGCCGAACGATCGGACTGTCGTGTTTAGCAGATCCGCGATTTGGAGGGAAGATAACCCTTGTTCCCTCATTTGTGGAATCAGTTCCAACTGGTCGGGCGTTAGATGCTGCATCGAAACTATCAAAATCTGTTTATGATTCGAAAACGACGTCTAACCTGACTTGTCAGTCACTTACTGTGATTCTTGTAACGTTGGTTACAGGCCATGCATTACAGAGGAGAATTGGTCTGATGTTTTTGCAAGAACATGTTTCAATTGTGTTTTCTCACGCACATTCTTGAGTACTGAGCGCGAGGAAAATATGGACGCATCCAGAATGAATTGTTTTTCCGAGAACAAGTTGATTTTCATTCAATTCTCCTCCCAACCGAGATTCGGAGGGCGTTCCAGATTTGGGTCACTTTCAAGAAAACTCTATATCGTTGATAGCAATCTTGAGTCAATTCTGATATTCAGATCTCTTCATCTGAAGTTTTATCTTCAAAATGTGCCTAAGATTTCCAAAATCGGTTGATGTGGAAAAAAGTTATGGCTGCAAAACCAAAAAGTCGATTTTTCGAGATTACTCTGTGAATAAGAAAGATAGTAAGTTGATTCGCGAAATATCTGGAGGTAATGAGATCATCTTCATGCCTCTGTTGTCGAAGTTGAGAAAAACAATTTTTCCACCATTTGAGAGCCTTTTGAATATTCCGAAATTTTGCACAGTGTCGGAAAACACCATGTAGAGATTTTATGTGAATACCCTTGTTTCAAATGAACTACCAGATTATAGCTGAAGGACTGGGCTATCGAACAGTGTGAACCAAATTCAAATTGTTCTAAACTGAAAAAAGTTATTCACATTATAACAGGGGCGACATTTTGGTGTGCGACGAAATTAGTGTTGAGTAGTTTATTCAAGAGTAGTTCCTATTCCTAAAAAGGGTAATCTTTCCGAAGTGGATAATTTTCGGCCAATTTCTATTATCTGCAATTTCCTAAAATTGTTGAGATTCTTTTGAAAAATCAAATTCAGAATTACTTTGAATCCAATAACTTTCTGAATAATAGTCAATTTGGATTTCGCAAGAATAAATCAACATCACAGGCTGTGATGAAAGTTGTGAGAGAGATAGTCGAGGGTCTTGAAATGGGAAATCATACTGCCATCACCTTGTGTGACCTAACCAAGGCTTTCGATTGTATCTCTCATAATATTCTTCTGGAAACATTATCCTACTATGGTTTGAGAGGAGTAGTTTTATCACTTATTAAATCATATTTAGTAACTCGTTTCCAGAAGGTTAGTTTTAACAACGCTTGTTCAGATTACCTTCCAGTCGTACATGGTGTGCCCCAAGGGTCGGTCCTCGGGCCACTACTGTTCATTATTTATATAAATGATATATTTGAGTTCATGCAACCCACCAAATGTGTCTTGTTTGCTGACGACACTACACTTATTTGTTCTGGAAGTAATTATCAAGATCTCATCACCGAAACAGAGATGATCGAAAAAAGAGCTGAGGAGTGGTTTGAATATGTTAGCTTTTTGTTTGATAATTGAAGAAAATACTGTACAAATTCGGGAAAAACTCATTTATTGATTCCGATTACTTCAATAAATTGTATCCTATATGAAATATCGATACAGACTGGCCGGCTGGCTTCGGTTCTCTCGAGGAAGAATGTTGTAATATAAACAAATCCCATAATATAAACACAGATCTCTAGTTCCTCGGTGGATGAACGACTACATCACCCAGACGGAGTCAGTGTCGGGTGCGAGGGGGCTAACACGGCCTTCCTGACGTAAGGGGCGTCCACGCACCTTCAACAATTCAGCCAGATTCACATACAGGCGAAAATCTGTAAACATTTGAGAGCACTAATTTGTTCCTGAGAGCACATACATCAATTCATTATGATTTTATTGTTTTACTGGTTTGCAAAATCACATCCGAATAACATTCTGAATTTCTGCCATAACAACTTCTGAGGAGTTGAGCCTAAACAAAACCCCAAAATTTTCGATTTGAAGCCAAATTCAATTTTTTTTTTTTTTTTTTTTTTTTTTTATTTCATACAGCTCATATTCATGCAGAGGTTTGGGGATCTTGATTCATTGCCTGTCATAGCACGGACTTTTACTCTGCCCCTATGCCCAAACCTGAGTGGAGGATATCTTAAATGCCTTCAAATATAGCCTGTCTGAGCAGGGACCTTTAAACATAGCCTGTCTTAGCAGGGACCTTTAAGCATAGCCTGTCTTAAACAGGGACCTTTAAACATAGCCTGTCTTAGCAGGGACCTTCAAGCATAGCCTGTCTTAAACAGGGACCTTTAAACATAGCCTGTCTTAGCAGGGACCTTCAAGCATAGCCTGTCTTAAACAGGGACCTTTAAACATAGCCTGTCTTAGCAGGGACCTTCAAGCATAGCCTGTCTTAAACAGGGACCTTTAAACATAGCCTGTCCTAACAGGGACCTTTTAACATAGCCTGGTGAACCAGGGACCTTAAAAAAGCAAAACAAACAGCTGGGACCTCTATATAAGCCAGTTATCAATTTCAACCAACATTGCATTCGTGTTGAAGTTGATACCAGGAACCTTGTTTAACAGTTATATTTGTTGTTTGCCTCAACTCCATAGTTGGGGGATCTATTCTACAGGTTTATATTTGCCTTCTCAACTTGAGTGACCATACGATGATTATATTTTTTTTTTTTTTTTAATTTACCTTTACTGTGGCCAAGTTCTTAATTGCTCGTGTGCGGCGACAGTCGTCCTACCGCGCCCGCCCACACGTCGTAATGCATACCTTTCGTTAGGTAGGCAATGTATTACCTCGAACGGGCCTTGGAACTTTGGTTTTAGCTTCCCTCCTAAAGATAATTGACTATTCTGAATAGCCACTTTATCACCTTCTTTGTACGGCACTGCGATAACTCTGTTCTTATTGAACGTGTATGCTGCCTTTTCTGTTATCTTTTCCAAGCGTTTGTTTACTTCTTCCTGTACATGATCTGCATCGACGACCTCCGTATAGGCATTGGTACCTGCTAACAGCTGATCCGCGGCCCTTAATCTTTTGGTTTCACCGAACATCAGGGCGTTCGGGGAATACCCAGTTGATTTATTAACTGTCACATTGAAGTCGTCTTCTATGGCGGGAAGTACTTGTGTCCATTTTTTTTCATCCTTCTCATTCAGAACCGCTCGCATAGCATTGAAAAGGGAACGCATGACTCGTTCTACTTGCCCGTTACCACGGGGAACCCCTGTGGCAATCAAGTGGAGTTCTACGTCTCGCTCTGCCAGGAATTCCTTGAATTTTCCTGACTGAAAGGCGGTCCCTCTGTCTGCTATTATACGTTTCGGTGTTCCCAGCACAGAAAACACACCTTCAAGTGCTTTTATACTACAGTCTGTCGTTTTCTGCTTGATCGGACAAAACCGCACGTATTTTGAAAAAGCATCGATGATCACCAATATCTGCGTGCATTTATTCGACTTTACCAGTGGTCCGGCATGATCAATGTGCCACGTATGCATCTTATATGATGGTTTAGCGTTTTGTTGACATAGGCCTTTTTTCTTACCGCTAGGTGACTTTCCTAGTACGCAAGAACGACAATTCGCTACGTATTTGCGAACCGTTTTACCCATTCGCGGCCAGATTAGTTCTTCACGGAGTTTTGTTAACATTTTGTCCGCACCAATGTGTGATGATTCGTCATGATACATTCGCAAAATGTCTAATCGCGCGGCTACCGGAACATAACAACGATCACGTTTATCGTTCGGATTACAAAAATACACGATATTGTCTCTCATGCTGTATCCAGGTTCAGAACATGTTTTGTTCTTCACACTTTGACATATTGCGTCATCTGTTTGATATTCGCGAATAGATTTTCGTGGTTTGTCTGTTTTGGTGGTATTTGTTACCAGAACTCTGTGAGGTGGCAAATTACGGCTGAGATAATCGACATGCCCCATTTTTGATCCTGGTCTGTACTCAATATCGAAGTTAAAATCTTGCAATTTAATCCACCACCTTGCTACCCGAGGATGTAGTTCTTTCTTTAAAGCTGTGGCTCGTACAGAATTGCAATCCGTGAATATCGTGAATTTTATGCCATACAGATAAACACGAAAATAATGGGTGGCTTCGACAATGGCCAATGTCTCTAAATCATACGAGTGATAACGTGATTCACACTCGGTTGTACGTCGACTGAAGTAAGCTACAGGGTGGGGTAAATTGTCTGAACTTTTTTGCATCAGCATTGCGCCAAGGCCAAGTGCACTTGCATCTGTATGTAACTCTGTTTCGGCCTCTGGGTTGAAAATGTTCAATATAGGGTATTCCGTCAGTTTTTGAATTAAATCTAGACGTACATTTTCGCACTCAGGTGTCCATATGAACGGCTGTCCTTTCCTCAGCAGAGAGGATATCGGTGCTGTTAAGCAGGCGAAATTTCGAATAAATCTTCGAAAATATCCAGCTAGGCCTAACAGTTGCCGTACACCCTTGATATCCGTCGGTGCAACAGTTTGAGCGAGAGCGTTGACCTTTCGGGGGCTAGGTCTCACTGTGCCACTCTCGATCATCACGCCTAAGTATTCAACACATGTTTTGAAAAAGCTACACTTCGAGACATTCAGAACGAACCCGGCCTTCGATAAAGTGTTTATAACTTCTCGCAGACGCTCGATACCTTCTGGGATAGTTTGTGATGGGCAAAGCACGTCGTCAATATAAACAAATGCGATATTGTCTTTCAGTTTCCCGAGTGCTTTGTCTATGGCACGTTGGTAGCACGCCGGTGAGTTGACAAATCCAAACGGTAGTCGATTGTACTCGTATAGACCATCAGGAGTCACAAAAGCGGTGACGTACTTGGAACTTTCTTCGATTTCCACCTGATGGAATCCTGACTTCATATCCAGTGTGCAGAAATATGCGGCTTTTGCCAAAGCATCAACTTGATCCTGTATACGCGGAAGAGGGTAGTTATCACGTAGTACCCGCTTGTTCACATCGCGATAATCCACGCATAATCTTACGTCACCATTTCTTTTTTTCACTATCACGATTGGACTGGCATAGGAAGACTCACTTTCTCGAATGATACCGTCTTCGAGCTGTTCTTGGATAATTTTCTTCACTTGCAAGCGTTCTGTGTATGAAAGATGTCGTGGGCGATATGCGACTGGTTGCATATCACGTAAGACTATCTTCAACTTTCCAGTAGTGACAGCGGATGGCGTTTGCGATTTTGCAGTTTTCAGAATATCTTCCAAAATTGTACCCAGTTGCTCGTCCAATCCTGACAAATTTAGATTTTCTATGTCTAGACTGCGAATATTCAAAGCTCGCTTGAGGCTCAACGAGTCATAGACTATATCTGCACAGTTTTCGCCTATTTCAACTTTGATTCCAGGACGTTTCAGCACGTCCATGCCAACGAGTGCGTCAATGTCACCTCCAGGAATTGACCCGTCTGGTACTACAGTAAAATCGATTTCTAATATCATCATGGGTGTAAACATTATAGCGGTACACTGGCCTATCGAACAGGTGATAGAATTTCCAATTCCAGTCAGATTATGAGTGCCCGGTTTGATTTCTAGGTTCAATTTTTGGGCGACCTTTTTGTGTAATACAGAAACGTCAGCTGCAGTGTCCACCAAATAGGCAATAGAGACGCATGCATCTTTATTTGTCATCGTCGCTTGCGGAAACGATTGCAAAAAACGGGTCTTCTGTGTTAGCAGTACACGTTTAGGAAAACCGTGTTTGAAATAACAAGTGTCTTCTGTGTGTCCGATTTTTTTGCAATGAGTACATTGTTTGACATTCAGAGATTTGTTTTCAGTGTTGTTTTTGTTTGTGATGCCTGATGGCCCAGGTGCATTTTGTTCTGCACCACTCATCCTCTGTTTACAGTCGGATTGTTTATGTCCAAACTTTTCGCACTTTCTACACTTACCGGCAAATACAAATGGCCTATTTCCAGCAGGCGAATGATAACGTTTTCGCGCGCGGGTACTGAAGTCTGTGACACGGTTTGCGAATTGTGTTGGCTTTTCTTCAGTAATACAGCGAGCATCGCAAGTTGCCAGAAGCTTCAACAGTTCTGCTTCGCATGGTGGCATTTGCATACAGATTCTGTTTTTGACCTCAGTATCCTGAACGTCATATTCAACAAGACTACTGATTATTTTCCATGGAAACTCCGAATAGAATCGCTTGATTGCGGCTAGTTTGGCGTTACCATATTCCACAAACGATCCAAAGTCAGAACTCTTGATAGCGAGGCAAGCACGTATTCGAGTTGCGGGAGTACCTTGCTCAGGAAAAGCAACTTCAAAATCCCGACGAAAGGAGGCCCAATCACGAACCATAGGTTTCCAGTGCTTATAAAATCGGGCAGCCCGGCCGCGCAGAGCATCGCCGGCCTTCAGCACAGTTACCGTGTCCGAGAAACCAACTTCTTCCTGTATGCGGGTGACGTCATTCATCCACTCATTCATCGTGAAGGGCGTGTCATCTGGATCAAAACTGGAGAGTCTAATTTGCGCCGATGCTGCGACTCCAGCATCGCGCACAGGCGCAGGCACAACTTCTTGACCTAACGTTGCTGTATGAACCGATTGAGCCGCACCCTGTTGAGCCACCATCGTAGATAGTACTTGCATCATTTGTTGTTGAAATTGTATGTTGCTCTGGTTCTGCATTTCCCATAATTTCAAAATTTTATCGTCCACACTTACGTCAGAGGCACTTTTGTGTCCGTCTAACTCATGTTCATTGTCACTTTGCTCACACACACTAACAGTGGGCGCGTCTTTCTTGCCGCCGTCAGCCATTTCTTTGTTCACCAACCACGAGGGAAAAAAAATATTTTCTGGTCCTTTCTTCCCTGTTTGAACACAGGAAAAGATATCCCACTTCTGATGTTAGCTTTTTGTTTGATAATTGAAGAAAATACTGTACAAATTCGGGAAAAACTCATTTATTGATTCCGATTACTTCAATAAATTGTATCCTATATGAAATATCGATACAGACTGGCCGGCTGGCTTCGGTTCTCTCGAGGAAGAATGTTGTAATATAAACAAATCCCATAATATAAACACAGATCTCTAGTTCCTCGGTGGATGAACGACTACATCACCCAGACGGAGTCAGTGTCGGGTGCGAGGGGGCTAACAAATATAATAAACTGAAGTTAAATACCAATAAAACTCAAAAAATTGTAATGTCAACGCATCCCTCTTGCCATAAAAGTAATAGCGTGAATTTACTAGGGATCACGCTTGATGAGAAACTAAATTGGCACCATCATATTGAGCTTTTACAGAAAAAAACTGTCAAGTACCATATTTCTCCTCAGACAACTCAGGAGTATCATAAATTCTGTAACTTTAAAAACTGTCTACTTTTCTTTATTTCACAGTCATATAAATTATGGCGTTTTATTATGGGGAAACTCTCCTCATGCTCCTATCATATTTCGCCAGCAGAAAAAGGCAATAAGAGTAATGGCCAATGCATATTATAGAGAACACTGTAAAACCTTATTCATCGCATATGGCATCATGCCATTACCAACTTTGTTTATCTATAACACACTTCAAGAGGTTCACAAACAATCTAACATACTCAGAACTCATAGTGATATTCATGACCATGACACCAGACATGCGATGAAGATAAGTAATCCTCGGTTTAGACTTACTGTATCTCAGAAAAACTCCTTGGATTACAACATTTACAATATATTGCCTCATAGAATTAAAAATCTCTGTTTCATCAAATTTAAGAATAAAATAAAGCAATATCTCCTGGAACATTGCTTCTACTCACTGGAAGAATATTTTCAGACTGATCATGAGAAACTACTGGCTTGAGTATTAATATGGATGAAGTCGCTATCAATATGTACCTGTATTTTATATTTTTTTCATATTGTTCTCTATTCTTAATCTGTATCAATATTTTCATATTGTTTGTCTTTTAACTTTTTATTGTTTGTCTTTTAACTTCATTTTATTTACAGTTCTATTTTTTTATAGTTCTAACTCCTTGACCTGCTACAAATGTACAGTGTACGTAATGTGGTAAAATAAAGTATTCTATTCTATTCTATTCTAAGAAATTTTCGAATGTGCGTGCGACTTTGTATTTGGTCTAGGTACTACAAATAGTTTTTTCTACATTCATGCAAAAAGCAGAACTTTATTGAACTATATTTAGTGGAAAAAGAAGTTATTTATTGCACTTAGTGCAAAAAATGTCCCTAGGTAATGAGATCATCTCCATGCCTCTGCTGTCGAAGTTGAAGAAAAAAGTTTCTGTTCATTTGGGATCCTTTCGAAAATTCCGAAATTTTTCACAGTTTCAGGTGACACCCTGTAGCCTGTAGCGATTTTATATAAAGAACCTCATGTTTTGAAGAAGTACAAGATTATAGCTGGAGGACTGGGCAAGCGAACAGTATAATCCGAATTCAAATTTTTCAATGCAGAAAAAAGTTATTCATATTTTAACAGGGACAAAATTTCGGGTTGCGACGAAATTAGGGTTGCGTAGTTTAGTACCAACATTGATATCAGACAACCATTCGAGGTGAATTTCCGCGTGGTCCTACGTACAGGGTGGGCAAAATTGGGCGTTTTCACCGTCTATCTCAATAACTAGAGGTGTTATCGAAACACCGATATACATGTTCCGGGTTCGATTTTGGAGAAACCTCGAATGGTACAATCAAAATTTTGATATCTTCATTCGTTTTAGAGATACAGGGGGAAATTGAAAATTTGCCGATTTCGATTTTATTTTCTGACTACTTTACGGTGAGAGGTATCAGAAAATTTCAAACGTATATTTATACAGTATGATGCGTGGAATCCATTGGCATCATCAGAAATTTTATACAGGGTGACGTTGAGAAAATACGGCAGCCAATTATGTTTTTTCTAATGGAACACCCCGTATATTTTGGCACAGTTGAATAGTCCCAGGCGTTTTCATTATAAATATATATATAACCCTACCTTTTCCTTCCACAATTTCAGATATATTCGCAAAAATATATTCAGTGTGTCACATTTCTTATGGTTACACCCCCGTATCTTCTGTGAGAATAATTGATGGAAACATTAACAATCATAATATTTTGTGGCAGAATTCCTGAATATGATACTTTACCCATTATTTCTAGTATGCCTTAATATTTTTGCGTTCAAAGAGATAATAAATAAGATATATATTTGAAATTGAAACGGGAACTTTCCAGCTCTGCCAAAATATACGGGGTGTTCCATAAAAAAAATTGTTCTGTATCTGGAATTTGGACATCTTCTATAAGGCTATATTTTTCAACGCAACCTACTGATTTCCTAATTGAGTGAATTATTGGTCTTATTTCTGTATCTCAAATGTCTTGATAACAATGATATCAAATCGAATAATTTCCCATTTTATTTCTCACCAAATATCCATTCATCTGGAAATTACATTCCCTATGATATTTATTTTCCACATTTGGTGAATATATACAGAGTGTCATTTTCAACCTCGATTCTGCCTGTTGATAGTATTATCCAGAAATATCGATGATTCCATAGCTGCTGGCGAGCAGTGTTATCATTGGAGATGATCCCACTTGGTCCATGACTCCATGAGTGTATCATTTGTATCTTTCTGACAGTTGCGAATTTTTGAATCCTACCTCAATTATTTTTACAGAAGATACGGGGGTGTAACCATAAGAAATGTGACACACTGAATATATTTTTGCGAATATATCTGAAATTGTGGAAGGAAAAGGTAGGGTTATGTATATATTTGTAATGAGAACGCCTGGGACTATTCAACTGTGCCGAAATATACGGGGTGTTCCATTAGAAAAAACATAATTGGCTGCCGTATCTTTTCAACGTCACCCTGTATAAAATTTCTGATGATGCCAATGGATTCCACGCATCATACTGTATAAATATACGTTCGAAATTTTTTGATACCTCTCACCGTAAAGTAGTCAGAAAATAAAATCGAAATCGGCAAATTTTCAATTTTCCCCTGTATCTCTAAAACGAATGGAGATATCGAAATTTTGATTGTGCCATTCGAGGTTTCTCCAAAATCGAACCCAGAACATGTATATCGGTTTTTCGATAACTCCTCTAGTTATTGAGATAGACGGTGAAAACGCCCAATTTTGCCCACCCTGTACAACTAGCGGAATTGACAGTTTTCTTGTTCTTTTTGCCCACGCACTAGGTCAGAGTGAAAGCTGGTCGCGGACAACCGAAATCCTCAGTTACGCAATCGCAGACGGTAATAAGTACCTACCTATACCTATGTGTCTGCGGTACCGACAATGGCAGTACCGTACGCCAGTTATGCTCAAAAATGCCTGCGCGTCGTTATGTTCACGTTCACGCAACGGTGACGTAAGAGAGGCGCCGCAACCTGTTGAGCGAAATGTCAACAGTAGATCTCGATTCGCGAATTATTATTGTTCGAGATTGCATTCATTGCACCAGACACCAGACACTAAGTGAACTAATGATTTGTAGGTATAGGCAGTGTCCGAAAATAAATAAAATAAATAGTTATTCAACCAATCAGATATATTATTGAGAAGGAATATTCTCAGATATGATTATGAACATAAAAAAATGGATGTGTATATACATCCATTTCCAGATATTACGTGCATATTTTTACATGGAGGAGAATGCAAATTCTCTACTTCAGAAGATTTTGTTATCAAATTCTTATCGAGTATGTTCAATAGATGTAATAGGCGTGTACACCTCAGTAGAACTTTTAACTCAAACCTTGTTTATAATGATCCTTTTATACATAAATAATGATTGACGACATAATTCGATCGAAAAATTAACTAGAATGTTTTATTTTCGGACATAAATAATAGTACCTTCTGAAAACGGACCCTCTTATGACGTAGAAACCTCATCTCGCCATAGTTAGAAGAAAATACACAACGCCCGACGGAGACTGAGGCAACTGATATATTAATTATTTCAACTGTGATCTCGTGCTAATTCACTCTGTCAGAAATCATGTATCCTTCATATCTGCCTGGAATAGTATTGTTTCAGTATTAGGGTTTTGACGTAACATCATCGCCTCGTTTTCAGAGGTCCGAAAAATCGGGGATTTCAATATTTTTTTATAAAACGTAGGGAGCTCACAGCAAGAAACGGTTTGCGGTGGTGAGCTAGTTTGGGTGAGTACTATCGAATTATGAAATAAAAATTTGTTGTGATATAAGCCCATTCAATGTTCGTCGTGGCATATAACCAGGAAAGTAGTTGTTTTCTGTTAATCTGTTGAATGGACCGAGAAGGAATTGATACTTTCATCACATGAGAATGCGAATTCTCAATGTATTTCTTTATACAGGGTGTTTCTTAAGTACGTGTAGAAAATTCAGGAGCATATCACTGGCGTCAAAATGAGCGAATATATGTGTCCGAAAGCTATTCGTTTCTGAGATACAGAGTGTCGAATTTGAATTATTATTCTTGTTTTTTGTTAATAAATTTCAATATAATGGGCTTATATCACAAAAAATTTTTATTCCATGATTCGATAGAACTCACCCAAACTAGCTCACCACCGCAAACCGTTTCTTGCTGTGAGCTCCCTACGTTTTATAAAATATCATTGAAATCCCCGATATTTCGGACCTCTGAAAACGAGGCGATGATGTGACGTCAAAACCCTAATACTGAAACAAGACTATTCCAGACAGAGATGAATGATACATGATTTCTGACAGAGTGAATTAGCACGAGATCACAGTTGAAATAATTAATATATCAGTTGCCTCAGTCTCCGTCGGGCGTTTGGTATTTTCTTTTAACTATGGCGAGATGAGGTTTCTACGTCATAGGAGGGTCCGTTTTCAGAAGGTATATTATTTATGTCCAAAAATAAAACATTCCAGAAAGGATCATTATAAACATGGTTTGAGTCAAAAGTTCTACTAAGGTGTACACGCCCATTGTGATATTCGAATGAAGTTTGGGATCTCGGAGTAGTTTCCAATGAAAATATCAAATTTTCTGTCAGTTTGTCTCTTTCGTGGAGGTGGCGCCACCTACATGTCTTTTAAGTCTTTTGAAAAGTCATAACTTTTTTGTGAGTACCTGTATCCCGTTTTATAGTAGAAACATAGATTTCTAGAACACTTTTGTGCAAAAAAATATATTCCTGGTAGAGTTCGCTGCGAGCAACTGTTTTCGAGTTATTGGGATTTGAAATAATCAAAGCAAGTTATTTGGAATGACAAGAAGCTGGAATTCAAAACTGATTTATCAAGTATGAGAAATTATTTTCCTTTTTTTCATTTTGAAATAGGAATCGGGTGTTGATACAGTGTGATACTAATAGTAATAACAGTAATTAACACCAAATTAATACTAAAACAGTGAAATGAGGGAATTGATCGAAGTAATTGTTCGAAATGGCCAAAAAAGTATATAGGTTCAAATTCAAATACATCGATTATTTCAGATCCCAATAACTCGAAAACAGTTGCTCGCAGCGACCTCTACCAAGAATATAATTTCCACACAAAAGTGTTCTAGAAATATATTTTTCTACTATAAAACGAGATACAGGTACGCACAAAAAAGTTATGATTTTTCAAAAGACTCAAAAGATGTAGGTGGCGCCACCCTCACGGAAGGGACAAACCAACATGAAATTTGATATTGTCATTGAGAAATACTCCTAGATACCAAACTGCATTCGAATATCACAATTATTCTGAAATTTATTAACGAAAAACAAAAATAAGGATTCAACTTTGACACTCTGTATTTCAGAAACGAATAACTTTCGGACATATATTTATACGAACTTTTCTTCCTATTTTGACGTCAGCAACATGCTCCTGAATTTTCTACACGTACTTAGGAAACTCCCTGTGTAAAGAAAAACATTGAGAATTCGCATTCTCATGTGATAAAAATATCAATTCCTTCTCGGTCCATTCAACAGAATAACAGAAAACAACTACTTTCCTGGTTATATGCCACGACGAACATTGAATTACATCTATTGAACATACTCGATAAGAATTTGATAACAAAATCTTCTGAAGTAGAGAAACAACTACTTTCCTGGCTATTTGCCACGTCGAACATTGAATTATATCTGTTGAACATCCAAGAAGAGAGCATATTTTAATTCCACCAGATTGTGAATCGAACCAGTGTTCTTACATTCAATAAGTTGATTCAAAAATCGATTCTAATCACGGAGACATGGTGCTTATTTAAAACTATTTATCTAATCGAACCCAACTTGACCTAACCTATAACATAACCATATAGTTTTTGTCGTTCTGAAGGAGATTTTGAACAATATTTAAGTACTAATTTTCCAATTGCTTCACGTCGAGTGTCAGATGTCATATACCTTTTCTATTATTCATGATCAAACATCAACAATGTCACATAGTGCAATCATGTGCAATAGAAAGAAGAAACTCATTCAGAGACCTGAAAAGTAAAAATAAAACTGTCTGCTTCATCGGAAATACCTCAAGAGATAATTCCAGGATATATTGCTTCCGATTTTCAGCTGACCTGTATATATAATTTCACGCTTTTTGTTTCTCACATGATCCCACTTCAAATACCAAGGTGCCGAAAAAAATTCCCAACGATTTATGGTGTTAGTTAAAGGTCCGCCCGTATTGCGAGGCTGCTAGCTCGGAATGATTGCCAAAATATGTTTCCACTTGTGCGCCATCATAAAAGAATCCAGAAAATCTATTAGGGACACTTCACATTCGCATCTCACACCTGTTGAAGACTTTCCAGGTCATTAAGGAGGCTATTTCAAAACAAGCGAAAGTTTCGAAACAAATGGCGTGATAGGATGTGAATGTGTCAAATAGTTGGGTGTTTTTTTTTTTCGTCTATACAAGGTGATTCTAAAATAGGTGGTCAAACTTTGGGAGCATATAGAGTGGGTGAAATAGTAACGAAAGCCTCTGTATCATTTTTTTCTGAAGTGACCCCCAAGAAAGATACAGCCCCTAATAAGGGGGGCCTCGGAGAATGATTTTGTATTATTATCTCCAACACCTTGCATAATGAAAATCTGAAATTTTGTCTATCCACTTATTATTTAGTGCCGACTCGAATGGAGTTGAAATCACCTCAAAATAAAATACAGGGGTGTGTCAAAATAGGGGTAAAAATAAACCTAACTTTTTTGTTCATCGTAATTTCAGTTTTTTGACATGAAATTATGAAATCTCAGGGCTATTCACATAGAAAAGGTGCTCTTGTTGCATCTCGATGAAATGAACTATTAGCGAATAGAATTTAAAAAAGGCTTGTTTTTAACAATATTTTTTATTTCAGTATTTTCAATAGGATCAGACCATAATCACGAAACTCGTCGTCTATTTTTAATCAATCAATTCCGACAACGAATTCAAAATTTCCAACCCCAAAAACCCTTACAAACCAATTTTGAATCGAATCGGACCATATAATCACAAATCTGTTCAGCCACATTGGAGCCGCCATATTTTTTTCCAAAGTCCATGACGCGTTTTCAACTGTCATCTGCCAGATTCCAAGTTGATCAGACGATTAGAAGTAGGTAAAAATTCAGTTTCAAGATTTGAACTAGATAATTAAACTCAAGTGCATACCAAAATTGCAATTCAAATGAAATCTTGGAAAAATAAATTGTATTCGCTAATGGTTCAGCAGGAGCTCCTTCCCCATGTTAATAGCCCTGAGATTTCATGATTTTATGTAAAAAAACTGAAATTGCGATGATGAATTGAATAATAATATTTAGAAAGAAGAAAACAAAATAACAACAGTAAATGAAAAAAAAACATAGAAGTAAACTAAAGAAAACTGAATAATTCAGGAAGTATAATTACGGAATGTTTCCACCTCGCCTAATGATTAATTTATTGGCTGTTGGAATGATGAAATGCTATAGGTATAGCAGAAGACGAAGTTTCAGATTACCATAATGACAACTACTAGAATTTCAGCTATACTCAAGTAACGTCTGAGAATTCGGATTCTCGTGAAATTTCGAAACATGGCTCATTGTTAATGGCCTACTTTATGCTAGGAGACACTCTCATATACCAACAGTGTGACCCACTTAACACCGTAGCACCCTCAAAAAGTCTACGTTTACATGAATCTACAAAATTCAATTCTACTTTTCAGTGCATACTATAATTTTTTTGTGTGTAAAATATTGTGAAATATCATGAGATAGAGATTTTTTCCAATAAAATTCAACTCTATCACTGGATTTCGCACCCATCAATAAAGTTGATAATCGCATTAATTTTTTTTATATTCCAGACAAATTCTGAGGAACGGCAACATTCACAGCGTTTGAAAAATGTTTCTATCAGAAAGACTAAAAAAAATTCACTAGCTTGGCAGTGACAATTTGTATTAAAAAAGGTTTGGAGGGGGGAAATAAAGGTACATAGAAAAAATATTACATTTTCACTTAGCTTTGGACGTTTCGGTAACGAATCTGCTCCCGTTTCCAACATAGAAAATGGATATTTGAATAGCAAATTCGTATTTGTCTTGACACTTTTCAGTTTTCAGTGACAATTGGTGACGTTGGCAATCAAATGAGTTACAGGATGTTTTCATTAATTATTCTTGAATTCACCATTTTCATTGTCAGATTTCAGTAGTGAATACCATGTTCTATCTATATCAACTAAACAGGAAGCAATGCTATTGTCTCCTCGATTTTTCTCTTCTGGTTGTTCTTCTTTCCCAATGATTTTAATATTATTCCATTGTGCCATATGTTGTCCATCTCCAGTAAGGCTATGTTCAGCTAGTTATGATTTGTCGATGTGTCTCTTCTTTATATTGTACTCATGTTCCTTCGTCCTTACTGAATGGCTTCACCTGTATGAAACTTTCCACAAACACAAGGTATACTGTAAATACAATTTTTTGAGGAAAGCCGAAAAATGAAGAACATTCTAGGGAGACCCCTCAGATAGAGACAACTCAGACAATGCTTATATCAGACGATGTTGAAACATATATATATTTTGGCCTATTTTCACTCTTTAATCAGCTATGGCATTGTTCTGTGGGGTACCTCAGTTGAAGCTATGAACATTTTTAGGTTACAAAAACGAGCAATAAGATTAATAGCAGGAGTTGGTTATAGAGAGCTCTGCCAACCTTTATTCAAGCAATCTTACCTCTTCCATGTATTTACATCTTTCAAAATTCGAGAGAAATTCATTATAGAAGGCTGAGCATTCCAAAAGTTTCTAGCCTTAATCATCACAACACACGGTCTGCTGAGAAAAATTCGTTGAACTTTAAGCTTTACAATAAATTACCAAATCTATGAATGAAATATGCTTCAGAACTACTGTGAAGAAACACCTTCTCAGATATTGTTTTTATTCGGTTGTTATGTTTGTTTTATCTTTGTATTCTTTTCATTGTGTATTTCAACGTTCTGTTCGTTTGTCTTCATATAATATTTCAATACATGTGTGCTTTTAAACTGACTTGCTATATACTGTCTGTAGGTTAATCGAGGAGGTGGTACATTCATTTTACTTGGTTCTTTGGGATTTTCTCTCCTCGTTTCTATAAAATAAAAGTATTCGTATTATTTCAATATATTTGTAGAGGGACAAATCAGATGATTTGCCCCAAAATGTCACTGCGTTTAACAAATTTTTCTATCAGGGAGTCTAAAAGAAAAATCCAGTAGCTTGTCAGTGACAATTTGTTTGAAAAAGTTTTTGAAGGAAAGAAATATAGATATATTGAAAAAATATCGAATTTGTACTTATCTTTGGACGTTTCGGGACCTATTCTGCTCCCGTTCTCAACATGTAAATGCAAATTATTTTTCTTTGAAAGTTGTGCTGCGTATAGTTTGACACTATTAATTAATGAAAACATCCTGTAACTCATTTGTAGACTGAAATCACTCATTCATATGCCAACATCAGTATGACACTGAAAAGTGTCAAACTATACGCAGCACAACTTTCAAAGAAAAATAATTTGCATTTACATGTTGAGAACGGGAGCAGAATAGGTCCCGAAACGTCCAAAGATAAGTACAAATTCGATATTTTTTCAATATATCTATATTTCTTTCCTTCAAAAACTTTTTCAAACAAATTGTCACTGACAAGCTACTGGATTTTTCTTTTAGACTCCCTGATAGAAAAATTTGTTAAACGCAGTGACATTTTGGGGCAAATCATCTGATTTGTCCCTCTACAAATATATTGAAATAATACGAATACTTTTATTTTATAGAAACGAGGAGAGAAAATCCCAAAGAACCAAGTAAACTGACTTGCTATAAACCATTTTCGTATGAGTTTCATAGTCAAATAAATCTATCTATAATAGAGACAAAACGCTTATTTCGATTCTCATAAATACGATCTTTTGCAACTTACAAGTTAGCAAATCATCTGCCGTATCTTCTCAATCACCATCAACCGACAGAGGAACAATTTTTCCATTACGACATTCTCAGGATGTACGAAATTCTCATAATTATCGGTCGATTAGCATCATTTTTTGCCTTCCATTTCGAAACAAATGCACAGAGGACAGAGGACACGCAAGCTATACAAGGTGGAACACTTTCGTTTCCTTCTTAGATGTAGCTATGGAAATATCCATTCTTCGGCTTCTTACTGCTATCACTGCGCTTTTTTCATCTTCCTCATTCCACTTCTTACTTTGTGGAGTTTTGGTTCGTATTGTTTTTCATTTTGTTCATTTTTTTAAGTAATTAATACTTGGGTCGGGTAATAATAATAATAATAATAATAATAATAATAATAATTTATTCATCCTTTTTGATCACAAAGAAACATGATATAGGATATGTCAGTGAAAGAATGTTCTCGTCAGAATAAAATAACATTAAGAACTATTTATAAATATGAAAAATATAAATAAATCACAATACAGTAACTTCTGATAAACATCTAATATTTGTTGTTTAAAAATTCATATGTATCATAGAAACATTCATTGCATAGGAACTTTTTGAGTTTATGTTTGAATAAATTGAAGTTGTTTTCCAATCTTATACAAACCGGCAAATGATCAAAAAATTGGATTCCCTAGGGTACATTGGGTTTTTTTCATATAGACTTGTTCCGTGTTTGGAGGGTCTCATGAGGTTTGAAGATCGAGTAGGTTAGTCGTGATATGGTCTGAGTTGAAAGAAAAATCTTTGTAATTACTTTTGGCATAAACTATGCATTTGTAGATGTAAATTGAGTGAAATGTGAGAGGCTCATATTTTTTAAAATGATTTCGACATGTTACCCCAGATAATGATATTGTACGAAAGATGCGAGTAAACGATAGCATAGTAGACATTGAGCAATTGGCTCTTTGTAAAGATATTTTTTAATTGCAGTATAGCAAAGTAACCACTATTCAGTTTCTTGCAAACATGTTCAATATTCGTATTCCAACCCATATTATTGTCCACAAATACACCTAAAAACTTTGTAGACTTCGAAAAAGTTAGGAACTTCAATATTATTTACTAAAATTCTGCTATGGAATAATATTCGCCGCCTATATTACTTCGGATGTTAAATAGTTAAAAAAATTCAAATTATCTAAAACTAGCGCTATCTCTCCATTGGACCTTCCAAACATCATTCATCTATACTCAACTAAACAATAATATAAATTTAATTAACTCAACTAAAAATTTCGTGAGCACCGAAATTCCACCAATTATAAAAACTATCAGAAATGATAGTAACCTATATAATAAACATACTTGTGGAAGAACTATGCACTAAATGGAATGATATATCAAATTGTAGTAGATGTCGCTTGTAGTTTGGTCAAAAATAGGGTATTCCATAGTACCGGATATATTCCATAATCCTCGACATTACTCCATTTTATATTTCATTGTTCTATATTCAAAGAAAAAACCGTTTAAACCAAAAGAGCTATAAAGAAAAACATTTGAAAAATCACCTATTTTAACGCTCTGTAGATTGGTAACAAAGCGTTTGCGGACAGGAAAAATAGTTATTTATTATATACAAGGGAAAAAAGTGACAGATTTTAGCTCGAGGTTGTGTTGACTAAAACCGTGAGCTATAATCTAATATTTTTCCCATGTATAATTCACTATTTTTTTCTTCTTACACTTAACCTAATATGCATTTCGAAAGTGAGAGTACTAGTAGTATACAACAAGCTTCATAGTTTGAAATAAAAATGTAATTCTTATCACATATCGAATATTGCACTTAGTTTCTTTTTGCATGTGGATTTCGAGAATTGCATATCGATAAAAAAAAAAATACAGCAAAGTAGGAAAATGATTTTCTGAGCATGGCTGACGAATGACAGCGACAGCAACGAAATGATTCAAACAGTTGATACCAAAGAAACAGCTATCAAATTCTTGTGGATCGAATCCGACAAGGCTATGTTTCTAGGAAAAAAATCTCACAAACGACATATAATATTGAGAGTCCTCGTGCCCAAAAACGGGCATTCTCCACTGCTGCCTCACAGCAATATTCTTCGTCTTCTTCTTCTATCTTTTACGTGCTATGAAATGAAAACAAACATCATCATCGACAAGCAGGTCACGGCTAACTTCGACCAGAATTGCGTCAGTTTCACTTTTCTGCATAAGGAAGATCTGATGAGATGTCGAGAAAGGGAAATCCTAGTTTCGATTTACCGTAAACGATTGATTGTAGAGCGATACGAGAATGGCAGAAGACTACAAAATCGATAATGATCAAAAATAAAGATCGATTACAGAAAAATAGTTGAAATCGTTATAGAGATCAAGAGCTGTAGAAACAATGGGAATAATTTAAAATTAATGATATAAGGATCTACTTATTGAAGAATAATTCATTATTGTTCGATCAACGATATGAAAAATACTGATGTCAGTAATTTGATTGTGAAGGTGTTAAATTCATGTTCCCCAAATTTTTTGAGATTTTCTCTCCTCGGTACATGGAATAGAATTAATATGAGTATTAATTCAATAAACGTGTGTGAGGACAAAACAGATGATTTGCCCCAAAATGTCATTCAAATGGATTGTCACTAGAAAATTTGAATAAGAGAAATATAGATATACAGGGTGTTTCAAAAAATCCTTGCTAGGTTAGGTAGAAAATTGCAAAATAAGTTGGGTTTGCTCAGTAAAAAAATGTCGTAACGCCATCTGTTTTCAACATACAAGGTGTGGAAACAATATTTTTTTTACACATTCTTTACGATTATGTTGAAACTACTGGCAACATTATGATGAAATTTTGTATGGATGTTTCTTGGAATCTGACACATCGCACGGTTCGTGCCGAGTAGTTTTGAACATAACTTTTTTGAGGTTAGATTTTTCAACCCAAATTTGATATGACCTTGAACATCATTCAATTTTATACCAAAAAGGTACTCCTGGTAAAACTCGATACTGTGTTCCGTTTTCGGAGTATCTCGATTTGAAAATGAAGAAGTGGTAACTGTTGCTGGTATAAAGCTATATGTATTAGAGTGAGTATTATGAAAAATTATCACCTATTTATTGAAAACCGAAAACAACAATACATTTCTGATGCAAAACTCATTGATTTAACAATGAATCACAAGAATAACATCGAAACAGATTTGACTACGAACATGGATTACACAGTTTTGTTGTATCTTGAGCAGAAAGTCTATGCTACATAGGTAAATTCACGTCAAGAGTTGTGGGAAATAATTGAACATCACTTAAATGACCTAACAGCTGATCCTAAACTGTTCAGAAGAATAATACATTCTTGAAAAAGAATATAGAATCGTGTATTCCTCGAAACGTAGGACATTTTGAACACTATACTCTAACTGATTCAATATTTCGTGTTTCTAGTCAAATATCTCTCAATTTTCTACTTATGATTCTTTGTTCCATCAATAACTTCAGCACAAGAATAATTTTATTGTTTTTGAACCTGAATAAATAGGTAATTGAACTCAATAAAATTCATTTAATACCCGCATCATTACTACTCCATTATTTTCAAATCTAAATATTCCGAAAACGGAACATAGTATCGAGTTTCACCAGGAGTACCTTTTTGGTGTAAAATTAAATGATGTTCAAGTTCATATCATATTTGGATTGGAAAATCTAAACTCAAAAAAGTTATGTCAAAACTACTCGGTACGAACCGTGTAACTAGCGCCCTCTATGAGTCAGATATAGAAACGAATTCATGCGATGTGTCAGATTTCAAGAAATATCCATACAAAATTTCATTACAATGTTGCCAGTAGTTTCGGAATAATCGTGAAAAATGTGTAAAAAAATAATTTTTTCAACAGCACCTTGTATCATGAAAACGGATTCCGCTACGACATTTTTTCTCAGAGCAAACCCTAACAAGGGGTTTAGGTTTTTTTGAAACACCCTGTATAGAGAATATATAATTTTTTTACGAAAACGAATCTACTTCAGTATTCAACATATAGGAAGTGCTAACAATATCGATCGAGTTAACAGATCGCTCGTACCTGGAAGCTATATTTCGTAGTGAATTGTGAGCGAAAAATTTTGAAAATTTCACAGTGTTCAGTTTTCTTGATGGTCACCACATGTACATGAAGGTATGCATCTAGTAGCTGTAGCATAGATGATATTACGAAACTTCATTGCACTTGAGGAAGAGCAATCATACCAAGAAGGTTCATTATTGCTCACACAAATTATCTAGATACGTAGACCTGAACCACCAATGGTCTTTTTCTCGACGATTTGAAAAAACATAATATACTTCACCAATCACTGTTTCTCTTACATGCGATAAAAGCGCCTATGAATTATGACTGGAAGATCAGATAGCGAATTATATGACCTGATTGTGAAGGCAAACCAGTCACAAACTGAGGAAATCAAAAGAGAATTACACTCGAACATTGGTGAAATAAAAAACAATTTGGAGAATTTAAATCGTCAAGTAATTGAGCTCAAAGATAGTAACTTGGCACTAGAAAGGAAGATCAGAAGAAACAATATTGTGGTCTTTGGACTTCAAGGGATTCAGGAGGATTTGCTCAACGAAACACTCACGGCGCTGAATACCCTACTAAAAACGAATATCCTAGATAGTGATATAGGAAATTGATTAGGTAGGTGCCTGTTAGTTACTTGATTACTATTTTTGTTATGGTAATTAGGTATTGTATATGAGATATTAGGCTTATTAAGTCGATTGGATAGTATGAATGAATGTTTTTTTTGTTGTTGTTTTTTTGTTGTTGTATTTCTTTGCTTTGTATCAATCACGGTTAGGTTGAAAAACAGAGGGTGTGATTCACATCATGCCCACCTGACACCTCGCCTTTTCTTCAATCATATATATATTGTTATATTCAGGGTTAGTGATTGTATTCACTCTGTATTGGTTGTATTGAAGAATAAAGACACATTATTATTATTATTATTATTATAGATAATGACAAATATTATTATCTCGAATCTCTTTAATTGTCTTCAGATATCAGTGTTGGCACTTCTCTCCAGTTGATTTTGGATTTGAAAAATCAATTATTAGCAGCAAATAAAAAATGGTTCAGTTTGAAATTCCATTATTTTTTTAACCGTTGTTGCTTCAAAATGATTTCATTAAAATACGGATATTACACAATCATCTTCCAACACTCATTAAAAATAGAATTTCCAATAATTATTCTTCTTTTAAACGCACTATAAAGAATCTTATGGTTACCAAATGTTATTATACTATTGAATTCCTGCAGGATGACTTGTAGTAGCCATTGTTGCCATTTGTTTTCATTTTTACTGACAATGATTGTATTTTGTGTTTTTCATCATGTATTTCACTTTTCAAACCATTTTGTGAGCGCTTGATTTGTCCTATACATTTTGTAATGTCTCAAAGGATGAAATAAATATCTTTATCATTATCATCATTATTATTATTATTATTCCCAAACCTTCCCATTCTTTTCTACACAGGCACCTCAAGTTCAATATTTGATCTTCCTACGATGATATGATAAAAATAATTTCATTGCATTTATATATATTTTCGATAATATGAAACAAATCATTTGATTTTTTTTTTTTTTTTTTATCGCTTGGAGCGCACGAAAGGGAATCCCTATAATGTTCAGAGAACATCGTTTATCGATAATTTGAAAATGACGTGAGCCTACTCAACGAATTATGGACATTTTCATTTTGCCTCAATGAGTTGAATGAGTAGACATAATTATATTTGAGGAATTCCTTCTAATTACACGTTCAGAAAACATACACATCATCCCCTGTTTCCTACGCATCCACGACCATATTTTCTTAAGGTGTTTATCATAATACACATTTTTTCACGGAAAAAAATTACCAGGGGCTAAATGTGCTCACCCTGATGCGCGCCTGATGCCCATATCAGGATGTCAAATATTTTGTTTTCGAACGACCGCCATTTATCACGTGCTCCGACAAACTTAGAGATTTAGGGAAAATTGGATCGGGGTTGTTAAATCGATCACGGATCTAATGAGGAGATTCTTCAGTTTTTTTCTTCATCAGGGGATTTTGTTCTCGAGAATAAATTAAATATGTTTCGAAAATTAATGAAAACAAAATTATTATGGGAAATTTACAAAGGTTTCGAATGTTCTCTTAATTTTTGGGATTTTCTATAATTATTGTTTCTATATGAATAAAAATATCAATAATATTTCAATATAAGTACAAATCAGATGATTCGTCACAAAATTCGTTTGAAATTATAGAAATTATGAATGTAAAGAAAAGGAATATTCTCAGATATATTTATGAAAACAAAAGAAAAAGGATATATATACACCGTGTCCCAGCTAAAATGTCCCCCTGTAAAAAATCAACCGCGCGATCGAATGACTTGAAATTTGGTCACCCAGTATATATGATGATGCTCACTCGAATTTTTCTATTGAATTAATCGTAGGTATACAGGGTCACACCGAAGTGCACCCCAACTTTTTTATTTGAATAGGGACACCCAGTATATTATTCCATATTCAAGTAGAGTTCATCATCACGAATTCAACAATGCCGGGTTTGATGGAATTTTTCCAAACGACTACGAAGATATGGCAAAAAATGAAACGATTCAATAAAAAAATAATTAAAAACTAATAACCACCAATTGTTTCGATGGTGATAGCAACTGGCCAGCTTGGTCGCCAGACCTCACCCCACTTGATTTTCATTTGTGGGGCTACTTGAAACAACAGGTTTATGAGTCGCCAACTGAGAATATGGAAGAAATGAAAGAGAAAATCACAAATTTATGCACACAAATTGATCGCAACGTGATACATAGGGTCACAATGAACGTTATCAAAAGAGCTAGGAAATGTTTGCAGCAGAATGGACGACATATTGAGCAGTTGAGGTTTCAATTATCTTCTTTTCATTCGATTTCAATCGTGTTATATTAATAAAATCTAATCATATACATTTTTTATTGAATCGTTTGATTTTTTGCCATAATATGTTCGTTGTCGTTTGAAGAAATCCCATCGAACCCGGCATTGTGGAATTTGTAATAATGAACTCTACTTGAATATGGAATAATATACTGGGTGTCCCTATTCAAATAAGAAAGTTGAAGTGCACTTCGGTGTGACCCTGTATACCTACGATTTATTCAATAGCATAATTCGAGTGAGCATCATCAAATATACTCGGTGACCAAATTTCAAGTCATTCGATCGCGCGGTTGATTTTTTACAGGGGGGGACATTTTAGCTGGGACACGGTGTATAAAGAAATACATTGAGAATTCGCATTCTCCATGTGATGAAAATATTAATTCTTTCTCGGTTTATTCAACAGAAAACAACTACTTTCCTGGCTATATGCCACGACGAATATTGAATTACATGTATTGAACACACACGATAAGAATTTGAGAAACACAATCTTCTGAAAAAGAGAATTTGCATTCTCCTTCATATAAAGATATGCATATAATATCATTTCAACAGAAAACAACTACTTTCCTGGCTATTTGCCACGTCGAACATTGAGTTATATCTGTTGAATATCCAAAAAGAGAGCATGAAAATCAAAATCCTCTGAAATTGACAATTGAAATTATCTCTCAAATCGAATAGAATAATATGATGTATTATGATAAAAGAATATAACTTACCAATATGTTCAGTATTGAAATGGCAATTGAAATGTATAGGTGAAGTATATTTGTATGAACTTTGATCTTGATGAGCTTGGAACTTCAAAAAAAAATTATTCGTGTCAGTGATATGAGAATTATATCTCTCACAAACAGATTAGTAACGCTCATTTCGGATATCATATCCTCATCAATAACCGGTTCGTTAAAAAAATACGAATCATGAAGCAACTTGCCTTTGCCAGATACCGAAGAAATAGTGTACTCAATATTATATATTATTATCCTGACTTGTCATACGTAAATTACTATAGTATCTTGCGATGACGTGCAAATAATTCAAGTTCAGCGATAATTAAAGAAAAAGGGGAGGAATTGATTCGTCATGAATGTTTTGCACTCCCCGGTATAACGAACTCATTAACCCTGTCAGTTTCAACCCTCGCGTATCGTTTCCATTCGCTTTGGAAGTTGTTAGCTTTCGGCGGAAATTAAGTTCCTTCGAGTATGACGTAAAAACATAAGGGCTCGAACGGGTTGAAATAAAGCTGCGATATTTTCTTCGTATTCGTCTTCAAATCTCGAGATGAAAAACTAAACATAAAATAACATATATTATTCAGTGTGACCCACTTCTAATGGAAATACTCCTCTATCTTACGTAATCGTTGGGTAACGATCCTGAAATTTGCTGGTGCAAGAGATATACCAAAAATGATATACACTGCTCACGAACAGCCATGGAACCACCCCAATTTCCGGAAAATGATATTAGGAGTCAAAATACGATGAAAATCACTTTGGATTCGGAATCAGGACGCCAAATTTACTAACTATTCTAAGTTTTCCTAGAAAATTTTCAGTTAAGGAAAATTAAATTTTGTCTCACTTCTCATGGAAGCACCCCTGTATCTCACGTAGTTATTGAGGTAGGATTCGGAAATTTGCAGGAGGAAGGGGAAGTCCAATGTTAAAGTCAATTACGTAAGATACGGGGGTGCTACCGTAAAAAGTGCGACAAAATTGAATTTTTCAGAACTGAACATTTCCCAGGAAAAACATGAATAGTTAGTAACTTGGGCGTCCTGATTCCGAATCTGAAGTGATTTTCGACCTATTCTGACTCCTAATATCATTTTCCGGAAATTGGAGTGGTTCCAGGGCTGTTGGCGAGCAGTGTATATCACTGAAGTTGACCCCACTTGGTCATAGAGTGCATTTTTGGTATATCTCTCGCTCCAGCAAATTTCAGGATCCTTACCCAACGATTACGTAAGATACAGGGGTTTTTCCATTAGAAGTGGGTCACACTGTAGGTACATTCACCGGCAAAAACAACCGGCCAGCAAAAAATTTTACCAAATTGATCATCACCCTGTAACTTATTAAATCCTTGTCTGATTCTGTCGAAATTCCGATCAAATCGTAGAACAATCTTTCAGAGTGTTATTTTTTGATCAAATATTATAGCCTGATTATTATACAAGGAGAAACAAAAGTTACCCTCTCACCCCCAACTTCTCAACGCTTTGTGGTAAAGGTAAGTGTTAAATTCAGTCTCACCATGTTTCGGATTGAAGTGTGATCCCTTCTTAACACAATGGTTGCTGATTTTCGTATTTATCTTCCTTTTAAGGAAAGAGACAGGTGTTTTAGTAAAGTATGACATTTTCTCATTTTCATTAACTATAAGTCAGAAGCATTCCGCAACCTTCTGTTTCCTCATGT
The DNA here is from genome assembly GCA_918026855.4 of Phaedon cochleariae. Lineage (NCBI taxonomy): Eukaryota > Metazoa > Arthropoda > Insecta > Coleoptera > Chrysomelidae > Phaedon > Phaedon cochleariae. The sequence goes on along the minus strand of OU896718.1, from coordinate 610,633 downwards.
TTTGAATTTAAGTATGATCCCTTTTGGCCCCTTCTTAACACAATGGTTCTTGATTCATGTCCAAATCTTCTTTTTCACAGAAGATACAAGTGTTTCGAGAAAGTATGGATTTTTTGAGTTTTCATCATTCATTATTCCAGATTTTTTGGAATTTTCTCTCCTCGTTTCAATAAAATAAAAATATGAATATTATTTCAATTTACGTGTAGATAAGGACAAATCAGATGATTGGCCCCAAAATGTCACTGCATTTTAAGAATTTTCCACTCAGAAAGCCTCAAAAGAAAAATTCACTATAGTCAGTGACAATTCGTATTGAAAAAGGTTTGGAGAAGAGAAATAAAGGTATATAGAAAAAATATCAAATTTTCACTTAACTTTGGACGTTTCGGGAACGAATCTGTTCCCGTTTTCAACATAAAAAATGGATATTTGAATAGCAAATTCGTATTTGTCTGGACAGTTTTCAGTTTCAGTAAAAATTTGTGACGTCGGCAATCAAATGAGTTACAGGATGTTTTCATTGATCAATCTTGAATTTACCATTTTCATTTTCAGATTTCAGCAGTGAATACCATGTTCTATCTATATCAACTGAACAGGAAGCAATGCAATTGTCTCCGTTCAGAAGAATGCAAGCAGATTCCTTGATTTTTCTCTTCTGGTTGTTGAGAAACGTAAAGTTGAGAAGGTAAGTACTCAGACAAATTGTCACAATTTCAATATACCTGAATGAACACTTTACTATGTCTAGAGGTGTGTTGAAGGGGAACATATGTTTCTAAGGCCAATTGAATTTCAACCTAGTTTCCGTTCAATTTACCTCATTATCGATAATAATAATTGCATGTGCCGTCCTGTACCCGAACGAGCAATAATTAATAGCACCTATTGTATCCATAAAAAATCATGCGGAATGCATTTCTCCGCGATGCAATTTCTTTCTCCGGTTCACACAAACGTGAAAAGGAAATCTACGAGATGCACTTTCATTACATGCTTACGATATATACTATACGGTCACTTTCATATCATATATTCCTATGATCAATTGAAATCGAGTTTTTCTCTCACATTTTTTCCTTTCTTATACCTGAAAATATCGAGTATTTCAATAATATATGGTCACACATACTTAGGCCATAGATTAAACAAACAACTTAGGCACACTAACAATTTTGGAGTGATTCTTTCCTCTGTTCTACACAGATGGCGTTACTTTCATATTGCCGATGAAAGACGCCTCTGGGGGAATATAATGCCGAATTGATTTTTGTTTGGTTAGGCTTCGCTGAGTCGGCGTTCTTAGGACTGCTGGCTGGAGACTACACTGCACTGATGAGAGTCAAAGAGCTCGAAACCGGTCTGTGGTTGTCTATAGCGTGGCCTGGCTAAATCGAAATCAATAGGCATACAGGGAAGAATCACTTGTATCAGTATTCGTTTACAGGAGTCGATGCATAGATTTTGGCCTTTTGGAAGGATGTAATTCAATGTTCTGCGTGGCATTAGCCAGGAAAGTAGTTGTTTTTCTCCCGAAATCTACCATGGTTGTTCATTTTATGAACATTGTGTGGAAATGACTTTGAGCTTTTTGTATTTATTGTACACTAACAATGCTTTCGGTCCAGAAGCTATTTCACTTCCAGTCAGCTGCTCATGATCTATAAGGCACATATCCGACCTGTCCTGGAATACTGTTCCCATATTTGGAGTGCAGCACCCAAACATACCCTGAAACTGTTGGATTCTGTCCAAAAAAGGGCAATTCGTCTCATGGGTGATGGCTCACTTCTCTGGAACACCGTATGAAAGTTGACGATCTGGCTCTATTTTATAGATATTTCCCCGCGAGATTAACCGGTCGAGTTGAGGCTTCGCGCCCCTTCGTGATCACTTTGGAGACCTGCAGAACATCTCTTTCCCAAGACTCGTTCATCCAACGAACAGCGAGGCTTTGGAACACATTGCCAAGGAAGGTGTTCCCCGAGGCATATAACCTCCAGAAATTTAAGAACACCAATTCCTACCTTATTTTCCTTGGTTCTCACGGAAGTTGATGATCTTCGGATATTATAGGGATTCCCTTTCGTGCGCTCCAAGGGATGAAGATTAAAATCGTTACCCAAACTGCCCTTGAGTATATCTGATATCGGTTTCCTGCTAAACATCCTCAAAATATGTCGTTCAAAAATTTACTACCCTCATGAATCACTTATATCTACATCCGAACACTATAAAATTGCCGTATATTACCGTCATGATGGCTTATCGGTAGTGAAACATAAAAAAGCTTGTATATGAGTTATAATCAGCCCTTTGTCTATCAAAGATTGATGCCACCCTGAGAGGAAATATTTTGCTGTTCAGTTAGTAGTTTCGATTCAGAAAACCATCGAAATTGTTGTCTATAACTTTCAATACTTTATGAGCGCTTTTGTTACTTTGATAATCAGTTTAGGAAAATAGATATTCAGTTATAACCAGTTAGGAAATGCATCATTTTGTGTGACGATGTGATTTCGTGAGTTACACAAAATTCGTTTCCCAACTAGTTACGTATAATATTTTTTTCCACCACTAGCTATCAAACCTATTGATATCAAACAGTATCAAAATACGCCCTTTTCTTGCAAAAAATCCAGTAGTCGATTTTATTATCGTTTTCAATATTATTTTGGGATGCTGAATCCAAATTTGTAATTATCCAATGAAATTTTCTAACTTTCTTTGGTTTTTCGCTTATAACTCCAAAACTATGCGTAGTAGAGAAAAACAAATCCTACATTATTCGAAGAAAGTAACAGATTTGTAAGTCCAATAGTTTTCGAGATCCAGAACTTCAAATATCGGCCAATGTTTCCAAAAAATTATATTTTTAGTATTGTGATCAGATGATAATGATATCGCTGTGGTAACAATCATTCTTTCAGCAACTTCCTCCGCTTAAGATGACACAATTTTGGCCTCGTTCGGTCACTTGGAGAGCACGAAAGGAAATTTCTGAAGAACATTTCTTGTGGAAGTATCTATAGGAAAGTGAAACGTCGCCAACTTTTCTACGGTGTTCTAATGGGATCAAAGAGTTGGTGAGCATGGCATCACCCACCAGGCGAATGGCTCTTCTCTGTATGGAATCTAAGAGCATCAGCGTATGTTGGGGTGCTGAACCCCATACATGAGAACAGTATTCTAAAACTGGCCGTATCTGTGCTTTGCAGATCATGAAAAGCTATCGAGGTGTAAAGTAGATTTTCGCATGGAACAAGAAACCGAGTTTTTGTGAAGCAGCGTTTGCGATGGATCGAACATGATTTTCCCATGGGAGAGTATTGCTGATGGCAATATCGAGCATGATATGGTGGCCTTGGAGGGAATGGTGGTACCAGACATTACAATGTTGGGCATACTGAGTTCCGCCTTTCTAGAGAAAATACAGGCTTGAGTTTTGGTGGCGTTTTGGTGGTACCAGACATTGTTTGCCTGGAAGTGTTCTTGAGAGACCTTTGGCGATATGTATTCAGTGAAGACCACTTCAATGGCATGCTTTTTTTGTTAGCCTCCTTGAGCGCTCCACTTATGTTTGGTGCTGGTTCAGATGGAATCTTACAAAATTTCAATTTTCTTTTTTATATGTTAATTGGATGAGGTAACCATTCAATCTACTCGCTTCGTTCTATAAAATAAATGGAGCTGAAAAGTTCCACTACAACTTTTCTTCAGACTATTTTTCTCGTAGGATCAGTATTTTCCCCAATATGTAGCTCAAAAGTTCTCAAAACTTTTATGGAAAAAGTCATGCATATTTGAAGTGGTGAATCTCAAGAACCTTTTGACCTACAGTGCTGGTTAGTGGTTTTATAATCAAATTATGGGAAATTCAAACTTAGTTGAATGACGTACAATTTGTTTTCTTTTTTGCTACAACACATACTTTTAGGCTTAGGTATGGCATAATGAGTGAAAAACAAAAATAAGTGCCAAAATTTCAATGTTTTCTGCGAATATCTCGAAATGCACCACGAAATTTCGTTGATAAAATCGACGATTGGATTTTTTGCACCGTAAAAAACTACATTCCAAGTTAAGATTTCCCGAATGATAACGAGAAAGCAGAACAAAATGCACTATTCTCTTCTTTTTTTTTTGGTGTATGATAAATTGGCATTCATCATACAGGACGTGGAAGGAAATTCTGAATTGAAAAAACCTAATCACGAACCTGCGATTGAGGTCTATAAAAATAACAAGTTTTCATCGTTCATATCGTACATATCTTTTTTATATGAAGGAGGATGCAAATTCTCTACTTCAGAAGATTTTGTTTTCAAATTCTTATCTTGTGTGTTCAATAGATATAATTCAATGTTCTACGTGGCATATAGCCAGGAAAGTAGTTGTTTTCTGTTGAATAGACCGAGAAAGAATTGATATTTTCATCACACGGAGAATGCGAATTCTCAATGTATTCCTCCATAAATATATTCATTTTTTTATGTTCATGATTATATCTGAGAATATTCCTTTTCAATGCTATCCTCTTCGTCCATATTCCGCACCTGGTGTTGAAATGAATATTATTTCTTCACCAGTTATGTAATATTCCACTTTACGCATCAGGTTGGGAACACAGAAAAAAAGGAATTGTTCAATCAAGCAAAATTTAATTGAATGAAGCAAATATAAGTGTCATATATGCACGACAAAATATAATCTTGAAATGAACAAATCTATATCTTGTATCGGAGCGAATTTGAAGTTTGAATCAAGTAAATATGTCTTGTATGAACTCTGGATCTCATTCAATCAAGCACATCCATGAATTGTTTATGAAGAAACATTGAATTGGATCAAACCATCATTTTGTTTGATTCAAAATAACAAGATATTGATTCAATCAAATATTTTCTTGAATCGATGAAATATTTGGTTGAATGAATGAAATCTTTGGTTAATTATAATCAAGTATAAGCAGTCGTATTTTGCAATATTTGTTTTGTTATTGTTCGAGACCAGCATATCCTGCTGCTTTGAATATACTTCTATTTCAGATATATGCAGTTTATTGATCTTCTCAATTCATAAATATATTTATTATTGTAATAAGTTGCAATATTTGAATGAAGTGCTTTAAAATAAATTTAAAATAAATCTTTTGGGTGTATGATAAATTGACATTCATCATACAGGGCGTGGAAATGAATTCTGAAATGAGACTCTATCACGAATCTGCGATTAGAGGTCTATAAAAATCACAAGTTTCCATCGTTCAAGTTTGAACCCCCTGATTGGGTATGAAATTGTTGAAAAGGAATATTCTCAGATAAATCATGAACATATAAAAATGGATATATATTTATATAAAGCAATACATTGAGAATTCGCATTCTCTATGTGATGAGAATATTTACTCTTTTTCAGTTAATTCAATAGAAAACAACTACTTTCCTGGCTATATGCCACGACGAACATTGAATTATATCTATTGAACACACACGATAAGAGTTTGAAAATAAAATATAAAAATTTCTGAAATTGAGAATTTGCATTCTCCTTCAGACAAAAAATATGTATATACACACATCATTCTGAATATTCAACAGAAAACAACTACTTTCCTGGCTATTTGCCACGTCGAACATTGAATTATATCTGATGAACATTCAAAAGGGGAACATGAAAATTAAGAATAAAATCCTCCGAAATTGAGAATTGACATTCTTCTTCGAATCGGATGAATAATATGATGAATAATGATCTAGAAATATGACTTACCAATATATTCAGCATTGAAATGAAAATTGGAATGTATAGGAGAAGTATACTGGCATGAACTCTGATCTTGATGAGCTTGAAAACGTCCAAAAATAATCATTCATATCAGTGATATGGGAAATATTATCTCTCACACACAGGTTATATGACTTTATTGCAATGAACCCATTGAATTAACTGAAAAAGAGTAAATATTCTCATCACATAGAGAATGCGAATTCTCAATGTATTGCTTTATATAAATATATATCCATTTTTATATGTTCATGATTTATCTGAGAATATTCCTTTTTAAAATAAATCATTGAAATATTTGGTTGATTCAATGAAATATTTGGTTGATTCAATGAAATATTTTGTTGATCCAATCAAATATTTCGTTGATTCAAGAGAAACTGTATTTCCATTCGACAAATTGTTTTGTTGAACCAAATTCAGTATTGATTCGGGAATTCTCTGAAATTTCACATTGATAGAATAAACTAAACTAGGAGAATTTCCAGTCTCCACTTCTCTTCTGATGATGCAAGGCTATTTCGGCTTGCTTAGCATCCTGATTTTGATTTATCCAGCTGATATTTCAAACACGAAGAATCAGATTTCATGTATATAATGAATTCGAGGCAGGCATAGACGAGGCGAAAATATCGCCATCTAGTGGCGCATTTTCAACTTGATGTTGAATGAACAAAATATTTTATTGATAACACATATTTCGTTGCTCTATTCAAGCAAATGATACGTTCAAAATGAGTTCTTTGCTACATCGGAACAAGAAAACTTGTATGTTGTTTCAAAGATATATTTTTATCAAAATGATCATTATTCCATCAAATCAACAAAATGTTTATAGTTCAATCAACATCGACCTCATTTTGGATAGACAAAATTTGGTTTTGAGATATCTATATATTTTGTTGATTGAATTGATATTATACTGTTGATTCAATTGAACTACACTCTTGATTTGAACAAGCTGCTTCCATGAAATAATCATGTATCTGTTTGATTCAACAAAAAATTGCTCAGTCGAACAAAAATAATCCAAGCACAAATAGTTTGTTGATGCAACAAATCCTTATTTTTTTTCGTGTAGGGTAAGACATTTCAAGACTTCCATCAGTTTTGAGAAGTGGCAGATTGAATGTCAAAATTGGAAAAAAAATCATTCCTTGATTAATTCATTCAAGACATAATGGTAAAATAACTCCGGTTGTATCCACCAACTTTTTGTGCATGCACACTTAATTATAATGCATATTTTCGGATTATTATCTCGCAGTGACATTTGACACGTATTACAACCGACATACAGACCCCCCCTAATATGTTCAAAGTCATTTCCATTCACCCTATATAAAGAATTATTGCATTTTTTTCGATAAATTCCACTGGAGTGTGTGATCGCAAGAGGTCGACCCCTTTTAATGACAACATCAATGGGGGTGTTATGGGTTTTTAACTAGAAACACATGTCATTCTGGCTTGCTGGAGGTGTTGGAGTTCGGAGATTTCAATCGAGCGAAGGATATCCAAAAATAGTCTGATTATTGTAATAAAAAATCAAATCCGATCAATTTTAACCTTAATTTTCTCTCAAAAAATATGTTGAAATAAGAGGAAAAAATTAACTTCTTCACTATTATTGATTATTACGAAATATGGAAAATCGAAGTTACTCAAATCAAGGCTTGATGAATTCATTTTGTACCTATGGATAATGTAGTAAAATATTGAACAGATCGTGCTCTCTATTCTACGATATACAGTGTCATTCATAAAGTCGGCATCATATGGGAAAAACTTTTATTAATGACTTATTTCGGAATTCGAGTTGGACGTTGAGTTTTGCTTCGAAAGAGATGAAAAATGGCCTACTCAATCGGGGTCACGTGAATTTCGCTACATGTCAAAAGTGACACTTTTTCAAATTAATCGCTGAAAGTAGGCTTATTTGTTCGAATATTGAAAAAGTTTACTTGAAAAAGTTGTTTCTATTTGAATTTTACATATGTGACTCGGATTTTATCTTTCTATTACATTTTTTAGACTTCGATATTTTTTAGAAATTTTCGAAATTTCTGTAATAGTAAAAAATTGTAAATTCGATAAAACTACTTCATACCAGTAGCTTCATCATGCTACTAACTTTCAATTACTAATTTTCACTAATTATCGACAAATATATGATTTTCTTCAGAAAATGGTAATCTTCGCTTCAAAATTCTGTTATGTTTGATGCAAACATAACATCGAAATTCTGTTATGTTTGAGTCAAGCATTTAGAAACGAAATTCATTTAAATTTATTTTCTCAGTACTAAAAAGATCATTTTAAAAGGATTTCGTTTCTAAATGCTTGACGATATATCAACTTTGCATCAAACATAACAGAATTTCGAAGATATTTCTGTCCATAATCAGTGATAATTGAAAGTGAGTAGCATGAAAAAGCTACTGGTATGAAGTAGTTTCGTGGAATCGACAATTTTTCAAATATTACAGAAATTTCGAAAAATTAAGACAAAACAAAATCTAAAAAATGCAATAGAAAGATCAGATTCGAGAAGGATGTGTAAAATTGCAATAGAAACAACTTTTTCAAGTAAACTATTTCGATATTCGAACAAATAAGCCTAATTTCAGCGATTAATTTGAAAAAAATTTCACTTTTGACATGTAGCGAAAGTCACGTGACCCCGATTGAATATGCCATTTTCCATCTTTTTAGAAGCAAAACTTAACGTCCAACTCGAATTCCAAGATAAGTCATTAATGAAAGTATTTCCCATATGATGCCGACTTTATGAATGACACTGTATAGTGTATATCCTCACATGCACTTAGTCCTCATTCTTGTTTCTTTGCTTGTCCGAAGTTTGATTTTGATCTCATAAACTTTCACCTACTCAAGGGTTGCATGATCTGAGGATTTTATCACGTTGAAAAAAAGACAAATTCTGTTAACGATTTTATACATTTTATACTTACTATACAGGGTGATTCAGCTTATGAGGCACAAACTGTAATGGGAGATAGATCCCATCATTTCAATCGGATATGTTCATATAAACATTAGTCCGATCTCGTCCAGAAGCGGAGCTACAGGGGGTCAAAGTTCAATAATTTTGTTCTATTGATTGAAATCTCTCGCTTACTTCTTGAGATTTCATTTTGAAATTTGGTGTGGTCAATACTTCCTAGAAGATCAGCATTTCAAGCCGTCTGAAGATTTTCAAAATCTACAGGGTGATAGGTTTTTGTGGGTAGAGCCTTCTTTATGCCCCCCAAACTTTTTCGTCGTACGCCTCTGGCATCTTTCACTGATCAAATTGTGTGGATCGTTCAATTTAGAGGCTTTTTCGATTCCTAATTCTTTTCGAGAAAACGAACCATTTTTGAGATGAATGAGCATATACGTTTTAAGACATGTTAATTCGGCCTATGTTTCGCTTAAATTTTATTCTTTGACAAAATTCGTCGAGAATACAATGAAATGTACTCATCAAAATTGCAATCACTAGTCCAATCTGGATCAGTTACGGAAATACAAAGGGTAGAATGTTGAGTTTTTTTTTTTCAGTTAAATGAAATTTGAGCGAAACATAGGCAAAATTATATCGAAGACTGGAACCTTTGGCACGATAATACACTACACTGTTTTACCACTAACCAAACCGATTTTTTAACGCCTCGACACGTGTTTCGCTAACTATGTTAGCATCTTCAGGAGAAGATTAAAATCTTCTAGTAACCAAATCGGTTCAAAAATTGCTAGAACTAGCCATAAAATTGCTGAGTTGGCAGCACCGACATTAACAAATGTGCAAAAGGATAGAAAAAACAAAATTGAAGTTGGGCGTGTACACCTTAGTAGACCTTTTAACTCAATAACCATGTTCATAATGATCCTTTTTTACATAAATAATGATTGGCGACATAATTCGATCGAAAAATTAGCTGGAATGTTTTATTTTTGGGTACATAAATAATAGTACCTTCTGAAAACGGACCCTCTTATGACGTAGAAACCTCATCTCGCCATAGTTGAAAGAAAATACCAAACGCCCGACGAAGACTGAGGCAACTGATATATTTATTCTCTCAACTGTGATCTCGCGCTAATTCACTCTGTTAGAAATCATGTATCATTCATCTCTGTTTGGAATAGTCTTGTTTCAGTATTAGGGTTTTGACGTCACATCACATCGCCTCGTTTTCAGAGGTCCGAAAAATCGGGGATTTCAATAATTTTTTATAAAACGTAGGGAGCTCACAGCAAGAAACGGTTTGCGGAAGTGAGCTAGTTTGGGTGAGTTCTATCGAATTATGAAATAATTTTTTTTTGTGATATAAGCCCATTGAACAATCAATTCGAGAAATTGGAAATAATCGAAATTTCGTCAGTTGCGTAGAAAATATAGGAGGAAAAGTTATCAAAACCCCCTGTAGCGCACCTATGGATTAAATTCTCGGAATGTCTTCCTGATAAAAAAATTAACCATTGAGAGATGAAACCATATACCGAATTTGATTGCAGTATATTCCATTTTTCTTGAGATATTGCGAAAAAACTATTTCAATTTCTTAACTTCAACGCCCTGTATCTTGAGAACTGAACACTTGAAGATCGTATGTCCCTATCTCAGTGATTATGAAATCACGAGAGCTATCACCTGTCAAGCGTTGTGATCGAATTTCGCAACACCCTGTATAGTACAACCCACGCACAGGTTTATCCTTCTGTGGTAATCCTATATTTATTTATCGTTATATGAAATCATTGTATTCTTGTATACTGATTTAGATAGTGAAATAAATATATTATTATTATTACTCACCTTTCTCGATCTTCGGCA